>ML681998.1:43896121-44391416 GCA_007922195.1 Podocnemis expansa
GCAGGTGTCGTGGCCCCCCCATGGGACACTTGGCTGAATGCAGGTGTTGAGCCCTGCCCCCCCGTTAGACACTTGGCCAAATGCAGGTGTTGCATTTCACCCCCCCATGGGACACTTGGCCGAAGGCAGGTGCTGTGCCATGCCCCCCGTTAGATAGTTGGCTGAATGCAGGTGTTGCATTTCACCCCACCCGTGGGACACTTGGCCGAATGCAGGTGTCATGCTCCCACCATGAGACAGTTGGCAAATGCAGGCGTTGTGCCGTACACTCCACGCCATGGGTCACTTGGCTGAATGCAGGTGTTGTCCCCCCCATCTGCTATGCTCACCACTGTGTGGCGACACAGTGGTGTGTCCGGACACAGAGGCTGAGAACCGCCAATCTGGCAGACAGATGTGGGAAAGTTCTCCTAAATAAGCCAGTCTTTTTAGCATACCTTTTTTGCAAGGGGAAAACCAGCATTTTTTTAGGTGTGCAGGCAGCAGGATTGTCATACACACCCACTTTAATTTTAGCTTGAAGGTACCGAGGGCACACCTCTCACTTCTGCTGGAGTGAGGCTGGGTGGATGACAATGTTCGGTCAAAATAATGACTGCGGTTTCCAAAGGATTTATTATTCCTCATCCATTTCTAATACATTGTTCTTTCTGTTCGCGTCCCTGATTGAGCTTGCTCTTGTGTCTAATGAGCTCTGTTTTTTCCATTGTTGCCTACTGTGCTGGCTGCTGTGTGAAAGAATGTGAATTACATAGTGTGTGTTTGACAGAGTTAAGGAGGACTGGGGATTAGAGTCAAAAAATTAAAATGTGATTGCTGTAGTTGCAAAACGGCAGGCCCGTTTAGCTAGCAGAATGAGAATAATTAAGCTCGTACACAAGTCTCAATTCTAGGTTTTTTTCATGTTGCCTCTCCTAGATAGTGTTGCTTTGGGATAACTGAGTATAAGTTTGCCAATTTATGCTATGAACAGTCTATAGTTAAGTTCCCTATTCATGCACAGGAAAGAGTACATTCACCTGCATTGTTTACTTAAAATAACAGTAGCTTTTTCAACACTAGACTTGTTCTCATTTTGAAAATGTTGGATAATCACTGAGGGCTGTATGGTATACCAGGGAAACTAAGTAGAACATGTATGCACAGAGTTTGTGGACAGCTTCTCGAAGATGTATGCTTCAGAAACTGAAAACAGCTCTCAAAATTGATTCTTACACAAACATAATTGTCTAAAGCAGACTTTTAGGCAAGCTGCAGTGGTGGTGGTGGTGGGAAGTGATTCCTAAGTGGGAGAGTAATTAGCATCAGTGAAATGAAAAATCATTTGTATTTAAAATTGTCATTGATGTATTCAGAAATGTCTATTGCCTGAGTATTAGAGAAAAGTGTGATTGACTAACTCCAAGGAAGTGTCTGGATGGTAAACTACCTTATGATGGGTTGAAGACTTCAACATATTCTATCAATATTTTTAGGTAATATGAATGCTCATGGTGGGAAACTCGCATAGTATTCTAGCTTAACTTTAAAAAATGAAAATAAACTAGTGGATTGATTCTGTAATACAGAATGTGCTTGAACCTCAGTGATGAAATGATTAGAGAGCTATACTGGTATTTTTTGCCTCAATACAGTCCTCAATGTATTCAAGTTGTAATATAACATTTGTATAGCTTGTTTTGCAGTGTGCTGGGAAATCGTTCTTTTTAAATTTAGCGACAAACTCTTGCCACAGTGGTCCATACTGTTGTTGATTAATGCACGTAGTCTTAATTGCAAACTGCATCTGCCATGGGGTTTGTAGCTTGATCTTAAGCGGTCAAAAGTTTGAAAGAAATTATGTTCAAAAACATGTATGAAGGAATATTTTTGTAAAAAAGGTTCCTATTGACTGATGTATTTAGAAGTGAAATCTTAATGTAAAGCAAGTTTTGTGCTGTGAGCATCTTTTTTTTATTGAGCATTAAAATAACACTACTTAGAGCTATAAAGTGTCCTCAAACATGGCAATGACTGAGCAAAGATTGAGGATAGAACATTTTCCAAGTATTTGGCTGATCCTTTTTTAGGAAAGCTATAAGGATGTTTAAACATACTTTAACTGAGTCTGGAATATGATGGCTAAATACATTTACCAGAATTAATAGCTAGGGGTCTCCCCTCAGCATGTTTTTGTTGATCAGAAATGTCTGTTTCTAAATGTTTGTGTATACTTGGTACTTTTTCTCACTAACAAGACTAGAACATGGATGGTATAATCAATAAGAGAAACAGATGGGATATTGATTAAATACAAGATATTAGTATTTCTTGTTTCACCTTCAGATTTAATGCATTTGCTGCTGTTTTCAGTCACAGCTTAAATGTTTTACCCATTTACCTTTATTTTAGGAGCTTACATTTCAGAATAGTGTAACTACCACAAGTGCAATGTTGGTAGTTAGTACTCATTAAGTTAGCTCTGCCTCTCAACTTGCCTTTCTTACAACTGTGCAAGAGCATAAAATCTAAGCCTAGGTTGCTAATTTCACTAGTTTCAAAGGAGTAGAAATTCAGTTCTTGTCCATTCAGTAACACTGTTTTAAGGCTTGGGTAGTTGAAGCTGGAATTTGGGTCACAGAAATGAACTACAGCTTTGCACATGTGTAATAGTCAAATATATAAAACTTGTATTAAGTAAACTGTAATTGCTCCTTTCTAAATAAACACCCTCTTAGAGATGCTCTCTACTGTGTGGAAATGCAAACACTTTAAAGTTATTCGCTTTTACCACACAACACATCTTGGAGTCATTGTAGATAATTCTCTGAAACCACCACACAATGTGCAGTGACAGGTGTTTTTGCTTTTTACAAACAATGTTGGGGGCCATTAGGGAAGGGCTAGATAAGAGCAGCATTGCCTCTGAATATATGGGACACCCACATCTTGAAATACTCTGTGCACATCTGATAGCCCCATCTTAAAGAGGTATTGGAATTCAGAAAAGAGCAACAACAATTAAAGGTATGAAACAGCTTCTGTATGAGGGAGTCAAAAGTCTGGGGCATCTTTGCTTGTAAATGAGACAAGGGAGGGGAGAGGGGATAGATAATAGTGGAACTCTAAAATCATGATTGTAAAGAGAGTGGTGTTTACTCCTCAACTTAAGAACTAGGTGTCATCAAATCAATAGGCAGTAGGTTTAAAATGGGAGGGGGGGTAAGGGAAGAGGATTTTTTCATACTGTGCCAGGAGATGCTTTGGAGGCCAGAACAAGTGGCAGCATTCTAAAAACTGCATAAACTCAGGGGCTATGTCTGCACTGGGGAAAAAAAATTAATTTGAAACTGAGTTAAAACTAATTTTGAGTTTAGGTCACTTGTTTGCTCAAATTAACAAATGAGTGGACTAATTCAACTTAGTCCACTTTGTGAATTCAAACTGACTGCCCTTAATTTGAACTAAGGGTTAATCCTACTCTACACCATCCTTAGTTTGAACTAAGGGCTTAGTTCAAACTAATCAGTGGGTCTTACTAATTCAAACAAAGCTTTCATTAGTTTGAATTGAGGAATTCCTTAATTTGAACTAATGAAAGCCTTGTGTAGACAGGGTCTAAAGTTGGTGTTAAGCCTCCTTAATTTAAACTAACTTGCAAGTGTAGCCATACCCATGGTGGATGGGTCCATCAATTGTTGTTCTATAGCCTGCCTACCCTGGCTAACAATCTACCAGTGTAGAAAAGGACCTGGGGGTCATGGTGGATGGGAAGCTAGATATGAGTCAGCAGTGTGCTCTTGCTGCCAAAAAGGCCAATGGCATACTGGGCTGCATCAAAAGAAGTATTACCAGCAGATCAAGGGATGTGATCCTTCCCCTCTATTCTGCACTGGTGAGGTCACATCGAGAATACTGTGTTCAGTTTTGGGCTCCCCACTACAAAAAGGACAGGGGCATGCTAGAGTTCAGAGGAGGGCAACCAAAATGATTAGAGGGCTGGAGCACAAGCCCTATGAAGAAAGACTGAAAGCATTAGGCTTATTTATTCTGCAGAAGAGAAGATTGAGGGGGGATTTGATAGCAACCTTCAACTAGTTGAAGGGATGCTCTAAGGAAGATGGAGCTCAACTGTTCTCTGTGGTAACAGAGGCCAGAATGAGGAGCAATGGTCTCAAGTTGCAGTTAGGGAGGTCGAGGCTGGATATTAGAAAACTTTACTAGGCGAGTGGTGAAGCCTTGGAATGAGCTGCCAAGGGACGTGGTGGAGTCTCCATCTTTGGAGGTGTTTAAGGCCCAGCTGGATAAAACCATGACTGGGATGGTTTAGTGGGAGTGGTCCTGCCTCTGGCAGGGGGTTGGACTAGATGACCTATGAGGTCCCTTCCAACCCTAGGATTCTATGATTCTATGCTCTGAAGTGTCCCGAGGTTGTGTGCCAGAAGCTGGGAACGGGTGACAGGATGGATCACTAACCTCTTCTGTCATTGGCCTCTATTGGAAGATGGGATACTGAGCTGGATGGATCATTTGTCTGACTCAGTATGGCATTCTTGTGTGCTTATGGTTGTTAAACATCATATAAAGCCAACCTGGCTACAACTTTTAGAATCCCTTCTTGAGACTTACTGAGCACCATCAACCAATAAGAATATTGGAAAACAAAGCTTAGGGCTGAACAAACCCATTTTTTGATATGTAAGACAGCACAATAATTAGCAACTGTATGTCCATGTAGAAATGAGTATCAGAGGGGAATTAAAGTTACTTTGCACCCATACTTCCAGTATCTACCAATTACTTTATCAGACAGTGGGTTGGAGCCCATGAAAGCTTATGTCTGAAGATATCTGTTAGTCTTTAAGGAGCTGCAGGACTCCTGTTTTTTCTATATACAGACTAACATGGCTACTACCCTTCTGGGAATTTTCTGCAATTATAGTTTCTGTATGGAAGTGGATGCAGTGATGTACTGAGATTGTTTTATAATGGCCTGTGAAATTATAACCCATACAGAAAATGTGTATGCTTTCATGGTCTGAAGGTTGTTACAGAACCTTGTGAACAACAAAACACAACAAACATTTGGGATAATAAGGGAGGAGAAACTACTTTACCAGATAGTAGTAACCTTTTTGTTTTTCTGCAGTATTTTGGAATTAATGTTTGCTTGAGGAAAAAAACATTGCTGGCATGGAGCATACTGATGGAATTGAAATGAGCACCTACATGCTCATTAACTTCATTGCTTGCTACTTTCAGTTGCTATAAAGCAGTAATCTTCTCAAATTGCTCACCCTGAATATGAGGCCTCAAGTGATTTTTTTAGTAGAATTTTTACAAATATAAATGTGTAAAAACTTGCTGTGGAAGTGCTGTGTTAAACAAGTATTGGAGCAATTTAGTACTGCTTAAATTTGGTAGAACAGTAGGGGTCCTTCTCCAGGAGATAATGAGAATATATTGTCACGGTTCTGCTTTGAATCAGATGTTTGTTTACTTTTCTACTTGAGCAAAACATATTATGCCTATTTCCTGTAACACAATTAGCTTTCTATAGAATTAGTTAGATTTGTGACATATGAAAGCCACCTGCACAATTGGAGCTTTCAGGTACCCATTAAATTAACCTGCTCTGAGCTGCCAGTGTGCATCTGTCAAGTACCAAGGATAATAGTTTGACTAGTTCTACCCCTACATTATAACCATTAATTTAATTTAAAAGGAAATCTCCTAGAGCCTTTTCCAAGGAGGCTAGATCGTTAGGGGATGATTTTGTTTGCTGTGTCTGAACTCTTTTGAGAAACAAGATTTATGGATTTAAAATAAGTTCTCATCTTCAGAGGTGAGAGGTTTCTTCAAAATAACATAAATAGAAAGCTGCCTCTAATGAAAGGTCTTTTGGATATAGCTTTCATCTTAAACAGCTGCCATGATAAAGTTGATCTTGCACAAGGAAGTGTTTAAAATCTGACTTGTCAGTCACTGTGCTAAAACAGTGCATGTGGAACCACTGTAATATGCAATGGTTACACCTGCTCCTTCCATGTCTGGCAGCAGATTGCAACAATATGTTCTTCCTGGTTTAAAATTAAAACAGTTTCTCTATATAGCAAAGCAATGCACTGGAAAGTGTGAAGATTTGTACAATTACTTTTTGAGATGAGGGTGAACTTTGCATAGTTTTCATAGCTAAATTTATCACTAGGTTTTTGGAATTTTACATCTGCTACAAGATTTTAAAACTGCAACTTGAATCTAGTGCTTCTGAGATTAGGCTGCCTAACTTATTTTCTGCCTCTGGATGCATCCCCACTGTCAAGTTCCAGTGCTCTTGGTATACAGTTCTGTGCCATTTAATCAAGCATCCTTTGTCTGCAAGGCTGCTGTTTACAGGTATTTCAGATTGTAAGTAAAATACATTTTGTGAATGTAAATACTACTGGGGCTGATAATACTGTTAACTCATTTATAGTTGAGTAAATGAGTAATGCTGTAACCACACAATAAAGAAGGATTGGAAAGGGAAGGATTTCTGTTATGATAGGATCTCTTCTGATCTGTTTATGTATATTGTTAGCTCTTCATACTATATTTTCTGAATGCCCTTTGAAATGTTACCAGCAAATGATTATAAACAAGCTTAAATCTCCTAGTTAATAACACTTCATTTGTAGCTGTTCTTTAGAGTGCATATGTGACTCTTGCACCTTTCCCCAACCCATAACACCCTCAAAGCCCCTTTGATTAAATACTTCAAAAAGAGACCATGTAAATGCAAAAGCATTGGTGATGCAAAAATATACTAAAAGGAAATGCATGCTCCAAGTTAGGAAGCAAGGAGTCCTGTGGCACTTAAAGACTAACAGATTTGTTGCGTGAGCTTTTGAGGGGGGTAAAATCCAACTTTTGTCAGACACTTTGAAGATGGGGGGAACTTGCAGAATGGGATTACAGGATCTCATTTTGTAAATTCTCCCATATTCTAAGCATCTGACAAAATGGGAATTTTTTCTCCCACAAAAGCTCGTGTGATAGATAAATCTGTTAGTCTTTAAGTGCCACAGGGCTCCTTGCTGCTTTTGCTGAACTAGACTAACACAGCTGCCCCCTTTTTTTTTTAGAACTTGGCAAGGTTCCAGGTGGTTAGCAAAAGATGTGATGTATGTCACTGCTATGCATGTTGAAGGGAATAGATCTGCAGGTGCAAGTTCTTGACCCTGTGTCTTATTGTATGCAGAGCAATTGCACTAATTTTGCAGTTCCACTTTGTTTTCCTTTGACATGACTAGATACAACAGACCTTCAGGAGAGAGGCTGTTTTTGAATAGATCTATATTTGATTGGTATTACTGATTGGGTAGCTGCTGCTGGTTACAGAATAGGCTTGCTGGTTCTTGTGCACAGTTTCATTGGAGCAGCAATGAAATTAAACTCTGAAGATCTTCTGAATGAAACTTTATTCCTGAAGGATTTTAAGGAAAACAAGTTCTGACTTCTATTCAATTTTCTCCACAGATTACTGAGTAGCACTGATTAATTTTATTGTGCTATTAAAGAAATGGTATTTGAAGGTGTACTTAACAAATGAGGTTTATTTAGTTGACCATATTGACTGCATTTTTCAAAGCATCTGTATCCTCAGATTTCCTCAAAGGCTTGTAATATACTTAGCAAGAGTCTGAAACTTTTTTATGCATGGAAAATACCATAATTGAGCAGTGATCAGGGACTTTCTTAAAAGTGGTGTTTCTGGTTAGACTATGAAATGATCATGTTCTTTGATTATAAATAAACTCCACAATTGGGAATGTGGTGGGTGGGAGAGATGGTGTGTTCTTCCTCATTCTGTTGCTGCCATTTTTCCACTGCTTAACCACTAATCCTTTTTCATCTGCTATCACAGCATCTCTTATGATGGAGGGGGAGGGACAGCACTGATTTGTACAAGTTTCTTTCATCTGAGTGACTAGCAAATTGCTTTGCAAGGGGGAGACTTTTGTAACTACATGTAGATAAGGAAAATTGATGAATGATGAGTACAGTGAATTAACAAGGTGTATCAAACTATCCCAGGGCTATATGCCTAGTCTAGTCAGTTAAAAAATTGATCTGTAATGAGAGGTTTGCTTCAGCCAATGAGTCTGAGCAGTTTTGCTTCATAGAAATGACTTGCAAAGCAATGTGTTTGGGAATGGGTAATGGTTGGCTTGGAGTGACAAGGATTGGAAAAGTTTTTGAAAGACTTGCAAAAAATAGATTTTTTTTATGGACTAGAGAAGTTTAATAGAAGTAGCTCTGACTGGACATCCTGTTCTAGAAGGTTCACCAAACTCAAATAACTGAGCTGCTTTGTTTCAACCTGAGAGCTGATTACTGTGCTAGTAGACACTGAGTTGCAGCTATACTGTGTTAGAAATTGTTTAGTGTTTCTCTCCATCCACAAAAAATTTCTAAGCCCAAGACTTGCTCATCAGGTATGTTTGTATGACCTACCTCCAATAAATTGGACTTCCTTGGTTAAAGTTTTCAATAGTGGGATTGATTCTTCCTTTTCTTCACCTACTGTCCCTGGTAATGCTGGGTTTTGGACAGCTGTGTGAAACATCTAAAATCCTTCAGATGTCAAAGGTATAGATGTAATGCTTCCTCTAACTCCTTTTCAAAGATACATGAGTTGAGAACTTTATGTAGCAAATAGCTAAAAAGGGATGCTATAAAATATGGTTTAAGCTAATCACCCTGTACTTCATCCTAGGCTCCTCTGCTCTGAAGCACAACTCCAACTTGCAGCCACACACTGATCATGTCTCGTTTAAACTGACTTATAATTCACTTGCACACTCACTTTAGCAGTCATTGAGTGATTTGAATTTAAACCTTTCAAATTTAAGTTGACATGGTTTGTCACTTCCAATCCTTACTGACACCAGTTGTGCAAATTAAAACTCTAACCTTGAGACCTTCATTAGAGAAGTCAGTCAGTAAGAAGCTCAGAGCACTGATTAGCTGCTCTTAGGGCTCCAGTTTGATGTGACTTGGTATACCTCACCCCCCCCATATTCTGCACAAGCGATTTGTTCTATACCCTCTCTACAGGCTTTCCCCTCTTATGGCTTTCCAAACTATGCTTTAGATCAAGATACTAGGTTCCTTTAAGTGAAAACTATGTATCAAGGTTATGGTAGAGAAGCACCTTGTAACACATCTGACTTTGTACATCACTGATTCTTTAAAAAAAAAAATTCTGTACTGTACCAATAAAGCAGATGGCAAATGGATTAAAAATTGGCTGAGATCTCAAAATTGTTATCAATAAGGAATCATTGAAGGGTGTTTCTAATGTGGTAGTAAATGGAATAACAAGGCCAGTGTTGTTGAGCATAAACTACTATAAATGTGAAGCAAGGAGTCTTGTGGCACCCAAGACTAACAGATCTATTTATTGCATGAGCTTACATGAGAGAAAATCCCACTCTGTCAGCTTTGAAGATGGGGAAGTTCCTATAAACTTCAGTATAAATGCAGAATTACTCCTGCTAATGTTTATGGATCAGAGTGGTGGGAGGGACAAATGCAGAATCACTGCTCTGCATAAACTGCCCTGTCTGCAACTTATTTGATTGCACCCTTTTTGATTTTAAAAATGCAAATCTCACTACTGACTTACTGGTTTTGATTCAGTAAATGGTCCACTGTAGTAAGAGCAAAATTTTGATGGCTGCTTAATTAAACATGTGCACTGTTATAGCAAATGTATTAATGCACAATGTGTCAAGTGGTATGTGACCAGAATTCACTGTAAATTTGAGCCACTAGTTGCATCATTGGCTTTCTTGGCTTGGGCTGGGTACTGATGTGGAGTCAACACAAATGCTGATCCAGGCCTCCCCACTGATGGCAATAACTCTTTGTATAATACTGCAAAAGCATAATAAACATCTATCAAAAGACATAACAGATGAGAATCCAATATGTTTGCAGGAATCAGATTTGCTAATTTTTGGTGGGGTAAAATGTGGGTAGAACACTTTTTTCTCCCCCTCACAGTATAGTCTGAAACCTAGGGGTGTAGCTAGCCCCTGTTTTCTGGGCAGGTCCCTGAGTCTCCAGGGTGGGCCAGGTCAGTCTTGCTTCTGGTCATGTGACCAAAAGCATCTTGAAGATCTGACTGCCACTGGAGCAGCATCATGGGGAGGGGAAGAGGCACTGAGAGCTCTGCTCCTGCTGTGGTGACTGCCATGGGCTGGAGCTGCTACAGTGCAGTGTGGGCAGGAGGGCAGCCCACTGCTCCAGTCTTCTGCTTTGGCTGCATGCATTCACCAACCTGTAGCTGTGGTGGAGAAGCTCATAATACTGGCAGGGTTGTGTGGGACTGCTGGCCAAGTGAGTGGGCCTAGGCCCCCACAGGCCCACCCATAGCTATGCCTCTTCTGCCAACCTGTTTTGAGAACCTATGGAGTAGTGAGCTGGATTTCTGGTTAAGATTTGTCCATGCAAACAAAACATATTCAAGAACAAAACTATAGTTAGGAGTGAGGAAGGCAGTCCAAACCTACAGACTGAGGGATTGCATTCTGGAAAGCAATCTCATTTTAAAAGGATTTAGGGTGTATAGTAGGCAAGTTGCTAAACAGTGTGGTGTAACCAAAAGGACTGTTGAATGAAAAAGGGGAGGGAGCAGAAGTAGGGAAGTGACTTCTGTATCTCTACCACATTAGATAGAATGTGGAAGCCAAAACTAGACAGTATTTTTCTAAGAGGAAAGTTGAAAATTCAGAGGGTGTAAAAATGACTTGTGGCCTAAAGAAGTGCTTCACAGTAACTTATTGTTCACTTATCAAAAACAAGAGTTCACTGAGTTGAGGGTGTACATGCCTTCATAAGAAAATAGTGGGTACTAAATCACTGAATTTTCCAGATGAAGGTATAACTGGAATCAGTGTCTGGAACATGAAGTTGAATATATGCAAATTGATAACAATGAAAGTGATCAACCATTGGCACAAGCTACTAAGTGAAGTGGTGGCTTCTCTTGATTAAAGTATGGACTGTGCCTTTCTGGAGGCTATGATTAGTCATCCAGGTTATTGGGTTTGATGCAAGGGTAACTGGGTGAAATCTAATGAGTTTAGACTATTACATCCCATGTGATGAGGGAAAAGAGCAAGCCGTGCAGACTGGGAGAAGGAGGAAGCAGATGTCTATGTGCTGTAACATAAATGTCAGTGCTGGGGTCTCAGTTCTGTTTACTCTTTGCATAGATTCCCCTTCCCAATCCATCCTCTTTTAATAGAACTCCTCCTCTTCATGAATGCTTTTTTGTGGCTCTCTTTCTATTGCTTGTCTGTTCTGCTGCTGCCTTTTGTTGCATTTCTTTTATTTCAAGCTTAAAATTTGTAGGAAACTTGAGTCTCTTTTGCATCTACTAGTTTCCACTTTCAGTTGTATATCACTGGCTGCTTTCCATATCTTGCATTTGATGTTTTTATCAGGTTTTCAGCTTCAGCTAGCAGCTCACCAGGAGCAAAGCTACAAGGCAACAAGCAAATGCCCATCTAACATGAGTGGCTGGTAAATCTTCTTGCATTTGTTGGAGCCTATAGCAGGGGTGTCTAGCCTTCTTGGGTGAGGGGCCACATTGCAGCTCTTCTCAGTCAGGAGGCTGGTAAGAAGTCTTTAAGACATACTAATTTTATTGAAGTTGTTATAGATAAATTTGCATGATATTTGGCATGACAAATTGTGCAAGCAAAAGCAAATGTCTGCCAGCACACTTGATGTAGCAACATGGATTATTCCAAATAACTGTGGGCAGCTCTTGCGGCACCACTTGGTGGACTGGATAAAAGACCTTTGTGGGCCAGATTCTGGCCCCTGGGCCACATGTTGGACAAGCCTGGGCTATAGGAAGCTTCCTGTACAGCTCTTGAAAGGTTTTTTCCCTTTTTGATTTGACTTTTCTGAGAAATTCCATCTATGAAACTTTTGGCTAAAGTTTCAGTAAACTCTTGCTAGTACAAGTTTCACATTATACATGCATCAGTTTCTTTTAGGTTATCTTACTTCCATTGTGGAAGTATTGCTACAATAAAGTAAGTGATACATGACTGCCACAAACCTTTAAGGGTCTATTGACCTCTGTTTCAATGAGAATTTCTTTAACTCATTTAATCATGCAGAAAAGAACTGTCAAGAGGAAAGTCTTCTACATGTGTTAATGGGGCCTGGGCATGAACATCATGGACAGCTTCCCTGCGCCTCCTTTTTCTTGCTTTGGTTGCTCCTATAGTTAATCTAGCACAGTGGTTCCTAACCTTTTTTGAGTATGGGGACCCTTTTAAATGTTGATTTCATGGATTCCCCCAATAATTGTACTTCCAGTTTTTGATTTAAGTGCATAAGCTTATGAACTTTAATCACAACAGTATCTACATTTGAAGAAGAATAATTCATATATGAGCAAGACTTATTTATTCAGTGTATAGAAGCTATGAGGGGGGCCACACTGGAAAGCAGGACACCTGTCTGACTCAAATACTGATGGTTTGTACCATGTGGCTGCATGGGCTCCCAACCATTTTCCTCTCCATGTTCAGAGCAGTGTGGGTTCCCCTTCCCCATGCTGGTTCCCAGACCCCCACCTGCATTTCTCCTTCCTTTTCTATTTCCCCTGCCTCTTGGTGGCAGACAAATCAGTCACAGGCAGCCAGGCTGGGGCTCCTGCCTCTGCCCCTGCCCTCCATCATTGTCCATTGTTCAGAATGCTGGCCTTTGATTGTCTTGTTCCAAGTGGGCACCAGCCACTCTGCATGAATCACAAAGGAAAAAAGGAAATGTGCTGTCAATAAAACAAGCAGGCTCACCAACACTGACAGTGAACAGTTGCAGTGGAGGGTCAGCACAGTGTTGCTCTAGAGCTGGCCTAGCCTGCTGTGACACTCAGGTTGGCAGACCACAGCAGAACTAAGCTGGGATTGGCTGTAGGGCTTCCTTTCTTCTCCTGTGCTGTGACTTGGATCATCTGAGTGAGTCAGAAGCACAACTAGCCATGCTGTGCCAGCAGCCTGGCTTTGCAGTTTGCTGCAGACAGCTTCCAGGAACAGCCAAGGCAGCAGCTCCAAAAAATGCATCAGCACCCTTGATGGACCAGATCTGGCCCTGCAGGCCATAAGTTTGAGATGCCTGATTTCAAGCCCTTTCTATCATGGTGGCAGCTGGGGCTGGATATATTCATTGACCCCCTTTGCAAGAACTCTGCAGAGCCCAAGGTCCCTGGATCACAGGTTGGGAACTGCTACTCTAAGACTGAAGAGATTTCTTCATTCATTCTGTCTTGGGATGCATCTCTTGTTTCTACCAATCAATAGCTATCTTAGTAATGAAAGCTCATTCAATAAATTTTGTTACCTTTGAAAGTGCCACAGGACTTTCTAGTTATCCTGAACTACACTAATTTGAGTGCCTCTTTAGAACTTGTCAGTACTAGTAACAGTTGTATTGTGTGATTTGATGGAAGTTAAAGCAGACACTTAAGATGATCATAGACAACTTCTCTTGTTGCATATTCCAGGTAATACTGGATGTAGCAGCAAGATCAAGTAATGTGTCTGGGATAAAGAGATCCCACTGCAACTACTCCAGGCTGCTTCTATAACTTTTTTGTGGTGCCCAAACTGTGCAGGAAGGGTGTTTAAAAAAAGAAATACTAATTAGCAGTTTCTCTCCTGACTCTTGTGCCCTGTTCCTAAGGGTTCTCATACCATGGGACAGAGAAGCAATCACAAAAATCCAGGAGTGTGTCTGGTAGCACTATGCCATTTTAAAGCCAATATTCAGCAGATATACAGCAACAGGATTTCAAGAGTTGGCTTTTCTGTACCTGTCTTCCCTTTGCACAATATTAAGATTGGAAGAGACCTCAGTCCTAATCACCCCTGCTCAAAATAGGACTAACCCCCAAGTAAATCATCTGACCCAGTTTTGTCAAACTGGGTCTTAAATTCCTAAGGATGGAGATTCCACTAGTTGCCTAAGTAACCCAATTGAATGCTTCACTACCCTCCCAGTGAAGAGGATTTCCTAACAGCTGCCAAACTAGGCCTCCCCCAGTGTGACTTGAGACAACTGCTCCTTGATATGTCATCTGCTGCCATAGAGAACCATCTTGCTCCATTCTCTTTGGAGCCTGCCTTCAGGTAGGTGAAGTCTGTCCCCCTCACTAGTCTCTTCTGTAGACTAAAGCCTAGCTTCCCTCAACCTCTCCTCACAAACCAGGTTCCTCACCTCCTTAACTACTTTTATTGTCTTCTTCTGGACTCATTCCAGTTTGCCCATGCACTTTCTATAGTGGGGACCCTAAAATGCAATACAATATTCCAGCTGTGGCTTGACCAGAACAGCATAATTACTTCCCTTGATCAGCCAGCAATGTCCTCTTAATGCAGCCCTGTATGATGTTTCTCATCTTGGCAACAAGGAGACAGACTTGTATCTGGCAGAAAAGGACCTGGGGAAGCACAGTAGGTATGAAGCTGAACTGCTGCCTAGCCAGTCAATTCCCAGGCTGTAGCAGCTCATGGGATTCTTATTATTCTGAGTCCACTGTCCTTGTTGAACCTCAAATTTTCTTTTGGCCCAGTCATCTAGGTCATTCTGCATCTTATCTCTAGCCAGCTTTTCTGCTACTCCCCCTCTGCCCCCACTTAAAGCCATGCATTAACTTGCTGAGAGCATAATCCACTCTGTCCTCCAAACTGTTAACAAATGTATCCAATAAAAACAGCCCCAGGACTGACTGCCTGGACCACTCCAGTTGTTGCTGGCTGTCAGCTAGACACTGATCTTGATCACTACCAGATGAGTCTGATCTAGCTATCTTTCTAGCCACCTTATAGTCCATTCAGCATAGACTGCTTTAACTTACTGGCAAGAACACTGGGAGACTATCAGAAGCTTTGCTAAAGTTAAGATATAGCATGTCTACTTTTTTCTTCTCCACATGTACTGAGCCCTCTCATCAAAGGCAATCAGCTTAGTTAGGCATAAGTTGTCCTCTGTGAATCCATGCTTGACTAACTGTTCCTGATCATCTTCCCCTCTTCCAAATGCTACAAAAGGGATTTCTTAAGGACCTGAATGCCCCAAGAACCCATGCAAAGGTAATAGAGGTCTGCTTCTCCTGATCTGACTTCTCTCTCAATCTCACTGAAATACATAGTGATATAGGGACAAACATCCATAATGCTATTTATTGAATGAATTGCTACGCAGACGTGCTTGTAGAACTTCAGTCGTCTTGCTGGAATAGCAGAAGGATCTGAGGAGAACTGATCAAACACTCTCATTAATACTTCATATAGCTCAGTAAAAGGTTTTAATGAAAACTGCCACTGCATATTGCATTAATGTACAAACTGAGTCTTTGGCTGTACATTGGGCCTTCTTCCTGGGTTGATGGCTGTATAAAGCAACAGTTAACAGGTTCTGTGTGTGGTATTATATGGTGATTTTTAATTGTATTTTTTTAAAAAACTCTCTAGTGCTGAGCATATTGCTAAATAAACAGATGCAATTCCAAGTCTATTCCAGCTGATAAAGTAGCAATCAGTCCCCTAGGGGAGTAGTTAACTTGTTTCCTTGGTTAACTTTATAGTTACAAACATCATGGAAGATGGCTTCCTAGAATGGAAGCTGAACTAGGTTAGAAGGAATAACATGGAAATGTGGATGAAGGCTTGTGCTAGTTTCATACTTTCCAAAAATACTACTTGCTAACTTGTTTCAACTTTCTTCTGTGACTAGGGAGACCACATGGATCTTAGTACACAAGATTTCAGGCCAAAAATACTCCTTTTTGGTGCTAGAAAGGAGCAGGGAAGAAAGAGGCATAAAGCATATTGAACTGTATACAGTCCTCTTAGAACCCTTTGCATCTCCTACTGAAATTTGAGGTTATTGCTTTGTGGTGCAGGACTCCAATTGTTTCTCTACATAAATAGATTTTGCTTTCTGTGAGCCCAATTTAACCCTTGTTTTGCAGTTCCAAATTTGGAAGTATCAGTTAACAAGCATGTGAGGAAAATCAGAGTACAAAACTGAGTAATACTTCCACAGTAAAATGATTACAATTTTTCATTTTAGGAGTTCTCCATTTTAGAAGAATGGAGCAACAGCTTTCTCTATTGATTAGAAATGTTTTAAAAAAATGAATATTCTGTCATGTTACTTTGTTCCTCATCAATTGTCAGAGCTCTCTAGCAGAGCTGGGTGCCACACTTCATGCCCTGGGCAAGCTGGTGCCTGGGGTTTGAGCCCTATGTTAAAGAGCTTTTCTCATTTGTTTTATTGGTGGCTAATCAGTTATTAGTTTATGGAATTAGCTTACCATAATAAGCTTCCCTATATGATTTGATCCTCAGTCAAGGCAGCTATCCTGAAATGGAAGAAACTTCTACATGTAATTTAAATCTCACAGAATGGTGAATGTAATTTGGAGCTAGAACATGAAATTAAGAAATAGGAGCAGATGGCCCCTTCAGAAAAAATAGATGAAAAGGAATACACTCCTGGCCAGCTACATAGTTAATCCCTTGTCTCTTGTTAAATGGTTCTACCAATTACCAGTGTTTGAGTAGGATAGAAATGTATAGCAAATTGTATGACTAATGAAAAACAAATATGACCTAGAGCCTTCCTTCTCTACCCTGGTCCTCTGACTAATTCAGGAAGACTTCAATATTTCTCATTCTTGAAGACACAAACATATTAAATTAACACAATGAATAACTTTTTTAAATGCACCATATATCAAAGTACAATGCAGAATGCAAAAAATGATTTGCCATGCATTAGACACTAACTGAAAATTCCTTTCTAGAGTTGCTGTTTTAAAATAGTCTGTTTCAAAATTGAGACATTAAGCTTTGTTTTTGGTAATCTTTAAATTCCTTAGTTTCAGTAATTAAGGAGTAACTTTTTTAAACTGTGGCAGCATGCCAGAATACTTCCTAATGTATGTTCTGTGGTCTTGTTACTAATGTTGAGTAATACTTAATACCTGTTGCTCTGAGATCTGTCTGGAAACTTTTTTCAGTTGTGCCTCTGGCAGCCTGCCTGATGGAACTGAAGGAACCCTTACCCTTGCCAGCAAATTCAGTGGCTGTTGGTGGGGATATAGCTTGCATATCTCCTACTGATGTCTAAAGCCTGTTCTAAGTGCCAGCTCCACTACTCTGCACTGATAGAAAATGTTTGCTTTGATACAACACAGCATTTTTTTTGCCTTGGTTGGATTTAAGTTGACTTCTAGAATGATTTTCTTTTCAGTTGAGCCTGAGAAACAGATCTGACAGAAGTGAATTTGCCACTGTCAGTGAAGACACAGCTTAAGTCAGTCACTGGTCCTAGTGAAGAGCATAGAGCCCTTTCCAAGGAGGATGATGAGGATGAGTAACATTCAAGGTATTAAGCAATTAAGATAGAGTGCACTATTTAAATGCACCACTTTGAAGGCTGCTGAAAGTCTAATGTATGAAATTTGGATGAAGTGAGAACCTTAGGCACTGCCCAATGGAGCAAGAGGGGAACACTAACCCATAGCTCAGTCTGTTTGTTAACCTGGTGTAATGGGAAATGTGTGGAAACCCTCTGAAGGAAGAGTTCTTACACTACTGAGTATATCTTGGGATGCTTAATTTCTCAAGACCTTACAAATGTCAGGCATTTTTCTAGCTTTCAAGTTGCCTCAAGAATTAGTAAACATTGGAACATCCCTTCCAAGGTACCATCTGCTCTAGGCTCCAGTTTGCCACTGATGTTCCAGTTAAGTGCTGCTTCATACTTTCACAGCACTTTGAAATGTCATAAGGAGCTTTCTAATATTCCCCAGCAGTAGCTACATGGATGAACTAGTGTATGCCATGTTAGTGGGCATTAGGATTCACAGCCCTGTCATGCCCCTTACTGCACTGTAAACAAACCTTAAAGGGGAGGGGAGCAGAGGGAATAAAATGGGGCTCTTTGAAGATTATTTCTACTGCTTGCTTCAGATTTAATGCTTAGCTGTAGGTCAAATACAGAACTAGGTTGCCAAAAGCTAGTTATGCAGAAAATAACATAAAGATGTATGTTGCAGTACAGAGCAAGCTGTCTGTTCACATAGGAAAAAGCATTAATTCTGTTTAAACAGAATTAAAAGTTCTGTGAACTGGTGCCCATGAACCTTTTGTTATCCCCTTTAGGGGAGGGGACCACATCAGCCACAAACTAGAACAATAACAAGTGCCACAGGACTCCTTGTTTAGTTGGTGCAAAAAAACCCGAATCAAAAAACTCTCTAACCCTCTAGAGCTAACTGTACACATTTTTGTTCCCCTGAATGCTGTCTTAATAAACATCCTTGTCTTTTTTGGGGGGAGGAGGAGGTATCCTATTGATTTGATGCTTTTGTTCAAATTTAAAGTCTTTAGAAATTCAATGGTTTCTTGTTTCAAGGTTTAAAATGGTGTGGCTTCTAATCTGTTTGAATCTTTGAAGATATTTTACAGGTCTCTTCCTTAAACCCTACTAGTATTTTTTACAAATACTCATCTAATGTATTCACCCACCTGCTGAATAAACAGCATAGATAGGTCCATAGAATTCCTCCAATAGTCTTCCTTTGGAAGAACCGAACTCTCAAAGCCTTTTAAGAGGGATCTGCAGAAAGCTACTTTAGCAGGTATCAAGAAGGGGACATGGAGAGCACTGGGGATATAGGAACACTTCAGATTTCATTTTTGCTCAGCAGCTCTTGCCTTTTTTCATTTCGGATCTTATATGGGTAGCTTTTACTTTTTTTAGTCCATAGTTCTAGATGAACCTGTTTTAATGCATGTAAAACTGAAGTTTGGAGACTTTGGGACATAACTGCCTTGTCTCTTCTGGGTAACTGTTTGCTGGTGAGTCCCCAGTATTACCAGCCAATAAGATGCTAAAAACTATTTTATAGGCAGTGATTTCAAATACTGCAAGGGTCACTCATTTAGTCTTTTTTTTTTTTTCCCTTAGAAATTGGGGTTTGAGATTTTTAGTTGCAAACTCCTTCTGGAAAAGGAATGGGAAGGTACAGTTCCCTTATGGCAGCCTTGCCCCTGCTGATGTCAAAGCGTGCTTGCCACCTTCATGAAGCTGACAGCAGAAGCAAGGTCAGGCATCCTTTCTTGGACTGCTAACCTATAGAATTAAAACAGGGGAATCATCACAAGGCCTGGGGGAGAAGTTGGGTTCAAACATTGTATGGGGTGTTTCCAATAGTGTGCAGGAATGGATACTAGGTCTGATCAGTATTATCAGTGATCTGAAAGGAAGTGTAAATTCACTATTGATCACTTTCATCTGACAATTGCTGGAATAATGAGGGGAGAGTAGTTAAGTCTGGATCACTCAATGAGGGAGACCTAGGCAAACAAGTCTTGTTTGCCTAGTACTGTCAAATGCAATCTCCTATGTCTAGGAGACAGGAATGCAAACCATGCATACAACATGGATGATTGCATCAGAAACTAGTGACTCTGGAAAGGATTTAGGAATTAGAGTGAACAAGCAATTTACAGTCTCAGGGTGGTAGGGGGTAATGTGATCTTGAGATGCATAAACAAGAGCAGGGAAGGAGCAGGTGTGCTTTTTTAAATCCTGTGTATGACATTGGTGGGATGGTACTAGAACACTCCAATTTTGGTGTCCACTTTTTATGAACATTGTCAAATTGCTGAGAACTGCAAAAATGATTTGAGGGCTGCAAAAAAAAATCTTAAAGGTCAGTCACTTTAGCTTGTTAAAAAGGACTGACAAGTAATTTGAATCTAGCATACAAATAGCATCATGGAAGAAAACATTAGGTTGCAGTTAGGGAGGTCGAGGCTGGATATTAGAGAAACTTTTTTACTAGGAGAGTGGTGAAGCTTTGGAATGAGCTGTCAAGGGAGGTGGTGGAGTCTCCATCTTTGGAGGTGTTTAAGGCCTGGCTGGACACAACCATGACTGGGGTGGTTTAGTGGGAGTGGTCCTGCCTCTGGCAGGGGGTTGAACTAGATGACCTATGAGGTTCCTTCCAACCCTATGATTCTATGAAGGGCATTTGAGTTTAGCAGAGAGACATAATCAATGGCTGGGAGCTGAAACCAGCCACATACTGCTTAGAAATAAGACAAACTTTAAACTATTGGACAAACTACCAAGGGAAGTGGCTACTCTATAAACTGAGTTTAATGACTGTAAAACTTAGTTTTACCTGGATACAAAGCTTATTTCATTAAATAATGAAGTATTTTTATTGTGGGGTTTTACTTCACACATCTTAGTATTTCAAGACAAGATGAGCCTGAACTACCTTGCATTTAAGAACATTCTTCCTACAACAAGTGTCCATTAGGACAATTCTTATATCCTCCTTTGTAGTATCTAAGTAGAATATGGTGCCATAGGAGCTACATCACAAGATCAGTTTGTGAACCTTTGCCTGGATGCCTGACTTACCATGCCCCCTTTTTTCCTCTGGAAGTAGAAACTACAGTCTTTATAGTGGGATGTGTATCTCCATTAATATGGTGGAATGGAGACTGCCCCCCCAACCCCTAATTCTCTTGTGGGACTAAAGACTTCCAAGAGTCTGGGTAGATGGAGTTTCTTCTTGGTGCTGTTACAGAAACTGGTCTTCTGTTCACAGTGCATTCTTCTAATACTACTTAGAATTCTCATGCTGTTTAATCAGGATGTGCATATGACTATACACACATGCTATGTGTTTGAATGAGACCTAGACTATGTTCCCTTGCCATTTTTGTTTCATAAAAACAATCTTTTTCTGACCTGTAGGTGATGCTATCTCATGATTTTATAAAATCTCCATCTGTTTTGGATCCTTTATTCATTCTTTCCTGAAAGAGGGTCATTATTGGCTGTCATAATTAAGATGGTGAAAGATCTGGGTTCACCATCCTACTTTTATTGATCTGTTTGGCTTTTCATTAAGAAAATGGGATTAACCTGGATTCTCACCTGTATTTGTATGGTAAATTCCAGGGTATAGCCAAATTAGTCTGTATGTAGCAAAACCAATGAAAGTCCCATGGGAAATTAAAGATTAACAAATTTCTTTGGGCATAAGCTTTTGTGGGCTGCAAGCCACTTCATCAGAGGCATGAAGTGGAAGCTAAAATTAAGTGTGTATATACTTGTAAGGGTGAGAAACAATACAATGGGTTGGACAAGTGCTGACAATGTGTGTGAATAGGCACAATGTTTTTGTAATGATAGAACCATTCCAAGTCCCCATTGACACAATGGGATTGTCAAGTTTGCATACAAGTTCCAGCTCTGCAGTTTGATGCTAAAGTCTGGTTTTAAAGTTGTTGCAGTATGGCACTGAACTATTCTCTCTGCCATGTGCAGTGGCCAAACTAGACTGTCTCTAAACAAGACAGGAATACAAATCAGATACCAAGAATGGTAACATCCAGAAGCCAGTAGAACACTTCAATCTGCTTGGACACTCTGTCAAGACTTGAAGGTTGCCATACTTCAACAAAAGAACTTGAAAATCAGACTTCAGAATGAAACTGCAGAGCTGGAACTCAGTGTCAAGTTGGCAAATGTATTTATACTTCCTAACTAACTTCCATTTCATGCATTTGACAAAGTGGGTTGCAGTGCATTAAAGATTTTGCTCTAAGAAATTTTAGTCTTTGAGGTGCCACAGGTGTTTCTTTGCTTTAGTCTTTGTCTTAAACAACTAATATCCACAGCTGTTTGACTAGCACTATATCAGATTCTAGTGTAGAAAGTCTCCTTTTAAATGAACTCTGCAGCACAGTTGCATTCACAGTAAACTATGAACTAAACTTTTTATTTTTTAGCAAGAGTTTACATCAGAAGTCAATGATCCTTGTGTCAAATGTTTGGCATCTCAAGTCTCTTATTTCCTCTTTCCAATATGCTGTGGAAACTGATAGTCAGGTCACACCTGGATTACTATTATGATTTGCTATGTAACTAGTTAGTTTCTTATATGCCATTATTCATGCAATAAATTCTTATTGCTAGTGTCTGGATCTATATGAAGAATGAGCCCTTCTTTGGGGGTAATAAGAAACAATCTCTTCTATAGGACTTTCAGTTTGCACTTTTTTGTCACCAGGATCTGAGGTTTTTGGGAGTAGTGTCCTCTTTGGACACTTGCAGGGCAAGGCAAACCAGTGGATCGAGTGCCAGGCTTCCATCTCCTGATGGAACTCTATTCCTGTTACTGTGCATGGGTCAATTAACTTTTCTACCTCAGTTTGTGTCTGTGGAAAAGGGGATGGCACTCCCCTTTTTGTCCCGCCCTCTAAGATCTTCAGATAGAGGTGTTTGTAGTGACAGATGGAATGTTCTTGTACTTCCCTAAACATGTTGAAAACCAGTTAAGTTCTTGTGCCATAATCTTGTTTTATGGATTAAACAAAAACCATGTTGCATACTGTTGTGCTGTTTAAAAAAACATCAGTGTGCATTTCTTAAATTTACAATGTTCATCTTTGTATTGTGCTCCTTGCATGTAAGTTTTGTCTTAACTTTGTGGCTTGTATGCACTTCAATAAACAGATCACAAGGGCTCTGAAGCCTCTGACCAGGCATCCAAGAGACTATAGGACTTCTAAACCTCAGAAAATTAGCAAATTGCATAAACACTCAGTAAATTTCTCATACCAATTGGCACTTACTCCAGCTGTTGGGAATTCTACAGTTTTTCCTCATAGCCGTTCATGAAACCTAAATCTCTCTTTAAATTGTCACTTCTGGCTTCATTAAGGGGAAAATACATAAAACCCTCAAAGTTTTTCCTATTTGACAACCTAATGGTGGTTGAAATCTATAACATTTTAAAACTGCTTTATGAACTTGCTTGAGTGGCTTGGGACACTTTTTTTTTCTTTTTTTTTACTGTGTTAAAGACAGGATGACTGCACTGTTCAGGAACATTGAATACTTGTGTATATATCACACTGCAGCATAAATATGCTGATTAAGTATAGGAATGTCTGAAACTAACTTATCTGCATTACTATTTCATAATATGGCTGAAATGAAGTTGGTTGGGGTTGGCTGACTGTCAATTCTGGACCAATGGACACCACTTTGGGTCAGTCTCTAAAGCCAGGAAAGAAATGCATGAAAATCCCCTCTATAATCAGATGCAGGCCCTGCATTGCTGTGGCTCTGCTTCCACTGAAGCAAAGTGAGCCCTTTACAATTGATTTCTCTGAGAGCAGTCTTAGGTTAACAATGATAGCTCTTTAAAATGGCACTGGTAGAGCCTAGAATTTAAGGGCTTGTCTTTATTAAAATCACTGTCAGTCTCCAAACACAAATGAAATGGAATAGATATTGCTGCCAGTGAATACTGAATTGATCTCAGAACTGCTCTCTATCCATAGTAGCTCCATCCCACCAGAAAAGTAATGCTCTATCAAATGGACAGCATCTTCCACTGGCACAGCCTACTGAAGGTGCTGCAGAATGGGAGGGTAAGTTGATCAGGAGATGCATATTCTGCAGTGCATAGCTTACATGTTTCCTGTTTACCCAGTCTGGCAGTGTAGGCCAGCTCTAAGAATAAGGGGAAGAATTTTCAAAAGACTAACTCGTGGGTTTCTTAGTTTGAGGAAACTGTTCCCACACACTGATGGGGAACCATCTTAAAATAACCTCTATGCAGCTGATAAATTGTACCTAATTCTGCTGGACATACTAATTCCAGTATGATAACCTGATGACTGCATCCCATGAGTGCCTCCATTTGTATATTGTGCTTAAATGTTCAGGTTTCTCTTGTCCCTCACCATTCCTCAATCCACTGCTTCTGATTTCCATTCCTTATTCTGCTCTATATTTTGAAACATGTAATTAAGAAGAAATGCCAGATATTCTTGGTCTTGAGACCTGAATATCTTTCCTGGTGCTCCCATTGAGAAGAATTGCAGTTGGAAGTGATTAAACTCACAGATGGGTGGAGTGGGGAGGATTTAGTTTTGCACAACAAATATATTGTGCACATCTTCTGCCCTTGTCTGCTGGAGATTTTGGAAGATCTTTTCTTTCACAGGACATGGGGTGGGAAATAGACTTCTTACTAGTTTGTTCTAGAATTCATGTAACAGTTTCTAAAGTACTAGTTCCATTACAGGGTGCTTCGCAGCTCTTAGCTTTCTCTAGTTCATAAAGCAATGTTTCTGAACACAGCTGGAGGATGTGATTAAAAAAGTGTACTGTCTATATTATAACTACAGGAGGCCATATAATTTTACTGGTAGAATTGAACCCTTTGTTTATAAAAGATGAAAGAAAAATGGCACCATCTCCAGTCTCATCTTTGCCAAGAACCTCTTTGCCCATCCAGTGGAGCCAAGAGAAGGGAACTAACTGTTAGTTTCTACTGCCAGGGTAGCTAGAGGTTCCAAACAAAGCTTAAGCCTTTCATTGCTGGTCACTGTACATCTGTTATGAGACAATCTCTTACAGGTGAAGACTGCTAAACTGGTACTGTTACAGAGGCAGAACAGAAGAAAAGCAGAATGATCCCTGTCTCACAAATGGGAGGCTGAGGCACAGAGCTGGTGAGCAGTGTACTCTAGAAGTCCATGGTAGAGCTGATAAGTGAACTGAAATACCTTGAGTCCCAGTCCAATGCTTTGTGGGCAAGTGGCCTGTAGTTATCTTTTTTAGATGTAGATGGGAAGAAGAGAACACTTTGAAAATATTTGTACTTCTTGTGTAAGAACTACTTAATTAGGTCTCTTCCTTCCATTTGTATTGGTGGGGGGGAAGGGGTAAAGAGCCCTAATAACAATTTGGGGGCTATTGGGCATATCAGTGTAATGACACATCCTATGTAACTTATCAGTTCTGTCTAACCAATATTGGTGGAGCAACACACACTAGAAATTCCCTCTTCTATCTGACACTTTGCTTTTCCAGAAACTCACATCTGTTTTCCAGTAGTTCAAATGTCACTCCTAAACCTGAGTTGTGAACCTGAAGCACTTAAAAGCTATTTAAGCCTTTGACATGCTTATTTACAAGCAGTTTTCTCCAGGAATACTTTTAAATTAGTGCTAAGGCTACATTAATTGTAGTCAGTGACACTTTAGCTTGCATCAGGATATCACCCATCTTCCATAAGTACCAAAATACAACATGTGCCCTTAACTATCAGATATACACTCAAACACTAAATGTTAACTGACTTCAATGGTTTTTAATCAACAAGATAGCATGGCTGACTATTCCACATTCTATGCAATTGGAAAACTTTTTTAACACTGATTTATATTTTGCATTAGCAGACTTGGGCTCCCTCTGGGATCTGATGGGCAAGCTCACTAGGAGGCTAACATGAAAGGGAAAAGTCTACAGGAGTGGGCTGGGCTAGCTATACCTCAGAGAAACCTTATTGAGGGTGCAGGAACAAACCATCAGTGTTCAGAAATAATAAATGACAGGCAACCAGCTTGTCTCAACAAACTTTCCAATGAGATTAGATGCAAAAAGGAGGTTTACAAGATGTGAACTTAGATTAAGCAAGAGAACAAAAAATATTGTTTGAGCATGCCAATGTAGACTTAAATTAGGGTTCAAGGGGTCTCTAGTTATCTAGTTCAACCACCCAGCTCAAAGCAGCACCAACCACAACTAACTCACCCCAGTCAAAGCTCTGTGAAGCTAGGTTTTAAAAATCTAAGGATGGAAATTCCACTATCTCTCTAGGTAACCCATTCCAGTTCTTCAGTCCTTTTTCATTTTTTAATAATAAAAGCTTCCTAATATCCAGCCTGGATTTCACCCCCCCCCCCCCGCAACTTGAGGCTAATGCTCCTTCCTGGTGGCAGATGACAGAGAATAACAGCCTAGTTCAGTTCTGTTTAGACACCCTCCCCCTTTCAAGTAAATGAAGGCTATCAAATACCTGATCACTCTTGTATTCTGCAGACCAGACAAGCTCAGCTTCAACTCATAAGTCATGTTCTCTAGTCTCCTAATCACTTTTGTTGCCCTTTGTTGGAGACTCTCTCTCTCTCCAATGTCTCTTTTCTTTAGAGGTGGGGCAAAACCAAACTCCAGATATGGCCTTGCCTGTCCTAAGTAGAGGAGAATAATCACTTCCCTCAATCTGCTGGCCAAATTTCTATTAATACAGCCCAATATATTAGCTTTCTTGGCATCAAGGGTACACTGACTTGTGTTCAACTTCTTGTGCACTGTAACTCCCGGATTCTCTTATGTAGAACTGGTGCCTGGCCAGTCAGTTCTTATCCTGTAGCAATTTAGAGAATACTTCCAAGATAGGCACAGGACTCCACACTCTTCTGATGAGGTTCCCAAGGATGATTTTTGGCCCAATTCTCCAGGTGTCTAGGTTATTCTGTATCTTATCCTTATTCTCCACCTTCTCTACCAGTCCCACTGGCTTTGTCACCCATGAACTTGATGGTGCAAGCCAATCCATCCTCCAGATGGAGTTGAAGATTGGTCCCAGTACCTTCTTCTGGGGCACTCTGCTTGATGTTGGGCTGATCACTACATGTTGAGCACAATGAACTAGCCAGTCTTGCATTCATCCAGTTCTCATGTCTAACTTGTTGGCAAGAATACTGTGGGAGACTGCAAAAAGTTCTGCTCAAGTCAAGGTATATTGTATCCACTGCTTTCCTCACATCCAAATCAGGAAGGCCAAAGCACAGTTTGTTGCAGATAGCAAGGGACTTGAAAGGTGACAAATGATTTCTACAAGTATGTTGGTGGGGTTGAGGTGGAGTGGTTTAGAGATTGGAGGAGGCAACCTAGTGATGTGGAATAAGCTGCTGAATTCAATGCTCTTTTTTGCCTCTTTCACAGAAAGGTCAGCTCCAAGACTACTGCACTCAGCAGCACAGTATTGGAAGGAGATGAGCAGCCCTCATTGTTGGAAGAGCAGATTTTGTACTTAGAAAAACTGTATGCACAGGTCCATGGGGCTGGATGGAATGCATCTGAATGTGCAGAGGGAGTCAACTGATTGCATAGGTGTGATCTTTGAACATTTGTGGTGTTTGAGGGAGACTTGTTTTGTGCTTGTTGTGGGATGTGCAGTTTTTTGGTTTTTAAGGATCCATGGAACTACAAATTAGTCACGCTCCTCTGTTCCATGATGTTTCTGGGCACTAGTCCTTGAGTAATGCATTTTAAGCACTTGAAGGTGGTAATCAGGAACAGTCAGCATGAAATCACCAGTGCAAGTCATGCCTGACAAACCTGATGGCCTTCTAAGATAAGACTGGCTCTGTGGGTTGTGGACAAAACACAGCCTGTAGGCCAGATTTGGCCCACCTGACATGTCCTGGCTGGCTGTCTTCCACCATGCTGGTCAGCCTGCAGCCAGCTCTCCACTGCTGCCCACTCCTGGTGTAAGGAAAATGATGGACATTATGTACCTTGACTTTAGCATAGCTTTTGAGATGGTCTCTTGTAAGTAAGTTGAAATGGTATGGGTTGAATGACTGAACTATAAGATGGGGAGAAGGATGGCTAGATCATTGGACTCAACAGCTTGATTGTTGTAGTTGGCAGTTGATATGGAGCAGAATGTTCCAAATGTCAGTTCTGGGGCTGGCTTATTCAACACCTTCAGTGATCTTGATTGAATGGATTGCATCCTCCGCAATTCCATGAATGACATTAAATTGGGAGTGTTCAGGTATGCTGGAGGGGAGAGAGAGGATTCAGTGTCCAAAACAAATTGGAGGATTGGGACAAAAAAGTGAGGTTTTAATAAGGGCAAGCTCAGGGTCCTGGATTTAGGATAGAAGAATCCCATGAACTGCTATAGACTAAAGCACAGCTGATGAAGCAGTTTCTAGAAGACCTGGAGGTACATAAACAAGCTGGTCTCAACCTTTCCAAGGTCATGCCATGCCATGACCCTACAGGATGCACCTGCCCACTTCCACCAACCCAATTCCAGCCACCTCCTCAGCTCTCCCCAACACATTTTACTGTTGTGACAGGAGACCATAATGTGTCAAAACATGGTGTTGGAGAACTGCTGGTCCAATGAACAGTTCATGGATGTTATACAGCATCTGTACATGAGAAATAGTGAAATAATTTGGATTCAACCTGGAGATCTGTTTTGGGAATGTGCCTAATCAAGATGCTGTGTTTAAAACAGTCCATCACTCTACTGGCTTTGCCTGACATGGACTTGTAGTACAATTGTCAACTTATGTACTGTCCTAACTTTGTTACATTGAACAATTTGGGTGCTGGTGAGGTCGCATTCATCAAAATAAGCTGTTTGGCTGAGTTCAGAACACTTTGGAAGGGATAACCCACTTTCATTATCTAAGTAGGACTCCTACTGCTAACATTCAAGTAGACAGTTACTCATCAACAGCAAAATCTATATGGATTATCTCTTGAAGAAAGAATGATGTATCTTACAGTAACTGATTCCTTTATTTTTTGCTCTTTCTATTTGTGCATATCTACATGGATTCTGGGACCTATTTTGCCATGGCTGAGCCCTTCTGTGGGATTCTGTATTGATGGTGGAACCAAGGGTTGGTTGGATCTCTTATGCTCTCACCTGGTGTGGGAGCATATCTAGATTGTAGGTGTAATCCTAGTGAATCGGATCTCTTTTGTGTGGTGTCTGAATGGAATACACACAGACAATGCATCTTGAACTACTGTTACTGTGGAGAGAAGTAATTTTATTTGGGATATTTAAAATGACTGTGTACAAATAACTAGAAAAAATATACTATTGAGAGCAATCTTGCATGGGCAGGGGGTTGAACTGGATGAACTAATAGTTGTGTTCCATTTCTATCTTCTACAGCTTTAGACAGTAAATTATTCTGATATTTTGAAAATAAGAGTAGTTAAATTACCCCACAAAGTAGCCAGGGTCTAGAATAGTGACAGGATGTGTGGAAAATATGCCATGCATCTGAAGTGGATTGCAGCACACAACTTTATGCCCAAAGAAACGTGTTTAGTCATTAAGGTGCCACAGAACTTTTGTGGTGCAGTTTTTTGGTCTGCTGTTACTTTCATTCCTTCTACTAGTCAAATTTTACCCACTTATTTGCTGACAAATCAGTTTCTGGTATATTGATTACTAAAATGTGGTGGGAGGGGGAGAACAGTGCTGTGATAGCTACAATTTATATTCCAGTGGAGTGTCTGTTCCACTGCTGGGAAGTCTCTGAATTTAAGGAACCTGGCTGGAATGAAGTATTCTTATGTGATGTGATACCTGTAGTGGTGTTGCCTTGTCAGCTGAATAATTAACAGTGAGCTTGGTGCATATAGTACCTTCTGTTACTTGCAACACTGTTTGTAAACCTAATGAGTTCTTGGCATAGTAAATATTTTTGAGATGATAGACACATCAGAGAATGAGGAATAATTTTTCTTTCCAGGCATATTTTCAGACATAATTGTTGGGTTTCACTGAATTTAAATCACTGTTCCTAGAAGATTTTCTCTAGTTTTAAACTTCTTGGATTACACTGATTTTTCTAACATTGGAGTGACCAGTTCTATAGCTCAGTTAACAAAGATCTGTTCCTCAAAGTCAGTTTCATGTAATCAATTTGATCAAAAATGCACACAATGTCGTCAATATTCTTTAATCAGTTAAGACTGGGTGGCAGCTGCCTTTTGAGTAAATATTAAATCAACTTAAGTTATAAAAGCCTCATCTTGCCACTTTCACTTCATACTAATGTCTTGCTGATGGATTCCAGGCATCCACAACCAATACTCCATCTTCAGCATGAACAAAACAGAACACACATGCTATGTTCACAGTACTTTCATGGGCAGACAACCCCTCTGCAGATGATACCAGATCTGTCTTAAGTATCAAATTTGTTTGAGGAAACTGTAGAGGACTCATTCCTCTGCTCCTTCACTGTTAAGTGGATCAAGGACAAGAAGCATAGAGGAACATTAGCCTCCATGTAAAATGATGGATTAGATCAGAGGCATAGCTACATAGAAAAAGGGAACACTCTATCTGAATTTGGCTATAGATTAAATTGAGTGTTTTGCATTTAATTTAAATACTTGCATTATTTGAGAATTGAAAAGTTTTTTTTTAATAACTTGTCCCAGTCTTCCTGCCAGCTTGTTAAACTCATCTGATTCATGCTGCCTGCCTCACCTCCCTGCTAATCAGAGCTGGCTGTTCTTGTGACTTATTTCTGTAAGTTTCTTTCTCTACCCTTCCCTTTTTCCAGTGATCTCTTGCTTTAAAACACCTCAGTTCTATTTCTCCTGAGCCCCTTGGACTCAGCACCAGTCTGTCTCAAAAGAATTTTTGTTTCCCTGAAGGCTTTAAGACACAAAAGAATTCAGGATACTGCCTCAATCTATAATAAGATGGTCAAAATATTTATGTACTAATAGCTAGTGTTGTGGAGAAATCATTGCTATGCTTCATACCATTGATCTTCCATAGCTGCTTTTCACATAACAGCTCCTTTTTGGGAATTGTGAAGACCTGCACAATATTAAGTAGGTGTCAAAACCCTTGTTGAAGGAGTTGGCCAAAGTCACAAAGAAGGATCCCTATGAAATTGTAATATTTTCTCTGAAGCATGGCCACCAACCTGAAACCTCTAAAGGCTAATGGATTCCCTGTTTTCCAATCTACCTCCTCCAATTAATGCACAATTCAAGTTTTGTTTTTAACAAGTCATTGATAAATGACATCAGCATTACTTAAACTCTCCCTTTGGTCTCATTTCTAATTAGTAGAAATTCAGTGTGAATCAGTTATTTGTATCTTGAGGCAATGGTTGCAAATGAAGTGGAAGATGTCAGCAGGGTCAGGATTTCACCCCTTAAAATAGATGCCAATGCTCCTGTTCCCTATGAGTCAAGATTCCATCCATGCTGTACTATAGAGCAGAACAGTGCCTCTTAAGTCTCCTGGAAATAGAAAACTGACTTCCACTTCTTAATTTAAAATGGTCACAAACTCACTGTTAGAGATTTAAATCATAGCAAGTTCATATGTGGTTAAATAGAAGATTGGGGTTGGAAGGGCCTTCAGGAGTCATCTAGTTCAACCTCTTGCTCAAAATGGGACCAAAAAAGGGTATGAACTGACTCTTTGAAATGCATTTTGGAGCCTTAGAGTCAACCAAGTTGAAGTATAAACTTTGGCTCAGGGTTATTAAAGTTAGGGAAGACTTGTGGTTTTTATACACATTACCTAAATCAACTTGTATCTATCTACACAGCTGAATTGGACACTTTCATAAAATGTCTTGTTTTCAGAAATGCAACAGTATGCACACTTTGGGCATGCTCCTTGTTGTACAGCTGGTCCTCACTTAGTGACCTACTCATTTAGTGACCCCTCAGTTATGACCGGCTCTCTGAGTTGGTATTATGGCAATGTATGAGAACTCACATCAACTCTCTCAGATTACCTATATTTACAGTACACTATGCAAACTAAGTTCAGTACATTAGAGCTTAAAACATTTAAAATATATATTAAAAATGTTTATAAATGATGCAAAGGTGACATTAAAACTATCTACCGATGGTTGAAAAACCCACTACCAGTAAAGTACATTATGCCTGAAATACCAGTAAGGGCTGCTCCTCATTTAGTGACCAACTCGTTTATCAACCAGGTTTCAGGAACGGAACCCGGTCACTACAGGTAGTCCTCACTTACTCCATTGAGCATTTATGCATATGCCTGGAGCTGGAGAATTTTAGTACTGTCTACTGATCCATATATGTGCCCTAGCTCATCCAGTTTTGTCCAAGGTATTCAGGGGCTGGACCAACTGCAGCTCCAGTTCATTGTGACTGCTGCATGGTACAAGTTGCAACTCTTAATGATTCTCTTGCATATAATGCAGTTTTTAGTTGTGTTGGTAAACTTTAGAAAGAATGGAGACAGTGTTCTTTCCAGGGGAAAACTCCTCCACCCCAGTCATTATCCACAGTCAAGTGCTAGACTGTGTCAGACTCCAGACTTCAAAATCTGCACCCTCTTCCCTGTGCTGCTGCTTGGTCAGTGATGAGTATTAAACTGGTCTTGAATTGGGGGAACCCAGTTCTGTGGAGGGTTGCAGTCATTCCCTAATCAAACCTGACACATTCACTATCTCCAGAAGCACCTCCTGAAAATTGTAGTGAGACCTCATTTGGACCTGGACTGAAATTCCCCTCCCTCCTCACCAGTATGTCAGCCTGCAGCAGTCAGGCATGTACCTCTAGCTCTGCAGTTTAATAGACTTTAAGGACAGAAGGGACCACCATGATCATCTAATCTGATCTCCTGCACATGGGAGACCACAGCTCCTAACCCACCCCCTCCTATGGTTTAAGAAGGCCCTAGAACCCTCCTAATCTCTGGGCCCCTTTCCTTTATTTTCTGTCCTGGGGCTGGAGATTGACCCCTCTGGGTCTGAGGTTGTGGGGGGTGGGAATCCAGCCAAGTGGCAGGGCTGGGAGGGGATCAGCACCTCCTGGGGTCAGGCTGCTGCAGACTGTAGGCAATACAGCTCTAGCCTCTGGTGGGGGCCTGAGGTTGGGTCCTACCATTGCTGGGCAGCCACATGTGACCCCTAGGATGGAACAGCCCACCCAGGGGTGAGGTGAGAGCATGGCCCAGTCTCTGGGCTGGCCCACTCCACCCCTGGGCTGCCTGGTCTGTGCTGGGGGTGGGGCAGACTGGCCCAGAGCCAAGGCTGATTCCACACTCCTACACGCAGCAGCCTTCAGCTGCACACCACAAGTGGCAAGGTGGGGACAGTAGCGGCAGCAGTGCAGGCCCTGTGCTGCCCTGCTCGTGGCAGGACGCTGCAGGACCCTTAGAACCATGGGGCTAGGGCTGATCTCCACACCCACCTGCCCCATCCCCTGGAGGACAGCCAGTAGGGTCACAGCTCCCGCTGGGTGGAACATGCATTCTGACTTGATATATATTGGGGGGGGAAACGGACTAGAGCACTGGCCTCTGATTGATGGGCCATGGAATGGTGTTCTGCCATACTTTAATCCCTGCCTGTAACAAACCTCAAACCTGTGCTTATTAAAATTCTCATATTGTGGCTTAAAGACTTTAAGGTAGAGAGACTGTGCCAGTGAGTGCCCCCCAGAATAGTTGCATTGTCCCTGCATGAAAATTCTTCCCTGAATTCAACTACAGCAACCAGTTCAGCCTTTAGCATATGGGCATGAGTCACCAGCTACACACCAAAGTCTGAATTCTCTGATTAATGCAGAACCCATCCCATCACAGGACATGAGTATATCAACCACCAACAGTCAAGATCAGTGGGTTGCTAAACTAAGCTGTCCACTCATACCATCTGCTACATAATTGATCCAGCACAGTTTTGAAGCCAGCTAGGCTTTTTTTTTCTCTCCCAACCTAGTGTTGCTTTTGGAGGCTGTTCCAGAACTTCACTGGTAGAAAGCACCATGTAATTTCAAGTCTGTCCAGCAGTGGTGGACTAAGACTCTCTCCCAGGTCCTAGTTAGGAGTAAGGAAGCATGCATGCAAGCATGCCAAGAAGCTTTCCCCCAAACCTAATAAAGGGGATTCTTCTCCACTAAGCTGCGGTGATGGGGGTGGAGGGAGTGTGGTCTAAAGCAGTGAGTCCAAACCTTTTCCAGGCTGGGGACCTGTGTGTGTGTGTGTGGTTTTTAAAAAAAAAAAAAAAAAAAAGGAGGCCACAGAGGGTAATGTAGTGGTATTGGCTCAGGGCACAGTGCAGCCCCAGGGGAAGAATATGGCCACCGCTGCTCCAGAGGAGCCTCCGCCTGCACAATCCAGGCCTTGCCAGCAGGATGTGGCCCTTGCAGCTCCTGGGGAGCCTCCCTGCACCTGCCCCTCCCCCTCCCCCCTGCGTCTTCCCTACTTGCTGGGCCATTGTGTGGACCCCCCAACCTTCCCAGGGCTCCTTTTTTTCCCCCCTTTTCTTACCTGGCCAGAGCTCCTGCCTCTCAGGCTACTCTGCATGCTCAGGGCAGTAGTTTTAAAAATTCCCTGCCTGGAGGAAGCTCCCTACCAGCCGGGAACCTGGGTCTGCATGGGAACCAGAGACCCCAGGGGCATCTGGCCCCAGCTCTGAGGTTGTCTATGCCCCCCCTCCCCCGGGGGTCTGGAGACCCCAGGTTCGGAACCACTGGTCTAAAGTGTATAAACATGAGAAGAAACCCAGAAGCTGACAGTTCTGCTGCTATCAATTACTTAAAATTGATGCCCCATAAGTAGTAATTCCATTACAGCTTTTTTCATAAGTCAGGTCACTAACAAGGCACTTGAATTAGTAGAAGATGTGACCTCTTCTTGACTTGTAGTATAAATAACTTTCTGGGAGGCTGACTGGACTGAAAGAGGGGTGGAAGGAAAGTACAGGGCAGCGTTCCCACTGCTTCCTGCAAAAGCTGGGAATGAGAGGGTAGGGCTGGAAACTCTGGATCTGTAGCCCCTACCAAACTGTCCTATGGGGCCCATGCAGGGCTGTCCCAGGGGTAGGGGTGGAGTGAGGCCCACAGTCTCCTCCCTGTCCTGGGGGGTGGGGGAGGGCAGAGCCTCCCTGGGTCAGAGGCCAGGGTTCATGCTCCAGGCCCACCCTTAGGCTGGCTGGTCCACCCCTGGTGGCATGGTAGGTTGGCTTTATGCTCCTGCTGTGCCTGGACCACCTGGTCTGTGCTAGGGTGGGCCAGTGTGAAGTGCCTGAGTGTAGGGTCTGTGGGTGGCAGTGCAGGGCCCACCAAACCACAGGGCCTGAGGCAATTGCCCTGCTTACTGCACCACCCTCCTCACCTAAGGCTGGCCTATCTGTAGTAGCTGGGAGCTGCAGGAACTACCAGCAGCTTCTGGGAGTCCCCTGTCCTGTTCTCTCTCTTGCCCCCCCCCCAATTCGCTGCCTGCAGCTGGTCTGGTTTCTGGGAGTCAGCTGCAGCAGTGGATCAGAGGTCCTACATATCCTTGGCAACTGGAAGCTGCAAAGACCACCATTGGCAGTTGAGAGCTCCTTGGATCCCCTCAGTGCCCCCCACCTGTGGCCTCTGGCTGAAAGTTCTTGCCCTGCCCTTCCATCCCCAGCTAAAGCACCAAATGTCAGAGAAGTTGCAAGAAATCATGGGTTCCATGACTTCTATGACATAATCTATTTGTTTAGGTCTTTCACCTTATCTTCTCCAGGGAAATCTTGCTTTGGCCCTTAACCAGGAGGGTAAGGAAAACTGCCAGAGTGCCAGAAAGAGTTTGTGCTGGGAGAACTGAGGCTTCAGTGCCTTCTAATATTTTCCATCTATAGGCAGGACATATATCTCACTAAGAATATATAATTGCAGAGGCATGCTTCACCCCCTGTGCTGGTGGGCTATGTGCTTCCATTGACTGTATCACCAGTGGAACTGGTGTTCAGGGATTTTGTCTTCAGAGTTGCATGAGTGGAAGGGGACCATCCATACTGTATCAGGACTACACTTCCCTATGCCATGGGGTTGACGACAATCTCAGTTATGCTTGTCTTCTGGCGACCCTGGCCCCAGTACCCACTGTTCTGTGAGGGAAGCTTTGCCAGTCTCCTTTCTCTGAAGAGCCCTCAGATAGATGATCTGACACCAGAAAAGATGAGCTTCAGTCCAGGTATACTAGCATTGCTGAGCATAGCAGGAACAATTTCTGTTGTCCTCACCAGATGCTACAGTGGCTTCAGCATCCCCATCATTTCCCCTGTGACTTCTTGGCACTTCCAAGATTTCCTGCATATGGTGGGAGGCAAACTTCATGTCTTCCTGTGGTAGATCCAGGAGATACAAGTTCCTGGGCATCCTTTGCTTGTTGGCAAGGGTGAAGTTGCTCTTCTAATCAGTGATGCTGTCCTTAAACCAGTTTGCACGGTGTGACACACATCATCTTCATGTATTCCTACCCCAAGGGGACAGAAAAATGCCACTATACCAGCTAAGGGGTCAGTGTCACAGTGCAATCCAGACCTAAAGCTGACATTAAAACTCCTTGTTGCTGGGCCTGCTTTCCTTCTTTGGAGTTAACACTGACATTAATAAAATTAAAAAAAAAAAATCAGCCTTGGATTCCCTGCAACTCCTGCACTTCATAGGTGCCTCTAACTTCTTCCATAGGACTGATCTACATATTTTAGGTTCCAGACTCTGCAAGAGCTCATAACTTGCGTCATAACAATGCTTCTGTCCTGGCCAGGGCTTATTTGTCTGTCTGGCCCCATGGCCTTGTGCAGGTCAGTCGCTGCTTTTGCTTGGCTCCATCTTTAACTTCAGAGGTGTCTTCAGATGACTTACTCACTCAACATCATGCCATGGACTACATGCTGATAGTTCCCAACGATGGTTCTCTCTTCCTTTCTCTGGTAAAGGGAACCACATCAGGTTTGCATTGGGATTCCCTTTCTCCCCTCCTTCCCAGGTAAGATGATCATCGCTGGTGTATCCCTCAAGCTGGGGAGCCACACATTGGCAAGCTCATGGAACAGTCAACGTTTACTCCTTAGAAATCCAGGATACATGCCAGCATTCTGGAGCTCCAGGCCGTAAGGAAGGCACTCCCAAGCTTTCCTATTGTTCATCTGTTTCCATGTCTGACAGCACCATGTTATTGGTTTGCTCCATCAACAAATGGTTTTATGAAGATGACTGCTCTATATGCAGAAGCCATCAATCTATAAATTCGGTGCATCACTCACCCAATTTTAGAGCTGGCAGCCTATCACTTAGAGATGCAAAACATAATTGCACATTGCCTCAGCAGGTGTTTGGTAATTCATCACGAGTGGAAACTTCATGATTCTGTGGTACATAACATCTACAACTGATGGGTCACTTCACCCAGAGACCTCTTTACTTCCTACATCAGTAAGATGTGCAACTTTTATTGTTCTAGAGGGGGCATGAGGGAGGGAGTCTTGGTCTTTACTCAGATGCTTTCATACTCCCCTGGTCAGATCAGATTAACTATGCCTTCCTGTCTTGTCGTCATCTACCTTGAGTACTTCACAAGATCGGATGAGACAGAATGTCAGTCATTCTCATTGCCCCCACTCCTTTACACCATTTTAGTTTCCCAAATATCTGCATGTACCTGCCTGTTCCCCAATTTCCATTCCTACCTTCCTTGACATGTGATGAACAAAGTTGAGATCAAACACAAATGCTTCATTTTCGAGCATGGTATTTGGAGGAACACTCACTTATCTGTTATGGTTCTCCCCTACCCCCATTGCACATTTTGGAAGAGGACCAGTGTCTCCATTCTTTTGATGTTGTTTGGGTCTTGGCCTTTTACCTGCGTAGAACAAAACTAATCAGGAACTCCCCCAGACAGCTTTTTCTTATTTATAACTGTTTCAGCTGTTGCAACAATCTCCATACAGACTATCCAAATGTGTTTTGGGTGCATTATCAGGATTGCCTTCACCCTCGGGGAGGAGGGGGGGAGGCATGCTTTCCAGGAGAACCCAGGCTTCAACCATGGCCTGCCTCCATGATGCACCACTCCTTGTATGCTGTGGCCAGGTGGAGTTCACATATTTGCTACATGTTACTGCTTGGTGTAAGACTCAGTGGCTAATGCCTCCTTCATCCCAGCTATTCTGTGCCTCACAATTCCATCTTCAGCCTTGTACCCTCCTCTGAATTAGGTACTGTGTGGAATCACCTGCAGTAGCATATAATAGGGGACCATCACTGAAAGAGGAGGTTATTTTACTTGTAACTGTGGAGTCTTTGAGATGTCTGGCCCCATCTGTACTCCAGTTAGAGTTTACACATGCACACCATTTGTCTGGAACTGGAGAATTTGAAAGCAGTAGTGTCTAGAATCTGTGTACACCCTCACTCACTTCATGGTTTCTTCTTAGGTGGGGTGGGGGGGTAGACTGACCATGTCTCTAGTTGCCTTTCTACTGCAAAAGCAAGAGATCTACTGTAGAGAAAGAATGGGAAGTGGAAAAGAGATGAGGAGATACATCTCTAAGAACCTCAGGCTATGTGTAAGTAACTGTGTCTTATTACAGGATCGTTTTGATTGTTTTTTCTCTTTTGCCCCCCCCCCATTACATTTTAGATTTGCTTGAAAAATAGTCTAATCCTTTATTCAACAATCACTTTTTGTCCATACCATATATAAGCATAAATTGGAAATATGTTTCTCTTTTGGAATTCAGACTCTCTCAAACTTGAGACATCTGTATGGCTTTAAGAATAATAATCCCTTTTACATTAATTACAGCTAAACAATCTTTTCAGAGGTTTCAGTTTATCCGTATTATATCTATACTGACCTATATAATGTCTTGACACACTTACCCTCACACAAACCAACACTTTCCTCAAAACCCAAATGCCTGCATAGAACTACTAGTTAAATCCAATATCAAAAATTAATAACTTAATTTCCCCCTAGACTTGTCTGTCAAATTTTGTTGCTCTTCAGTGTCACTTAAGTTCTGTGACATAGTTGTATCTAGTCAATAGGGGAGAATACAGCTTTGTCTACTACTGCATCTAGTGATAACATACAGAGTTAAATGCTCTTATGTCTCTTACAGAATGTATTAGTGCAGTCATATTTCTGTCTCATAGTGTGATAACGCCAGCAGGATAAATGTGAGAGACACTGAATCTTCACACAAAGGAAAAAGGCTTTATAATGAGCGCAGTCTGAAGAGAACTAATCTCTTTCTTGGATCATTACTTCACCTAATCACAAAGCCTTTTTTAATTCAAATCCTTGCAGGGTTCTAATTGGTGACCTCCAGAGCCTGATGATTGTATAAGAGAGCTGATCTTTTGCAGTATGTCTAAATGGCCTTTGCAATTAAAAGTGAGAAATGTAGCTTAACCCTTCTGCTGATGCGGCTGAAGAGTTTATGCTGTCCTCATTATTCAGGCTTTAATGATCTATGCACTTTACTACACTGAAAAACCTCACTAGCTGAGGAAGCTGTTAATTTAAAACTGTTTTTTCCCTTTTTCCCCCAAACTGGTAGCTTGCTTAAATTTTCTCAAATGCATTCTCTGGGTCTTAAGAAATATAACCTCCTGGTACCTAATTTTTTAGGTCTTCCATTTGATTTGTCGGCAGAGTGGCACAAAACAAGTCCAGTTGAAGTATAATGAAGATATTACATTTTTTCTGTATACTTTAACATATTCTGAAAAAGATAGTTTTAACAACCTGAATGTAGATTGAAAGCAGTATGCATTAGTGGTTTCCCACACACTTTTTTTAATTTATTTTTTAGTTTCTAAACCTCTTAATACTTGCATATGTTGTCCCTGGGTGTAAATTTTAACAATACTTGTTTCTCTTTTTATGAGAGATCAGTTTTTACCCATTTTAGGTTTGTTTGCAGTGCAACTTCAATTATATTCCTCTTACACAACAGAAGGGCATTCACAATTTTGTGTAAAAGCATGGCAGGTAATGTGTGTAACTAGTGGGACACAAATGAGAATTCTAACATCCTTTTTGATTCTATCATGGTTTTGTGCCTTCAGTGTTTATCTTCAGTGTAGTTCTTGATACTAATTTGATTTGAGTTCTTTAGTTTACACATAATCCAGTAATTTTTGGGGAACATGTTTTCTTTTCAGTTCGATTCACGCACCAGCGAGTATGAGTAAGGAAGTGCCAGCAAACCACACGTGACCACTTACATTTCATCTAAGCAGTGTTTAAAAGTTCAGCAAAACTAGAGCCCTGTGGCATCTTAAACAATAACAAGTTACTTTTAGGCATAAGTTTTCATGGGCCCAAACCTACTTTGTCAGATGCATGAAGTGGAAACTGTGGTTGAGAGGTGTATATATTACACATGCTAGGATGAAGGAAGGCAAGTGTTAACCAAGTCAAATCAGTTAGCGTAGACGAGGCTCATTCATACCAGTTGATTAGAAGGTGAGAAAGTGTGAACAGGAACAACTACTTTTTGTAATGTGTTAACCATGCCAAGTCCCTATTCAGATCCAGTCTGATTGTGTCAAGTTTGCAAAAGAGTTCTAGCTCTATAGTTTCACGCTGAAGTCTGTTTTTTGCCTGTTGAAGTATGGCAACTTTCAAGTCTGCTACTGAGTGTCCAGTGAGATTGAAGTAGTCTCATACTGGCTTATGGATGGTGACATTTTTTTATGTCGATTTGCGTCCATTTATCCTGTTTTGTGTAAAGACAGTCTGGTTTGGCCAGTGTACGTGGCAGAGGGGCATTACTGGCACATCATGGCTTATACCAAATCAGTGGATGTGCAGTTGAATAAGCTCCTGATGTTGTGGCTGATGTGGTTGGGACCTGTGATGGTATCACTGGAGTCGATGTGTGGGCAGAGCTGGCAATGGGGTTTGTTGCAGGGACAGGTTCCAAGGTTAATATTCTTGGTGTGTGTTTTGGTTCCTGGTGAGTATTTTGCTTCAGATTGGGGGTTTGCTCCCAAGGCTTGAGAGAGTGTGGGGTTGTCCACAGCACAAAAGCTTATGCCTGAAGAAACTTGTTAGTTTTTAATGTGCCACAGGACTGTCATTTTTTGCTGTACACTAGGAATGTCAAATTCATTTAATTGGGGGGGGCACACTGGAGGGCAGGACACCTGTTGTGGGCCATATGTCTGCACGGGCTCCCCAGCCCTTTTCCCTTGCAATGCTCAGAGCGGCATGGGCTCCCTTTCCCCTCCCCTACTCTTTAGGGTTTCCCTCACCTTCCCTTTTTGCTACCCTCTGGACTCCCCTTTGCCACACTGACTCCCCTTCTCTTGTTGTGTATGTCCCAGACCCCCTTTCCCCTGCTTGGCCACTCCTGGACCTCCCTTCTCCTGCCTTTTCCACTTCCCCTATCATTCTGGCAGCAGGCAGTCTCAGTCACAGCTACAGGCAGGCTGGGCTCCTGCCTCCCCACTCCCCGCCCACTCACTGTCAGCCATTCAGCATGGTGGCACTTTGTTGGCTCAGTTCTGGCTGGCCTTTGATTGGCTTGTTCCCACGTGGGCCCCCAGGTACTTTTTCTTATTTGTGATTCATGCAGTCAATCAGATTAGCCTGCCAACTGACTGACAAGGAACAGTTGGGGTAGGGGACAGTGCAGTGGCTCTCCGGGAAGCTGGCCCCACCTGCAGTGACTGATTGGCAGACCATAGCTGAGCTGGGGTTGGCTAGAGTGTTTCCTTTGTTCCTCTGTGACCTGACTGGCATGATCTGAGTCACAAGCATGCTTAACCCTGCTCTCCCAGAGGCAGCCTGTCTTTGTTTGCTACTGTTCCAGAGAGCTCCCAGGTATAGCCCAGGCAGCAGCTCTGCAGGATGGATCAGTGCCCTTGGTGGGCTGAATCTGGCCGGCAGGCCGTCAGTTTGATACACCTGCAGCAAACACAGAGTAACACAGCTACCCCTCTGGAACTTGCTACTTCGATCTGTCTTCTAAACAGAGTGTGGTGGTCTTTAATAGATGTCATACTTCACCCCAGAGGTAGCTGCAGATAAGTCTGGAGTGAAAGGATGTTATTCTGTTTGTAGTTTGCAAAATGGCTACCCCTCTGAATGTTCAGTCTCTTGCATTTTGTGCATCTTTCCACTAAAGAGAATTTATTACTTTCAAAAATCTTTCTTTTGTTACTGTGACAAAACCAGATTGTGGATCCAGCTGTGACAGTATGAAACTCAGTATAAAACTGATTCTTCTTGTTTTTTTTTTTATTGTCAAATACGTTTACTTAACGTGCTTCCAGTAATATAGTTGATGTAGTTATCCAAAAATGTAGTAATAATTATAGGAATAAAATGATTTGTATTTTTTTATAAATGATTTAATAAAAAACCCTGTTTATTTTGAATCAGTACAACACTATCATCTGACAAGTTCAAATGCCATTGATCTTGTTTCTCATCCATGAAATACAGCTGTGCATAGGTTTTGATAAACGTATCCGACACCCACTTGCTTTCTCAATGTTTAAAAAAACAAAACAAAAACATGCGGAGTTTCCCCTTTAAAAACCATGAAAACAAGGGAAGAGTGAACAAATTGTGGAAAAGCAGCATAGAAGGGGAGTAGTGAGGTATCTAGGACTTTTTTCCACTGGTTGTTTTTGTTAGACCTGGGTTCTTTCAGGATCTGGGTCCCCACCAGTTCAGGGCTCACCTGCTCCCTGGCTCCTTTTCTTGCTGATCCTTCCTGTGGTACTCCATGTTCCTTTTCACTTCGTTGCGTAGTCTCATCTACTGGTTTCCTAGTTGGTCTGTTGATTCGTTATTCTCCACTGCTCATTGTCCTTCTGGCTATTCCTTCAGAGCTTCATCTACTTCTTGCTGTTTACTCTAGGCAAAGTCACAAACTGAGTGAGAAATGTTAGAGGATCATAAGGCTGCTGCTACATGTTGTTGTAGCTCCTGTCCAAAAAAAAAAAAAAAAAATCCTGTAACACTAAAATGCAGGCAGAGTGACATTTGATCTGTTTGCCCACTCTTATTTTTCTCTCTCCTGATGCAAGCAAGTGCATAGATTTTTTTTTTTTCTTTTCCCCCAAATCTTGATCTGATATTACAAACAGATTGGAGGGTTTTTTGGTAGGGTGTAAAAGTACATATGCCTATTTCAAAGGTATTTGAGCTATAATAGTTGCATTATCTGAATTTTCCCTGAGGGTTTTTTTTTTTATTTTATTTTATAAATAGTAGAGGTACCACAAACTGGCATGTCACAATTCTATTGTATTAACAACATAAACTTGTTGTAGGATTGTGGTAGAATGCCATTTTCAATCCCTAGTATATATTTGTACTAGTTCTTCCCTGAGCATTGGATGGAGCTTAATTGTAATAGCTGCTACTCTTCTCTCAGCTTCAGGTATAGTGCTTTAATTCATTAGCCGTATAAATCTATTCTGGACAGCTTTTAGTGTATAGTGTATTCATTTCTGACATGAAGCTAATAAGTGTTCAATCAGTCTTTAATTGCTTAAAATTCTTTACTCAAAACACTTGTCATGTTGGTGATTGAAAGGTTCTTTTCAGACCAGCAACCATAGTAACACTTCAATAGGCTCTTGCATGAAACTTACAATAGCTATGAATGCTTATTTATACATCTTTTAAAATCCTCCACCTGGGCTATAGTATTAATGAGAATGCAAAGCATACTAGCGTATCATCATTCTCACATGAACCACTCATTTTATTATACAATATAGATCCATTGTCAATAGCTTCTGCAAAACTGCGGTGATTGATAAAAATAAATTACTGACAATATTCAATATACTCCTTCAAGCTGGTGCTTGTAGTACTATGACTTCCATTAATTTTTTATTTCTCATTATGGTTTCCTGCCCTACAGTGTATCTAGTTATACTTCCAAAGTCCAGCTCTTTTGAGCTATAATTATTATGAAGGAGGGAATGTAGTGCTTTGGATTTTATTTAAATCATCTTGATTTGAAAGAATGACTTTTTAGGGGTGTGTCTGCAGTAGGGGATGCTCAGAATTTCATCTGGAATGAAAGATCACTGTGCATGACCATCTTTCAAGATTTTCCTAAATGAAAATATTTGCCTTGAATATGCAGTTGCAAGATGAAGCCAGAAAATAGTAATCAGATGCGACTTTCACCTCACCACTATCCACAAATCAAGTAGCATTTGGTTTGACCCCAAAATGCACCTTGCTTTGTTCACCTGATTAGTTGAGTTGACATCAGTTTGATTTATTTTTATGGTAAAGGCAAGCTAGGTGCAAATCTTTCGGGAAAGTGGGAGAGACTGTTACATGATTTGATCTCCCCTCCCCTCTGTGTGCTGTTCCCCAGTGTGTTAATCTTAACTGATTTGATCTGCTGTTGCCATGTGACCTGATCCCATGATTTACACTTCTCTTTATTTATTTTTCCTACCATTCTGTAAGTTCCCTCATGTTCAAAGCATCTGACAAAGTAGGATTTTTCTCCCACTAAATGTCATGAGGATAAATTTAAATTTGTTAGTCTTTAAGTGCCAGAGAGGTCCTTCCTTATTTTGCTGAACTAAAGTAACATGGCTGTGCCTCTGAAACTTAGCAATAGATGCAGTGATTCTTCATTTGGGCTGCCTGAAGTTGTTTACTGAAGCAATTAAAGCTTCAAATGCTATACGTGTTTTGAGAAGATAGACTTTTTCTATCTGTGTTTTGGCCTGGGATGTTTTGAAGGGCGAGAAATCCAAAACAGAGGACTGAGCCTTTTGTCTCACTGCAGAGAGACTGTAGAAATGCAACTCATGTTGACACATGCCCAGGAAATGCTGTGGCCAGCAGATGCACTTTAATGGCTGATTTGAAGAGATCTATGTGATCAGCTTCGAAGAGAGGTTCTTTTATACACAATAAGGTTTCTGTTTACTGATGTACTAAATGCATGTCACTGAGCTCTGGCTTATCTTGTGTGGTGTCACTTTTGCTGCAGAGGGTTTGTAGACTTCAGGTTCTGGGATTTGACCTTCCTCTAAAAGATATTGCAATCTTAACCAGCTTTTTTCCATACACAGGAACACCCCAATAAAAGTCAGTTTCTTACAGTGGTATCATACTTTCCTGTTGGTGAGTATCAATAAGAAATATTAATCATTATCCCACACTAGAGATACTCACCAGGATGAGCCATGGAGGGAGGGAAGACATATCGTAGCAAGAAAACAGGCTATATAATACTGACTCATAGATTCCAAGGCGGGGAGGGACCGTTGTGATCATCTAAGCTGAACTACCATATAGCACTGGAGATAGAACCATCCTAAAATATTTTTAGAAAAACATCTAATCTTGATCTAAAAATTGTCAGTGATGGAGAATCCTCTGACTCTTCGTTAATTATTCCAATAATTTTGTTACTGTTTTAAGCTTGCACCTTGATTTCCAGTTGGAATCTCTAGCTTTGACATCCATCTAGTGGATTGTGTTCTGTCTTGCTGCTAGGTTGAAGAGCTCCTTATTAACTGCTAGTTCCGTATGTAGGTACTTGGATTATCATCAAATCAGTCCTTTTAACCTTCTCTTCGTTAATACAAGAATGCAAAATAATCCTTGTGGTGCTTCTGTAAATTATCTCCAGTTTAGCAATATCTTTCTTGAATGGTAGGCACTATTGCCAAATATAGAGGCAAACTAACCTCTCTGCACCTTCTTGAGATTCCATTGTTTCTGCATCCCAGGATCACATCCCCTAGAGTGTAACACTGGGAGCTTATTTTCAGTTGATTATCCACCACAATCCCCAAAGCCTCTTCAGAGTCATTGCTATTCTTCCAGTGACTGCATATATCACTTACCTCGTTGTGTGCCTGTCTCATGCACAATCGTTCCCCCTGCCCACATTAGTAGCGTCTATTAGGAATGTACGAGTGCTGTCTGGTACCTTGTGCCACTGTACACAGGTAGGAAGGAACCACACTGCCCCTAAACTTATCACTCATTTCCTTCCTATCAATTATTTGTTGGACCTATCATCTTCATTCTTATATTTCTTCCTTGTAATAATTATAGTACCTGCACAGTTCATTTTAGTCTTTTGTGTAGGATTTCTGTACCTAACTAGAGGTATAAATTCACAATATTGTCTTAGTATGGGATTACCAGTTCCAGGTTAGGTATGGGCATTGGCCACATTCTTCTTGCTTCAAGATGTGTTGTGGGACTATGCCAGTGAGCAACTCTCACCCTGTAAGTGTTTGGGAAAGGTGAATTTGAGTGACAAATACCACATTAGTAGGGAGTTCAAATCCTGTTTAAGAACAGGGCTATCAGACTCAACTGCCTGCTCATGGAGTCTTCACTAGGTTCACAGTTGGAACTCTCACTCTAAATATGTACCAAGCTCTTCAGAAGTTGTTAGTGTTCCTCTACTTCAGAGTCATCTGCAGGATTTGCATCACTGATGCCTAAGAGACTGCCTCACCCTGCTAAAGACTAAGTACTGGGACCTTGCAAGAGGAAGGCACGGAATTATCACCATGCACAGATGTGTAGAGCTCTGCAAAATGCAAATATCTGAATTTTCTGCATCTGCAGATACCACACAGATAGCCATGGACCATTTCTTACAGATGCAGATTGGATGTGAATCCACATATTTTCATCTTCACAGAGCTAGAGCCCTGCAAATAGGCTGATATTGGCGGATATCCGCATTATAGATGCATTCACGGATACAGCACGAATATCCGTGGACCATTTCTTGCGGATGCAGATTGGATGTGGATCCCTGTATTTGTATCTATGTAGGGCTCTACAGATGTGCCCTAAAAGTCACACCTGCAGGAGTAACCTGTGTGCCAGAATTGCTGACTCCAGAACCCCAGGAAGGGTCCACTGATACCAATCCCCAAAACATGAACACATCTCTCATTTGCCATGGATTCAAGAGCACTTCTGGTGCCATTGACATCTAAGGCGTTTAGGCATCAAGGGAGTAACTTCACTCATTAGTACTGGCTTTTCTTGTAATTCAAGAATTGTGTATGGTACCAACACTGGAACCACGTGCTTCTGCAATCCCCTGCTGATCATTACTGATAGCTTGTACTCTTGTGGTACTTCTGCAGGCTGAGTCTAGAGGCAAGGCAGCAATGATTTTGCTGGAATCATATTTTCTGGACTCAATATCCTACTTCTTGGAACCAAAAGATTCAGCTCCCTTGTTGTCAGAGGTTCTGTTGTGCCCTGACTTGAGCTTGTCCCACACTCCTAGTGAAGTGTGTTTCCACTGAGGGAGAGGTTCACAGCCTCAGCATTTTAAGGGTCAGTGACCCTCTCAGAATTGGGACCCATCTTTTGTCCAGTGGCCTTTCTGGCTCCTTTTGGGACTTCCTTCTGTGATTCAGAACTTGTGCACTTATTGCATGCAAGTGTCAAGCAGGCCCTAGCAGCATCTGCAGGAAGATCAGCGTTCTTTTTCACTTTGATTTGTCATAGCAGTTAAATGAATTTCATAGACTCATAGGGTTGGAAGGGACCTCATAGGTCATCTAGTCCAACCCCCTGCCAGAGGCAGGACCACTCCCACTAAACCATCCCAGTCATGGTTTTGTCCAGCCGGGCCTTAAACACCTTCAAAGAAGGAGATTTCACCACCTCCCTTGGCAGCTCATTCCAAGGCTTCACCACTCTCCTAGTAAAAAAAGTTTTTTCTAATATCCAGCCTCGACCTCCCTAACCGCAACTTGAGACCATTGCTCCTCGTCCTGTCCTCTGTAATTACCGAGAACAGTTAAGCTCCATCTTCCTTAGAGCATCCCTTCAAGTAGTTGAAGGTTGCTATCAAATCCCCCCTCAATCTTCTCTTCTGCAGACTAAATAAGCCTAATATTTTTAGTCTTTCCTCATAGGGCTTGTGCTCCAGCCCTTTAATCATTTTGGTTGCCCTCCTCTGAACTCTCTCTAGCACGTCCCTGTCCTTTTTGTAGTGGGGAGCCCAAAACTGAACACAGTATTCTAGATGTGGCCTTACCAGTGCAGAATAGAGGGGAAGGATCACATCCCTTGATCTCCTGGTAATACTTCTTTTGATGCAGCCCAGTATGCCATTGGCCTTTTTGGCAGCGAGAGCACACTGCTGACTCATATCTAGCTTCCCATCCACCATGACCCCCAGGTCCTTTTCTACACTGCTGCTACTAAGCTGAATGTTTCCCAGCCTGTAGCAGTGCATGGGGTTTTTTCGTCCCACGTGCAGGATTTTACACTTGTCCTTATTGAAGCTCATAAGATTTCTATTGGCCCACTGTTCCAATTTATCTAGGTCTCCCTGAATCCTGTCCTTGCCCTCCAACATGTCTACTGGTCCCCCCAGCTTGGCGTCATCCGCAAACTTACTGAGAATGCAGTCTATTCCATCATCCAGGTCATTGATGAAAATGTTGAACAGAACTGGCCCCAGGACCAACCCCTGGGGCACACCACTCGTGACTGGCTGCCAGCTAGACATGGAACCATTGATTCCTACACGCTGAAACCGTTGATCTAGCCAGTTTTCTATCTACCTTCTAGTCCACCTAGCCAACCCATACTTCCTTAATTTGCCAATGCGAATGCTGTGGGAAACTGTATCAAAAGCCTTGCTAATAGCAATGAATATCACATCAACGGTTCTTCCTGCATCCAGAAAACCAGTCATCTGATCATAGAAGGAGATGAGATTGGTCCAGGCATGATTTACCCTTGGTAAATCCATGCTGACTGTTCCTGATCACTTTATTTTCCTCTAAGTGTTTGAGGATGGATTCTTTGAGAATCTGCTCCATAATCTTTCCGGGGAATGAGGTGAGGCTGACTGGTCTATAATTCCCCGGATCCTCCTTTTTCCCTTTCTTGAAAATAGGCACTACATTTGCTTTTTTCCAGTCCTCTGGCACCTCCCCCTTTCTCGATGAGTTTTGAAAGATAATGGCCAGCGGTGCTGCTATCTCATTGGCCAATTCCTTTAGCACTCTTGGATGCAGTTCGTCCGGCCCCATGGACTTGTGCACATCCAGCTTCTTTAAGCAGTCCCTAACCTGACCTTCCGTCACCAAGGGCCTCCCTGCTTCTCTCCCATCTGCCACACCCATGGTAGTGGGCAGGGAGCTGACCCTGCCTGTGAAAACTGAAGCAAAAAACGCATTGAGCACTTCAGCTTTTTCCTAATCCTCTGTCACAAGGATGCCTGCCCTATTCAGCAAGGGGCCTACACCATCCCTGATCCTCTTCTTGTTATTAACATACTTGTAGAACCCCTTCTTGTTATCCTTTACATCCCTTGCTAGTCGCAACTCCATTTGTCCTTTGGCCTTTCTGATTTTATCCCTGCAGTCCCTAGCAATATCTTTATATGCCTTCTTGGTCATCTGACCAAGCTTACAGGAAGTGGAAGCTTGCTTTTTTATGTTTAAGCTATTTCTAGCTATAATAGTTGAGAACTTTTTGCCTTGTCAACATTTAATCTTTTATAGGATCTGGTCTTGTTTTACAGCAGGGGTCTCAAACGCAAATCACCATGAGGGCTGCATGAGGACAGGTACGTTAGCCTGAGGGTTGCACCACTGAGACCTTTTCCAAACAATACTATTGCAAATATCAGTAACAGTAGTGGTGTTGCGGGCCTCAGGAAATAGTTTTAGGGGCCGTGTGTTTTGAGATCCTTGTTTTATAGCAATTTCAGTGATGGGTGTAGAAAGTTCAGAATCAGGCTCTTCTTTGTATATTTCTGTAAACAATGTCTACTTCTGCCTGAAATAGAAACAATTGCATTTATTTATAATAGATGACAGTTTACAAGTGTCAAGGAAAAACTTTCTGATCTTGAAGAGGACATATATAAAATTGATATTTCCTGTGGTTACCTTCAGATGAGGGTACATTTTTGTTTGTTTGATCTTGCTTCATTTAAAATATTATCTAGTAAATTTATTTCCATTCTAAACTGTAGTGTAGATAATGATATGAAATGGGATCTTCCTGTGTGGTCCTGCAGCCCTAATCTTGGAAAGAATTGTGTGCATAACTATATTCAGTCTGTGCAGGTTTATGAAATCAATTTCTTAATTTCTTTGCTAACATTAAATTTTAAAAAAGGAGTACCAAGACCTGTCTATCCTGAGGAAACTTTCTTATATGTTTAAAAATGATTCCATCTTAACAAAAATAAAAGAAAAGAAAAGAAAAAGGTGGCTAGAGTTGGTGTAGCCACAGTTCAGTTGATTTTCAGCAACCTGACCAATTTTTACTAAGCTAGGTTCAAGGTGATCAAAATAATAAAAGGACCTTGAAACCAGTTGGCTGGGGGAGCGGGGAGTGGATTTGGAAGCCTTATCAATGTGGTGTATGATAAGTCATGAGACCAGTTCAATATTTTTTTGTTTAAACTGTGGGTCTCAGGTTAGTTTTAACACATGAATATCAGATTGAAACAATAAAGACTTCATCCAACCACAGCATTGTCTATCCCTTGACCCCAAACCTGTTCTGAGTAAGATCATTCATTTATATGTACAATATAATAAGCATATTAACTGTAAAGTGCTTTGGGTCGGTGACTGAAGATGCAAAAAAGTACTTTAATCGGGATCTAATCCTGAGTTGTTGAAATGTGGGACTTGGACCAATTAATGGAGCTTTAATTTTTATGCAGAATTACTGTTTCTTCAGGACTTCCTTTATGCTGTTGAGTGACTCCCTTCACTATCCTATTCTTGTATGTTCGTTTTAGTTTGGTCAGTTGCTATAATTAGTCAGATGTCATTTCCTTTCAGAAGCTCTAAATTTACATTTAAAAATAAACAAACCTCGGTTCTGCTCAATTTTTACTTTGTTTTGCGTTGTAGATTTTTGAAGAGTGTGTGTGTGTGTGTGTGTGTGTGTGTGTGTGTGTGTGGCCATGGTAACTGTCATTTGAAGATAACATGGTTCCTTGTCTCTTCTTTTCCAGTCTTCGAAAAATCCAAACTTTTGGTGTCTCAGTTGTTTTTGTTGCTCATAACTGAGCCTTCAGATCAACACCAGTAGTTTTAGAAAACCTAGATAAAATTTTTGTGGATGTGACAGATTGACATCACACCAAGGCATAACAGCAAATATAGTTGTTCTTTTCCTGTAAGGGAGCAGAGTTGGCAATTGCATGTGTTCAGCATCTCCTAAAAGACTTTCTGGTGGGTGAGAGAGAGAGTGAGTGTGTGAGTGTGTGTGTGTGTGTGTGTGTGTGTTGAACAAGTGTTAGGACTGTGCAAAATGTTGTAGTTGCTGTAAGCACATCCCTTTTAGATTAGTAGTTGCATTTAGCTGTCACCCTTACATTGGCCATGTTGGAAATGGAGTCGTCCTACTACTGGAGTACTTCTCTTGTAGGAAGGCTATTTATATCTTGAGATTAAAGTGAAATAAGTCTACTTTGCTATTATCTATGATATTCAATAATGTTATATTTTGTTATTGCATAATCAGCAAGCAATCCTTGCTTAGTCTTCCACTTCCACCACAGAATTACTTTATTCAGCTGAACTACTAGACTAGTGCAAATGCTACATCTATGCCCTGAAAATATGGGTTTTTAATCCATGGCATTATTGGGAAACCTTAATCACATATTCATTTATTATTTCTGAACAAAGAGACTGCACTGGACATAAAGACAAGTAGTAAAGAATGTAATCTAGGGCTTAAGGAAAGGCAAATCCGCCTATCTGTTTGACCTTGAAAATCTGATTGGATTTCCTCTTTGGTCTGGCATAGTTTCTCTCAATTAAGTAAAGCTTGATATGAGTGAGGTGGTATTTTGTCAAATGAGTTTTTTGTGAATTTTGTGCATACTCTGATGCTAAAACTTCCAGAGCTCATCTCTCCTTGAAAGAGGGTTGGGCGTAGGAAGAGATGACTACAAAGAGAAGAGAATGTAGAGGTAAAAATGATAAACTGGCTCTGGTGTGCATAATAAAAAGCTTTTGCATGTTTCTTCAGTGACAAAACAGTTTACTAGCACAGTCTTCTATTTATGCTTTTTCAGAATCAGATTCAGTTTTATGATGATATGAACTAGCACTGTCCTTGGACCAGCAGTTTGTTGTTTTTTCTCTTAAAACAGAGCAATAGGAGAAGTCTCTTGTGGTTTCTTCTTGTACTAAAATGGCAGCTGTTGAGGGAATGCCTACTATTACTGGAAGGATTCATTTTAGGGATGGGGGGGGAGGAACTGACTGGCAACTTAAAAGAATGTCAATTTGCCAGCAAGATATGAGTAGCTCTTTAAGAGTTTGTGGAATTATTTTATTGAGGTTAAGAAAAAGTTTAAAAAATATCGGGAAGGCAGGACAAGTAAGAGATCAAGTGGCTGGTCAGTAAAATGTGTACATGTGCCCTGCTGTGATCAGAGGCTAGTATTCAGAATAATCAGTGAATTTATTTTCACTTACCTGCAATGGATCATGATTTAGCTAATTGGAAAATAGAATACCATTAAGATATTTGTTTCTATATCACTTTATGTCCCTGATTGTGATAGAAGTATAAAATATGCAGCTTAAATCTCAATTAGAAATTTAAAATATTTGCAGAAAGTAGAAAAATAATATACATAAATAATATACATTACATGTCAGTGAATAGTAAGTTGACTGATGTCATTGAAGTGAGGTACTTAAGAATGCTGAGTTCAGTCTTCTATTTGTAGAGTAAAATCTCATTTTCAGAAAATACCATCTCTTATGCAGTGATCATGACAGTAGGAACTAATCTCAGTGTCTGCTGAATAGCAAAGATAGGCATTGTGGGAGCTTTATTTTGCCTATTATCCAGTGCATCTTAATTTTGTAGGGACCCCCTCTGAGTTCTGAGCATCTCTTGGTTATAGTGCCGACTGTGTTTACTTGTATAATTTTATTTGCAGCCTGTGTACATAAAAAGCCTAGAGTGAGCCACTATTCATGGAAAAAGCATGACTTCAAGTATGTTGCAAGTCTTTCCTGTTCTTGTTTTTTGAACTAGATGCATTTTGTGTTTTGCTCAGGGAAAAGAGCAATAAATCTCATGTCACTGGTTAAGTTGGGTGCAACAGTGCATTACTTCAGCTTTAATTAGTAGAAGAAAACCAACCCCCTTTTTTGTGTGTATATTCTGAGCTACATTCTTTAATATCAAGAAAAACATGACTGTGTATATTTTTTTTATTTTCCAAGATAGACAGTGTCAGAAAAATTGGTTTGTTTCATTATAAAAAAAAGAGTGAATTTAAATGTCTAAATGTTTTTCTTGCATATAATTAATTGCTTAATACATTAGTTTCATAATCAGAAGTCCCTGTAAATTTGATTTACTCCAATGCAGTGCATACCCAGAAGTCTCAGCATTTTGTGAGATGCTTTTATCTCAGTGAAACACAAAACAAGCATGCACAATTGGCTCTTTCTTCATTTTGCTTAATACTGCTAAGAGATTGTAATACAGATATACATATATATGTATATTTTGAGAAAATAATCAAATACAAGGTTTGTGTCTTTTTGTAATTGTTTCAATCACAAGAGATAAATGCATATGCAAAAAATTTTATATGTAGTCTGTCATAATCTTTCATCAGATATGTCAATAAAATGGGACCAATGTTGAATAAATGAAGTCATTTTAAATATAAAAAAAGCTTTTGGTGTGAAACGTTCAGTGTATATTTTTGATGGCTCAATAACAAATATGCTACCCATCTCCTTCCATTTTTTTCATCTTAAATATTGCAGACTTTATTTAATAGTGTAAACAACATCTTTTTAAAGGATTTGTAATACACTAATTGTGTGAGGGAGGTATAACATGGGTGATTATTAAGTTTTACCTAGTTTGGAGCAAGGGCATAATAGTTCATTTAGTATTGCTTTAGAGGGTACTATGCTCAAAGTGCTAATCTGAAGACAAAAAAACAGTAAAAAGCAAAGTTTTATAACTTTAAATGGTTCATTGAATCTTCAATCGAATCTTCCTATAACCTAAATTTGAGTGTTGTGAAATTGACAAAATGGTGCATACATTTATAAGTACATTTCAGGGTAAATTTTTATCTGCCTCCCTAAGTTGCCAAGATGCCCCAAGTCTTTTAGAAGTAAAGGGGTAACTGACAAAGATGTTCATGATACCTAAAAATAGTTGCGTGGGGTGCTGTGGATTTGTGGGTTTTTTGTTTGCTTTTTGCATTTATTAACACTTTGTATACTAAAATTTAGACCACACCTTACCAGAAATTTTCATCTTTAATAGTGAATCAGGTTTTGTTTGAATATATAGAACTGTAAGAAACTGTATTCATTTCCTACTTCCTTTGTAATTTGAAATAATAATCTAAAAAAGGGAGAAAAAATTCAGTAGTAAAGAAAAACATAAGCTGATAAATCTATTTTAGTTGTCCATCAGATTTTATAGCAGTGATGAACAAGGATGACTCTGTATTCAGTAAGATCGATTGTTAATGATCCAAAGCTGTCTGTTTTCCAGTAGAAATAGATCTGTTGTTGTGCTAGTCTTGGTTCCTTTTATTTTTTTTTTTTTCCTGTTAGCTGTGACAGAGACAAATCACACCAAACAAGTCAGTGGGAGGGTAATTTTAAGACGCTGTGGTTGTCTTAGCAGTTTCTTTATAATTTAAAATTATTAATTTTGAATTTACCCAAACAAAAAAGGGGGGAATAAATGTAATCCTGATTCTGTACAACCAATTAATATTAGTGTTGATATTTACTTCATCTACTGTAAGATCAAGCCTATGTTGAATAAATATTTGATAGGGACCAAATGTATTGGAAGACATATTGTGGGGGTCGGCAACCCCTTGGCTCCTGAGCCACATATGACTCTCTAACAGCCGACTTGAATCTCTGGAGATGCCAGGCTTCAGGGGGGTGCCCGGCTGGCCCCAACACCATGGCTGAACTAGAGAGGTCCTGGGCAGGCCAAGGCTGCCCAGTTTCTGGCCCCGCATCCACCATCGCACCATATGGGCAAGAGGTTGCCACTATGCTGTGGCCCTTGTTGCTGTTGGGGGTGGGGGTGGGAGCCACACTGACTTCCCTCATCTCCGCTCTGCTGCTGACGCAGAGCAGCATTCCTGGCTGCCCAGTCTGCCTCTGGCTGGCTGCCCCTCCCCAAGGGGTGAAATGCGACTGAAGCAGAGCTGCTGGGTTTGGTGGCAGAGCCCTGGAGTGTGTCCCCTCAGTGGTGTTTGGCTGCTTTGCCTCCAGCCCCCCAGTAGCGAACGGGCCCAGCCCAGGGCTGGGAGCAAGGTAGCTGCTAGGCAAGCTGTGCGGGGATGCTGTCCTGGAGCAGGATGGGAGTATGGGCAATGGGACTGCCAGGAGCTGGAAGGGCTAGCTGGGCATAGGAGGGATGTTAGAAGGGCTGGCCACTTCCAGACCAGATGGGGGGGATGAGGGGCTATAGCTGGCTGGACAAGAGTTGGGGTTCAGCCAGGTCATGCAAGTGTGTTTGGAGGGGGGAAGGGGCTGCAGCCAGGCCAGGGGAGGGCCAGAGGGGGACATCTGCTCTGGGTGAGAGCTACACCTCTTGCGGCTATCAAAAGAATTGTTTGTTGGGGGAGAGTGGCTCTTGTCTTTTGGGTTGCTGACCCCTGACATGTTGCCAAACAAGTTTTGGTAATGCCCGCATTTCCCATATGGGTTGAGTGACAAATGCCCCTGATTCTTTACTATGGCATCATGGGAGTTAGGGGGAGTGGACCTATGCCTGCATGGACCGCTTGTAAAATCAGTTTGTCAACAGGACTCCACATCTGATTAACATATTGCGGGATAAGAGTTTAGGGATCTAGTACTGCAAAGATTTAAACATGTACATAACCTCATTTTAAGTGAGGTTGTGTATGGATTTGATGCTCCATTTTATCATAAGCACAATTTAAAACAAGACTGACATGAGAAATACAATTAGAAAACGTACATGTGGGTGCTGAAATAACTTTCTCAGGAGGTTTAAAAGCATGAAGAGTGAATGAGATGCTAACAATCATCCCCAGGAGTGTTCTTATCTGTACTTTTAGTCCCGGACTTCGCTTGTAGTTACTTGTCTTGTACTTTGTAGCTTTAAATATTGGAAAGAGAGATTATATTTCTTCACCTATAGGGTGATAAATTTTTGACATCCACTTAAAACTCCTATAATGGAGGATAACTATAACTTTTCATGAAACTTGGTGGTGTTTTTTTTTTTTTTCCAGTTATGATGGGCATAGGGCTGTTCTGTCAGAGTGGAGCACCCTTTCTTTAGTGCTCGCTCCATCCAGGAACTGATTAGCTAAGAATCTACAGCTGCTTTTCAGCTGAGCCTGCTGGGCTCTAGCTGGCTGCTTCTATAAGGCCTTTCTAGGGCAGACCTGGAGTATTTGCATTTCTAGCATGGGGTGTAGTTGGACAACAGGGTTTCCAGCAGGAGTCCACCAAGGTCTGGATATACCCCATCACCCAAAATTAAAACACATCTAAGGGTTTGGCTTTTTAGAGTTTTAAAAGCAACAGTTTTGTGCTTAATCTACAAGACCCAGATCAAGGATTTTATAAAATCAAACACAGATGTTCTCATGAGCTCTTAAAACTTGTTTAAAAATTTGAAGTTTTGTGAGCCCAAATTTACAATGGTATGGGGTTAATGCGGGATAACCTTACAAAAAGCTAGAACAGACATTAGTAAGTCTCTTGAATAATTCAAAGTGTAGTATAGCTCCATATTTCTTTCAAAAAAAAAAATATTCAGTTGTCGTGCAAAGTGTGGATGGTAATATAAATGACATTTAAAAGAAAACACTTGATTTAAATATGGAGCTGTAAATCACAGCCTAGGAAATGATTTCAGTCTACTTTCACAAGTTACATAGTGACTTCAGAAATTCATATGAACACAAGTTCTTAATCCGCTTGGGATCACAATATCAAGCTTAAAACAAAAGTCAGTAACACTTTTTTGTACTTTTTTTTCTTTACAGAAATTGAGAAATTCCAAAAAGGAGAAGGAAAGGAAGAAGAAAAGTATATTGATGTAGTGATAAATAAAAATATGAAACTGGGGCAGAAAGTATTAATTCCAGTAAAACAATTCCCTAAGGTAAGTTAATTGTCAGTAATTTTAAAATCTGATTGTTAAAGGGATAGAAAAGTGTATCCAGTTTTCTTAAGCAACTGAAGATTTTTCCCTAAACCTAAAACACTATTACCTACTATCAGTTGTGCTCTTTTGTACTTTATTATATGTTGTTTTTATACTGGCATCTTCACCATACTTTCACAGATTGATTTCCTATGAACTGTAGGGGTATTTTCTGTCTAAAGCTGTATCTGTGCCTATCACTTGTAGTCCTCATTTCATGCTTTAGAGATGGTATATTTGAAACCAACAAACACAGCCAAAAAACCCCTGAGGTGGTGGTGCAGCTCTGTGACTCTTTTAAAAAATGTTTATTGGAACTAAATCCATAAATCCTGAAGCAGTTGTCAAAGGTGTAGGTGTAAGCATTATTCCTCTTTACAGTTGGGGGAACCAAAGGCACAAAAAAATTTAAATGACTTGCCTAAGGTAGCATGATGACTAGGTGGCAGGACTGGGATTAGAAGTTGGGATTCCTGACTCCAAGGCCTGTATGCTACCCATTTGGCAGTGTTGCTTCAATGACTAATAAAATGTGGTAAATAAATGGCTGTAAAATCAAACAAATGTAGAGCTGAAAGATTTGGAGAAGTCATTTAGTCCAGCTCTGTACATTAAGGCAAGGCTAAGTATACTGTCCAAGACCGTTCCTGACAGGTGTTTGTCTCAGCTGTTGTTTAGAATCTTCAAAGGCAGAGAAGCCTCCTCTGGTGTTTGCTATTTTTGTGGTTAGAAATGTTTTCTTAATATCTAACCTACCCTTACTGAAAATAAACCAATTACCGCTTGTCCTGCCTTCTGTGGACATAAAGAACATGCTGTATTGTTTTAACAGTTCTTAACATATTTGAAAAGTTTCCAGGTTCTGCATAAGTGACTTTTTCTGAAGACTGCACATATGCCAGGCTTTCTAAACCATGTCATTTTTGTAGCTGTCTTCTGGGTTCTTGAGCTCATCCGAAACTTACGGGAGGTGTGTCGAAAGCAAAATGCAGCTCTCTAGCTGAGGTCTTAATAGTGAGTGCTAATTAGGGCAGGGTGGTTAGCTCCCAAAATATTTCTCTTTTTGCAACTGCATCACATTGTTGGCTTAACTCAACTTGTGATCCACTGTAACACCTGATCCTTTTCAACTCCTTATTCCTCATTTTGTATTGTGTACTTGATTTTTTTTCCCTTTTGAAGTGTACCGTGGCTAGTATATATTGATTTGACTTGAAAGATTTGCTTCTGCTATTAAGATGTCTAGATGTGGTTAAAATTGCTAAGTCTTAGGACTGTCTACTGATAAGATAGGGGCATGTCTCTCTACAGCAGGGGTCTCAAACTCAAATCACCCTGAGGGCCTCATGGGGACTACTATGTTAGCCTGAGGGCTGCACCACAAACCTTATCATTCAATGATATTGCAAATACTGGTAACAATAGTGTCTTTGAGGGCTGCAAGAAAAAGCTTTAGGTGTTGCATGTGGCCCGCGGGCTGCATGTTTGAGACCCCTGCTCGAGAGAGAGAGAGAGAGAGGCAAACTGAGAGAGAAATCTACAGTGCTCTAGCATACTGTGTGTGCAGCTTCAGATCATATGGGCCTTGCTACTTCATGTGAAAAATTTAAAGGTGCACTTTGGCCTAGTGCAGTTTTCAGCTTGCTGTGCGTTAGCATTCTGTGTTTATAAAAAAAAAAAGTCCCAAGGACTCTGTCCTCACTGTGTGAATTCCCTTCTCTGTTGTTGTGCATTGCTTATTGTACATAGTATTTTTCTTAGTCACTCTTTCTGTTTGCATTAATATCTGTATGAAGTAGAAAGTTGTCAGTGATTTATATTTTAATATGGATTCTGATCTTCTGGTGATTCTTTATCATGAATGCCATTTTGTTACCAGATCTAACTTTTTAAGTAGCCTGCTGAGAGAACAATTACTTGGAGATGCTATGATTAATGGCTTTACACCAAGGAATGCCTAAAATAGGGATGTTTCTGCTCAGAGTAATGGAGCATGAAAGTTTCAAGTCAACTCTGTACAAAAAGTAATACAGTCCTGCTAACAGTTGTAACACTTCTCACTGCTATCAGTTTATATGTTGATCAAGAGAGAACTGTGGGTAGCTGCCTCTGTGGAGCTGTAAAGAAAGGAAATTCCACTTTGGGGCATTGATTCTGATGCTCCACTTTGAAATGCTCCACTTCAGGCAAAAATGCCATTTAAGAAATACACCCTCAAAAATTATTTAAACTATATTTCTAGTCCTTAACCAACCCTTTTCTTGCTTCAATCTGTACGATGTTGCTGAAGGAGGTTCTGTCCACGCTTCATTTACTAACCTGCTACCTTTCTTGGAGTCCTTGGCTGGCATCCACAATGATCATTGCATTTCATTTTGTCAGCAAGGAATACTGTGGAGAGTTCCAGGCCCTTCCTGTTCTCTAATTTCCATCCCCATCCCTTTTCAGAGATCCTTCTTTCGAGACCCTATTGAAAGAGGGTTTGGATTTCTCTCTGCACCTTGGAGCAATGGAGGTGGTGCTTTTTTGATTTCAGGTGCAAAGGATTCTACTTCTGCTGTTTTTTACTTCCAGATGTGGGAGTGGAGGGGCGTTGTGCCTCTCCTGGAACTCTGATGCCTTAAGAAAGTCTTTTGTCATTTAAAGTTCACGATGGTGGCACTGGCCTCTATAAATTAACATAATCCCTTTGAGAACGGTTTATGGCTCTTGAACTTCAGGTGGCCTCTTTTCACCATTCTCTTTGTTGGATACACAGGACATTTCTCTGATTGGTGGTAGAGGAGGTTGCTTACCAATGCAGGAGCCACACCCTTTGGTATTTTCATAGTGCTAAAGGTATTCACTGTGTATCCGACCACTATGGTGGATCACTTGAGGGAAATGGATATACATAGATTACCTCCTTCTCTGTTAGTTCATCCAAAAAAAGAAAAAAAAATTACCCTAGCAGCTGACCAGGTCAATCATTGTAATTCAAAGTCTATTTGCTACTTGGGACCTCAAAGCAAATGCAAAAAATCCACCTTTGTAACATCTCAGTGCGTAGATTCTGCAACAGTAAATGTATATTTCCAATAAGAAGGATTCCAGACTATATAATCTGTTTTAGTCATATGTAGACTCCTCTGAAAGTGTTAGTATGAACATAGAATTATAGAAACTGGAAGGGATCATGAGAGGTCATCACGTCCAATCCCTTGCACTCATGGCAGGACCAAATACCCTCTCTAACCATCCTGACAGGTGCTTGTCTAACCTTCACTTCTAGGGATGGAGATTCCACAACCTGCCTAGCAACTTATTCCCAGGGTTATGACCCAGGATGAATATGACCCCTCTCTGCCTTTTATACCCTCTGTTGGGGAAGAGGCCAAAGAGCATCTAAGGTAGATTGTTGGCAAGTTCCAAAGGGGTGGTGCCCTGTTAGTCTAATTCAGCAAAACAAGTAAGGGCTATGTCTGCATCTAAAACAGGGGTGGCCAAACTTATGGTGCTCAAGAGTCCACAAGTTGATTATTAAACCTTCAAGAGCTGCACTGAGGCATATAGCCACATACTTTTTACCTACTCCAAAATTAGTAAGTTTAAAATTTATTGCACACTTTAATTTTATCATGAAAACAGGGCAACTATTGATTCTACTAATGTCAGATCCTAATAATTAAGGTTACTATGAAAATTAGGCCTATACAGTTAAAAAAAAAAACAACTTAGCTGTTTCTCAATTGTAGAAGATTTCAGGCTAGTGGCAAGTTTTTTAAAATCCCCGCTATCCCCGACCATGCTGCACTTCTCCCCACTGTCCTGTCCCCCTCCTGAACTCCTAGGCTGGGGCTGCTTTCCTAAACTGATTTTGCTGAGTTTCTTCCAGTAGCCACGGTTTTTCATTCAAGAGCCGCATATGGTTCCAGAGCCACAGTTTGGCCACGCCCGATCTAAAGTTTAGTTTGGACTTGCAAGGTTAATCTAAACTAGCCTTGGGCTAATTCAGACTAATCACAGCTTTTTAGTTCAAACTAGCTGCACATCCTAGTTCAAGCTAACTTTTTAGTTTGAACTAAGGGCTTAGTTCAAGCTTTTTAAGTATGAACTAGCCATTACTTCATGGCTTTCCCATGTTTAGTTCAAAATATGCCAGCTAGTCTGAACTAACCGGGCATACTTATTAGGTTGGGCTAAACTTTGCCTAGTCTGAACTAAGAAATTCCTTAGTTTAGACTAGCCAAAGGCTAGCGTGGCCATGGACCAAATTAGTCTGAACTAAACTTGCTTAGTCCAGACTAATTGGCTAGTGCAGACATAGCCAAGGGGTCTGGTGGAACATTTTAAAGACTAACATTCATTTATCGCATGAGCTTTTGTGGGAGAAAATCCAACTTTGTAACTTTCTGCAAGGAAAGCTCTTGTGATAAATTTATTAGACTTTTTAAAACTGCCGCTAGACTCCTTGTTTAATGTGGATATGTGGCTCCAAGAATCTGATCTCCATGTGGAAGTGATTTATAGGCACCAGAATTTTTTTTTTGACAATATATCTTGATGAACTAAAATTATTAAGTAAAGTAACATTTTTTCCCCCCTATTTTATGAGTAAGTGGTTTGAGTCAAGTCATCTTCTCAGGCTGGATTTCTTTGCCTTCTGACTTTGCTTTATTATTGGAGTCGATATGGGGGGGGGATAAATTGTGTTTGTTGTTAAACCACTTTTCTGAAGAGATTAATCTTAACTTTGGAGACAACCCCTCTTACAGGAGTAACTAACATTTTAAAGATTTTTCATGTTGACTTTTAAAAAAGACTGGGTATGTAAATATAAATCTGGGCATTTGTGTTTTATTTCCTTGCATGTTAATCTAAATATGTTACCTTAGCAGTCATAGCCTGTAATGTGAGTTTACACCCAAGTTAAATTGCTATTGTTTACTGACATTTCAGGCTATAAACATTTAGTATAGTTATTACAAATAACACCAGAGATTAGTACAACCTTTCCTCTATCAACTTGTTTGTTTCTCACATTTGACAGCACTAATAAATCAGATTCACAAGTCGGTGTCTCCTGCTTTTCTTGTATGTAACACAGAGGAAAAAGAGGAAAGAGAGAAATGTGTTCCTAGCTCTTGATTGTTTTTTTTTTTTTTTTGGAATACATGTAAATATAGCTGCAAAATCCCCAAAATTGGCACAGGGAGTCGGGGACCAGATGTGGTATTGGAAAGCACTTTGGAATAGCTTAAGATTTATTAAATGTGGATAATATTGATTTATGATCTATTATTATATTTAAAACAGTGCTTACCTGATATTCAGAGTGAAGGGGTATAATGTGCAATACAAATTTGCTGCTTGAAATGGAGAATTTTACCATGAAAACCTTTTTTTTGTAAGAGGCAGAGGAAATTCTGATTGGTTAGGAGCAATGAGTTCTCAATGCTGAATAAACAAATCTCAATTGTACTCCTGTTTCATGGACCCTAAATGATAGAACCCCCTAGTAGAGGACCTAATAAGTTAGCAAGCTTCCTGTAGCTTTGCAATTGGCTTGATTAGAGTTTTGCAAATAGTCCATTTCTTCAAGTGCTTGTACTTTCACTAAGAATTTAAGCTGGATATACAGTGTTCTCAGCAGATTTGTCTTAGTGGGGATAAACAAAGATTATTTCTTCTTATTACATATAAATTAGGAGGAAGATATGTTTAAAGTTGATGTAGCATTGATATTCCTTTCTAACTGAAACTTGTACAACAGATTAAATGCCTAGGAAAGGAATGCTCTGTGTATAAACTTTTTGTAGTTATGAGCATAAATCATACCTGCTAATCAGAGGCAGGAGGTGTTGCTGCACATCTTAAAAACTAACAGACTTCATCTCCATTATCTTCAGGTAGACTAGCTTCTGTTGCTGCAGAAGAAGGCTTCGTCTCCAGGGTCTTGATTAAAAGAAATGATTGCCTTTCTCCTCAGTCAATGGAACTCTGCCAACTGCTCGCCAATGCAGAGTACATGTGGAGGAAAAGGCCAGGGGGGTGAGAGGGGAAGTGACACTTCTGCTAACTTGGTGCCTACATGGAGATGAAGTAGGCCCTTTTCAAAAGCTCTGTTGGGAACAAGGTGTCCTGCAGCATCCATCCCCAAGTAAGAGTTCCCAAGAAGCAGTGCTGGCATCTAAAACAGCAACATCCCCTAGACCTGGGACCGGCAAGTGGGGATTCACACTTCCCTGATGTGGGGAGAGTGTAGTTTGAAGTGCAGTATCAAAGTTTCAGGGAAGCTTCCCACCTAGCTGCTGGAGCCAACACTCAGTCATGACTCTTGACAACAGAGCAGATGCCTAGCTCTTCCACCATACCTAATGCAGTATCAATTAGCTAAGGAAAGGCACTCATGGGCAAAACAGAGCATCCTGGTAAAGGGCAACCAGGCCCAGTCCCCTCCAGCTGCTCTAGCATGCCTTCTCCCAAGCCCTGCTGTGACTCAGGGCTACTATCTGCCAACAATGTCAGTCCAGCACCATCTCTCAGTACCTGTAAGTAAGCCCAGAGACTCCGTTTGACTCTCCAGACCTGGAGGTTGGTGCTTCTGGGATGAAATCTCCCTTCCTTCAACAAAGTTTGGAAATCTGAGGATCCCTCTTTTGGACATAGTTCAGCAGACCTGCAGTCTGAACATTCTCTCTTTTTCAGGACAAGGTTGCTCAAAAGAGTAACCATAAGTTCTCTGAATGGTATTCCTGTGGCTGTCACATGTTCAGGGTTTAATTGATCACCATGTTTAGTGTCCATTAGGATTTTTTCAGCAGGGCAGTGTGACACTTTCTGGGTCTAAGGGACTGTTTCTGGTTATTGTTCATATTAATATTTCATATTTGCAATAATCCATATGTGATATACCAAGTGTGATGTCAATAGGAAGGTTGTGTTCTGCTAGGAATGATTATATGGTTTATGTATATTTATAATATATGTAATAGCTATTAGGAATAGATTTGTTTTATTTATACTCCAAGTTATTTGGCTCCAAGCAATCCCAGACTGGATGCCTGCAAAACTATTGTTATCTTAATGGCCCATTAAGGGGACTCACAGATGTGGTGGGCCTAGAGAGAAACCTGTTTAACAAGGCACCCAGACTGACCATGCGACTTAACTCCATTTTGATTTGGCAAGGACTCTGAGAGCATGGGAAGAGCCAAGGAGAGGCAATAAAAGGCAGAGGCCCCATCTCCATTTTCTTTTTAGTCTTCAGTCAGTCTGCAACCAACATCTTCTAGAATGATTTTTCTGGGACTGAACAAAGGACTGAGACCCACCCAGGTGTTAGGTGCATACCAGAGGAATTGGACTAACCTGCAAACTTCACATTCTTCAAGGACTTGCTTTCTATGGACTATAAAGGATTCATGTGTATGTGGTTTACTCTGACCCTTTAACATCTCTCATTTTGTTTTCTTTTAATATTAAACCTTCAGTTGTATTTACTAAAGGATTGGCTGGCAGCATGGTAATATGGGTAAGATCTAAGTCTATATTATTCTGGGTTGATGTGGCTGGCCCTTTGGGGTCAGGAGAACCTATTTCTTTAGGAGACCCAGTGGCTGAATGGAGACCAGTTGCTGATGTGCAATAAAGGGGGCTGTTTCTATTTTGTTATAGAATCATAGGGTTGGAAGGGACCTCATAGGTCATCTAGTCCAACCCCCTGCCAGAGACAGGACGACTCCCACTTAAACCATCCCAGTCAGGGTTTTGTCCAGCCAGGCCTTAAACACCTCCAAAGATGGAGACTCCACCACCTCCCTCGGCAGCTCATTCCAAGACTTCACCACTCTCCTGGTAAAAAAGCTTTTTCTAATATCCAGCCTTGACCTCCCTAACCGCAACTTGAGACCATTGCTCCTCGTTCTGTCCTCCGTTACTACCGAGAACAGTCGAGCTCCATCTTCCTTAGAGCATCCCTTCAAGTAGTTGAAGGTTGCTATCAAATCCCCCCTCAATCTTCTCTTCTGCAGACTAAATAAGCTGAATGCTTCCAGCCTTTCCTCATAGGGCTTGTGCTCTAGCCCTTTAATCATTTTGGTTGCCCTCCTCTGAACTCTCTCTAGCACGTCCCTGTCCTTTTTGTAGTGGGGAGCCCAAAACTGAACACAGTATTCTAGATGTGGCCTCACCAGTGCAGAATAGAGGGGACGGATCACATCCCTCGATCTGCTGGTAATACTTCTTTTGATGCAGCCCAGTATGCCATTGGCCTTTTTGGCAGCAAGAGCACACTGCTGACTCATATCTAGCTTCCCATCCACCATGACCCCCAGGTCCTTTTCTACACTTCTGCTACTTAGCTGAATGTTTCCCAGCCTGTAGCAGTGCTTAGGGTTTTTTGGTCCCAAATGCAGGATTTTACACTTATCCTTATTGAATCTCATAAGATTTCTATTGGCCTACTGTTCCAAATTATCTAGGGCTCCCTGAATCCTGCCCTTGCCCTCCAACATGTCTACTCGTCCCCCCAGCTTGGTGTCATCCGCAAACTTACTGAGAATGCAGTCTATTCCATCATCCAGATCATTGATAAAAATGTTGAATGGAACCGGCCCCAGGACCGACCCCTGGGGCACACCACTCGCGACCGGTTGCCAGCTAGACATGGAACCATTGATTCCTACACGCTGAAACCGTTGATCTAGCCAGTTCTCTATCCACCTTATAGTCCACCTGTCCAACCCATACTTCCTTAATTTGCCAGTGAGAATGCTGTGGGAAACTGTATCAAAAGCCTTGCTAAAATCAAGGTATAGCACATCAGCGGTGCTTCCCGCATCCAGAAAACCAGTCATCTGCTCATAGAAGGAGATGAGATTGGTCAGGCATGATTTACCCTTGGTAAATCCATGCTGACTGTTCCTGATCACTTTATTTTCCTCTAAGTGTGTGAGGATGGATTCTTTGAGAATCTGCTCCATAATTTTTCCAGGGATTGAGGTGAGGCTGACTGGTCTGTAATTCCCCGGATCCTCCTTTTTCCCTTTCTTGAAAATAGGCATGACATTTGCTTTTTTCCAATCCTCTGGCACCTCCCCCGTTCTCCATGAGTTTTGAAAGATAACGGCCAGCGGTGCGGCTATTTTGTCGGCCAATTCCCTAAGCACCCTTGGATGCAGTTCATCTGGCCCCATGGACTTGTGCACTTGCAGCTTCTTTAAGCAGTCCCTAACCTGACCTTCTGTCACCAAGGGCCTGTCTTCTTCTGTCCCATCTGCCACACCCATGTTAGTGGGCTGGGTGCTGACCCTGCCTGTGAAAACTGAAGCAAAAAATGCATTGAGCACTTCAGCTTTTTCCTCATCCTCTGTCACAAGGATGCCTACCCTATTCAGCAAGGGGCCTACACCATCCCTGATCCTCTTTTTGTTACTAATATACTTGTAGAACCCCTTCTTATCTTTTACATCCCTCGCTAGTCGCAACTCCATTTGTCCTTTGGCCTTTCTGATTTTATCCCTGCAGTCCCTAGCAATATCTTGATATGCCTTTTTGGACATCTGACCAAGCTTCTACTTCCTATAAGCTTCCTTTTTATGTTTAAGTTCAGAGCAGAGTTCTCTGCTAAGCCGTTCTGGCTGCCTCACATGTTTGTTCTTTCTCCTAATTGGAATGGCAACTTCATGTGCCCTTAGCAGAGTGTTTTTAAAATATAGCCAACTCTCTTGGACTCCTTTCCCCTTCAGATTAGCTTCCCAAGGGACCCTGCCCATCAGTTCCCTGAGGGAGCCAAAATCTGCTTTTTTGAAGTCCAGGGTTTTTGTTTTGCTTCTTTCCTTCCTTCCTTTAATCAGCATCCTGAACTCAACCATGTCATGGTCACTACTTCCTAGCTTGCCATTTACCTCTACGTCCCTGAACAATTCTTCCCTGTTTGTGAGCAGCAAGTTGAGCAGTGCAAGGCCCCTAGTTGGTTCCTCTAGCATTTGTACTAGAAAGTTGTCCCCAACACTCTAAAAATCTCCTGGATTGCCCATGCACTGCTGTATTGGCCTCCCAGCAGATGTCAGGGTAATTGAAGTCCCCCATGAGCACCAGGGCCTGTGATCTAGAAGCTTCCGCTAGTTGTCCATAGAACACCTCATCCACCTCCTGCTTCTGGTTTGGTGGTCTATAGCAGACCCCCACCACAACATCCCCCTTGTTGCTTTCCCCTCTCAATGTAACCCACAGACTTTCTACAGGCACGCTTCCACTTCCATAATGGAGCTCTGAGCAGTCATAGAGCTCTTTTACATATAGTGCTACTCCTCCCCCTCTTCTTCCCTGCCTGTCCTTCCTGAACAGTTCATAACCATCCATGGCAGAACTCCAGTCATGCAGACTATCCCACCACGTCTCTGTTATTCCTATGATATCATAGTTCCCTGTCTGCGCTAATATTACCAATTCTTCATGCTTATTTCCCAGGCTCCTCACATTTAGTGTATAGGCACCTAAGATATCCGGCCGATTGCCCTATTTTGTCATGTTGATTTCCAATTCTGTTACATAAACCTCCTTGCATTTTTTCTAGGAGTTCTCCTCCCCCACTCTCCTCGCGTACTGGGGCTTCAGTAGAGCCCTTAAGACATTTGTTTGATTCCCCCCCCCTTTGCTTTGTGATGACTGGGGGGGGGGATCAGAAATGTGTTTTGTTACTGACTGGGAGAATGGTTTAAGTACCACCCATCAGTGGTTTGGGGGTTTGGCCCCTGGTTTTGCAGCTTGCCCTGATTTTGGCACATCCAGCAGGTTATCTTGTGAAGCCTGGGTCACAGGCAGATTGGCAAAGGCTGTCTGTTCTGGGCATGGGGTGGTGTGTGTCATCCCCTCTCATCTGTCATCTGTAGCATGCTGCATGGCTCACTTGCTTGTGAATTCTCTATATCTTAATGTCTTTCAGCCATGATTTGAGGACTTTAACTGAATGAGAGATTATAGCTTTATTACAGGAGTGAGTGAGTGTGGCTTTGCATTGTGCAGGAGGTCAGACTAGATCCAGAGTATCAAACTCATGGCCCATGGGCCAGATTTGGCCCACCAAGGGCACAGAGCTGGCTTGCAGAGATGCTGCCTGGGCTGTACCTGGGAGCTCTCTGAAGCAGCAGCAAACAAAGATAGGCTGCCTTCAGGAGATCAGGGTTAAGCAAGCTTGTGACTCAGATCATGTGTTTCAGATCATAGGGGAACAAAGGAAACACCCTAGCCAACTCTGGCTCAGCTCTGCTGTGGTCTGCCAACCAATCAGAGTCCCAATCACAGCAGGCTGGGTCAGCTCCCAGAGAGCCACTGTACTGTCCCCCACCCAAACTGTACTCTGTCAGTCAGTTGGCAGGCTGATCTTACTGACTACACAAATCACATATAAAAGGGAAAAAGTGCCTGAGGCATGCATGGCAGTGAACCAATCAAAGGGCAACTGGGACTGAGCGAACGAAAGGTCACCATGCTGAGTGAATGACAGTGAGTGGGTGGGGAAGCAGAAGCCCAGCCTGCCTGTGGCTGAGACTGACTGCCTCCTGCCAGAACAGTTAAGAGGTGGAAAGCAAAGGAGAAGGGGGGCCAGGAGCAGCCAAGCAGGGAAAAAGGATCTAGGATTTGCACAGCAGAAGAATGGAGACTCAGAGTCAGTGTCGCAAAGGGGAAACCACAGAGTAGGGAAAGGGGAATATGTATGGGAGAGCCTGTAGAGTAGGGGAGGAGAAAGGAGAGCCCATGGTGCTCTGAACATGGCAGGAGAAAGGGTTAGGGAGTCTGTGTGGACACATGGGCTGTGACAGGTGTCCTGCCTTCCAGTGTGCCTCCCCCACATTGAATTAGTTTGACACCCCTGGACTAGCTGATCCTATTGGTCCTTTCTGACCTTGGACTCCTTAGGCAAAAATTAGACAGTCACAATCAGAAGTAGAACTAGAGCAGTTTTATCCCTTGGTAAAGGAAGTTAATCTCATAGGGATAGATCTGTTTGGCTCCCATATGAATCATAAGGCCTGTGTGTGTTGTCTAGGCAGTGGAATCTCAATGTCAATGCACCAGGTGGCTTGTTGCAAAGATAGTCAGAAGAGGGGCTTGTACACGTCTCATTTGTTTGCTTATCCTCACAAGAATGTTACTGGAGATGAGTGGAGAATCATCATTGGTAGTTCTGGCAGTCTGATTCTCTGACCGCTTTGACATAGTACAAAGATCTCCCATCTATTTTCCATCTTGTGTTGGAATCCAGACAATGTTCACTTAGGTGCCTGGTTCTTGATTAGAACCTTTTTAAGCCAAATAAGTTGTTCAGAGGTAATGTACAAAACTCTAGATTTCAGAAATAAATCTACAACTCAGTATGTTCAGGGGTCTGGTTTGAGGTTTACCCATTGGTTACCAAGACAAAGGTTTCACCCCTACATTTGCCCTGGTACCAGAGATTCTGTAGTTTCTTGAAGATTAGTCTCTGACTGCTCAAACACTGAGGTCAAGGAGATGTTTTGTCTAGCATCTTAGTTCCATAGACAAATAGTGTGTTTTGTTTTATTCAAATGCCCAATGTTACTTGTATATGAGAGCAATATCTCTTCTTTGAGTGATGGGCGCTTCACTTTAGTTGTGGTAGGGCCATTGCATCTGGAGTCTGAGATCTTCAGTAGCAGTGCCTGTCTGATCGCACATGCACTCATCTTTTGCCTCATACATTGTGCTCAAAGTACATAACACAAACAATCCAACAACCCTCAGCTCCTTCTCTGCTGGAGAATCCATATGTTACATTATGAAGCAGAGGGAGGAAGGACAGGTGTTGGAGCACCCATGCAGGAGGAGGGGAGGATATATCTCAAAGAAACTCAGTTGCTTCACAGAATGCGTAGTATTCTCTTCTTTTGAGTTATGTTCCCTTGGGTTCGCCATTGGAGGTGACTACAAAGCAGTGTTTCTGATGGGGTGGTTGGGACCTTGGAGTCTCTCTTGTATAGAAGAGAACTGGGCAGTGTGTCCAAAGATAGTGTCTGCAGAGGAGTCCTACGTAATGGCGTAGTGTTGGGTAAAAGTATGGGAGAGCCCATGTCACTACCTTACATATGTCAGAAATAGGAACACAACTGAGAAATGTGGTGGTAGGAGACAGTGCTCGTGTGGAGTGTGTCCTCTTGCAGTAGGAAATTGTACGTTATGGAGTTGAGATGAGATATGTTTGCATGGTGAGATCCATATAGAAACAGCACATTTCATTTATAAACAGGCTGGCCCTTGTACCTCTTGGTGATGGATATGAACAGATGTGGTGGGTTTCCTAATGGTCTCTTCTTTCCAGGTAGAGTTAATGCATGCCTTACACTAAGGGTGTGGAGGGTTGTCTTGTTGTTTGCTATGGTATTTGGGAATAAAGGTGGGGAGGTGTACAGGCTGGTTCAAATAAAAAGATGTTATGACTTTGGGTAGAGCTTTGGGATGTGAACAGTTTTTTCATCTTTTTGAAACACAATATATAGTGGGTGTGCCATGAGGGCTGAGATTTTTTCTCACATGTTGGACTGAGTTGATGACAATGAGAAGGTGATTTTCATAGCTACATGTAAACATGAGCATGTTACCATTTGTTCAAAAGGGAATCTGATTAAAGATTGTCAGACTAGATTTTGGTGTCAAGTCAGTGTGGGGGCTCATCTCTGGAGTAGAGATTTTCATTCCTCTTCATGAACACTTAACAAGGGAGTATGCCTGAATAAAGAGCACCCTTTGATAGGATGGTAAAAGTTAGTGAGTGCAGCCAACTGTAATCGCTAATCGACCTGTTAGTCCATTCTGTTTTGAGCTGGAGAAGGTAGTCCAAAATGAAAGGTACGGGGAGCGAGCTGCATCATGTCGAAGAACCTCAGTAACTGGACAGATTGAATAACTCTCTCTTCTACATACTGTGGATGTACCTAAATGTCCTTTGTTATGGGATCTTACCTGGTTCTCAGATTCAACAAGAAGGCTTATAATGGTACTGACATTAAAACATCCTATTACTTTCTGACTGCTGAAGTGTTCTTTCTGATTTGCAGTCATCTATACAGAGCATGTCTGAGTTGGGAGCTCTCTTTTTTTTTTAACTTTCCCTAAAGCTGAAGTGATACTCAAATCCAATCTTGTATTCATACCAAAGATAAACTTCAGCCTTTACATAACACAAGAAGTTATTCTTCCTTCAGCATAGCTCCATCCCACCCCGAGGAGAAACTCTGGCTTGCTTTGGCTGACTGCTGAGCTGAAAAAAACCATATACATTTGCCATACAGCTCGGGTCAGAAATGATTTGTTTGTTTGTTTGTTTGTTTGTGCTTTATCTTGTCTCAAAGGGAAAGGCGGCTTTGCAGTACTCCATTTCCAGGTGATTGAGATAAGAATCTTAGAAGGAAATGAGGCAAAGCACAACCCAGCCATTTAGTATCAGAGCTTGTTCCATAAGACTTGTGGCAGCTTTATGGGGAGAAAGGTTGGACTTCTCATATGAAGAAATCATATGGAAAAATAGCCATGTGGCCAACTGTTAGTACCACTTCAAAATTCTGCAGACATCCTTTGATGTTCCTTGCCTTAGTATCCTAGTAACTGAGAAACATAATCTTTAGCATTTGTACACAACAGTGTAAAGTTTCTCCCTCGTGGACACTGCTATGAAAAGCCAATGTCCTGAATCTATGGACCTCATTAGGAAAAAGAATAGGGATCTGGGTATGTGGGCCTGGCCTCAAAATTTCCCTCTTGTGAAGGAAGTAATGACATTCACGGATCCAGCCTAACCTGAATGGACTGTTAACTGAGGAGAGAGATCAAATTATTAAATGGTACTCAAGTTTATCAATCACTGAATACCTTGCTTTGTGGGAGAATTATTCTTTATTCTAATCCTTAATTTTCCTTATCAATATATAATACTGGGATTTCTTAGTGGTGGAGTCATCCTCCACTGCCCTGGCTGACAGAGTTTGGTCTGCCTTCAAGGCTGGCTGCGTTGAGCAGTGCACGTAGTCTGTGTAGACCTTATTACTTCAAGAAAGGGTATTTTCAAATGAGATGGATTTGTATCCAACTACAGCATGGTAGAAATAGGAAAAAAAAGAGATCTTCTTAATCTAGTTTGTTCAACTAGCCCCAGTTTTAATTTGGGGTTGCGTAGGAAGTAAGCCTGCATAATGAATAGGTTAAACTGGTGCACTATATAGGTGCTGAGACTTATCTTTCAACATATACTTAATTCAGAACATTTTAAAGTGGAAACTTCCTTCAGAATAATGTTTGTAGTATGTCTTGTTCGTTAATGTGAAATGAACAGTTTTCATTTTTAACCATTCTAAATAAATTCTAAATGCTGTTAAAGGTGACACTCAGTTGGGTGAGGAGGGGAAAGGGAATAGCTTGTGTTTCTTTTCACTTTATGATGTGCAGAAGATGGGTTTGAAAGGTTTAAAAAAGTGTTATTTTTGAGTTTAAACCATTAAAGTAACAGGAAATGTCAAATCTAGTTCTCTTGGGCTTTGGAAGTCTCAGAAGTCTCAAATTTACATTGTGGTTTTTTTTAAACACGTGCTCCTAGAATTAAGGAAGCTACTGGCAGGTGTTCTTCATAACAGATCCTTACATTTTTGGAATGTCTCCTCACCTTGGTCTGATATGACCTAAACCTTTTAATCATAGGGTTTCATCTTCTTGTGGAAATATTCATGTCTTTTTCCCCTGGGTGGAGCGGTGGTGGTCAGGGTAATAAGGTAATTGCTTCATGGCTAATTTTTTGGGAGAATGAACTGTTTATTTTCTAAATGCTTTATTAGTTGTTTCTCTGTGGTGGAGTTTGTTTTTGGTTTTGTTTCTATATTGAATTGAATTAATGATAGGAATTTTTTTTAGTCTGTTCTAAATCTAAAATAATGTAGCAGAACATGAATTGAGTTCCCTATATAGCATTTGAAAATTCTTTTGTATATTGATGCAAGTTTCTCTACAATGGGAAAAGCCACTGAAGTGGTGGCGTCTAATGTATTTCTTGTCTGTAACTATAGTAAAATACTACTTAAGCAATGTATTTCATACCTTACGATAATCTTGCATGATTACAGATCCTCAGTATTACAGATGTTTTATTGCGTTTTTATTGTCTCCCTACAGTTCAACTTTGTGGGAAAACTGTTGGGTCCACGTGGCAATTCACTGAAACGGTTACAGGAAGAAACATTGACAAAAATGTCAATACTGGGAAAAGGTTCCATGAGGGACAAAGCCAAGGTAATTCAATAGCTAAAACATTTTAATGCATAGTATACTGTAGTATGTAGATTCCTTTTTAACTTTCCCAGTACAGTTTGAGGGGAAAAAGCCCCAAAGAACTAGAATATAACTATAAAACAAAGCGTATGCACTGTGGGGAAGATTGATATAGTCTGTTTTCCATATTGGCCATTGGATTCTGCAGTGAGCTCCACACAGGCAGACCCCTTAATGCCTGAAGATACTCAGGGACGTCAGTGGGGTTCAGCATGAGTTTGTGCGTCACCCTGCTGCATAGCTCATCTCAATTCTTGGGCATAAATCAGGAAGTTTCCAGAATGTTTTACTGTCTGTTATCACAGAGCTAAAACTTTGTAATATGCATAGCTGTTCAAAGGCACTTGACACAGACATTTATTTCATGTTAAACAAATGTAACGGTGGCTGAGAAAAGGGGGCAGCTGGCTAGTAGAGAGGAAAATTAGCAAGTAAATTAATAGAGAGGAAAATTAGACTACTGGCATATTGTAACTGGTTGCATCCCAAGAAAAAAGTTACAAACTATGGTGATGGCTATTGGAAAAGTCTAGGTAGCTAGTGATGTTAGCTAAGTTTAATTCTGGTTGTGAGTTTTCTGTTTTGAAACACTTGTCATTATTTAAAATAAATAAAACCCCACATAATTCCATGCATACTTTGTATAGTCTCTTGAAAAACAATGTTTGAGGGACTTGTGTGTGTGTGTGTGTGTGTGTGTGTGTGTGTGTGTGTGTGTGGGACGTATATTATACAATATATAGTTTATAGTACAGTAGCTCTTTGAGTTGTGTGGCTTCTCATCAATATCTTATTTTATTTAATTCTGTACAAAGTGCAGTAAAAAGACACACTCTACTCCAAAGATTTCAGTTCGAACTAGGAACCAGCACAGCCCAGCTTATTTGAATGTATGGAAAAACCCTTCTTTCCTTTGATGCCCTTAAGGAATGTGAGCAAGGCCAGCCAAAAGCAGCAGCAGCTTTGCACTGGCTGCTGTCCACACGCTGGGGAGGGGCAGCTGGCGGGGTGGCCGGGGCAGCCAGGGCTGGAGGCTGTGCTGTTCTTCCTTCGTTCCAATGTGCTGCCGCTGTAGAGGAGTGTTATTGACTGCATAACCTGCCCCTGGCTGGCTGCCCCTCCCCAGTAGGTGCAGAGCAGTTGGTGCGGAGCTGATGCTTTTTGCAGCACTGTCCTGTAGCAGACCCACTCTGCATTGTTCAGCTGCTTTAGCTCTGCACCCCCAGCCTGAATGGGCCCAATCCAGGGCTGGGGTGAGGCGGCCTCTGTTCAGTGCTGAGGGGCTGAAAGCAAAGCAGCCAAAAAACACTAAGCGGGTTCTCTCCAGGACCCCACTACCAAAAGCAGCAGCTCCGTGTGGCCATTTTTCCACCCCTTTGGGAGGGGCAGCCAGCCAGGATAGCTGAGAATGCTGCTCTGTGGGCAGAGCGGAGCAGAGGGAGGGTGGCACAGCTTCCATCCCTGGGTGCCCTCAAGCACCAGTGACCACAGTGTGGCTGCCTCTGGCCAGTGCACTGGGGAGGGGGGGCAGTGCCAGCGCTGAAACATGGCAGCCTGGTCCTGCCTGGGATTTCTAATTTGGCCATGGTGCTGGTGCTGGGGCTGGCCAGGCGCCCCCCTGCCACCCGGAGTCTTCGGAGCCACAATGTTGCTGTTAAAGAGCCGCATATGGCTCAGCCACAAGTTTAAAAAAAAAAAAAAAAGTAGGATGTTGTATGTTCTCATATCATGGGTAGCTTTTTCGTAAGTGTTTAAGGTCGTGTTCTCAAATATATATTTAGGCACCTAACACAGACTTCAGTAGAAATGGACACCTGAATACCTTTGTAAACATGGACTAAAGTTACATATGGGCTTAAATCTCTTAATTTTAATGGGACGTGTATGTCTTAGCTGGAGCTCTTAAAATTCCATCCTCTATTTTTCATCAGTGTTGCCTCTGAAGCACTTCCCAGAATTCTTGAGGCAGATGGCAAACTTTGTAGATTTGGGGATTATGGTAGAGAGAGGATGGACTGACTTGTTAGGCTAAGCCTGTAGTTCCATTAAAATCAAAGAAACTACACTGCTTTATACCAGCTGAGGGTCTGGTCCATAGTTTGATGATTGGCTGATTTCTACCTTTGCATGTGCTATGACTGAAATGACATCTAGCTAGCTTATACCAAGTTCCTAAGAAGTGGTGCTGGTCAGAGGAGAATTCCATTTTGTGAAAAATTTCTAGGTATCAAGATTTTTCTGATATTGAACAAAAACAAGACTAAGATTTTTTTCCCAACACCCTCTTCCCAAAAAAGAAGTGAGAGAGACGCATCCCAGAATAGCTAATAGTAAAGGCCCAAGATTCAAGACCCTTCTGTAAGTTTAAAAGTCTCCCACATCCCAGGCAAGCGCTATAACCATCAGGCTAGGGAGTCAGTCTCTCTTTCTACCGTTCTCCTTCTAGAGCTGTTCTACTTAGATAAATAATCCAACCAAAGAAACAAACCAACACTGTAGCCCAGTCATTATGTGGAAGACGCAGGTTTGTCCCTTCTCTGCCTGATTCAGATCCAGGACTGAGCCTAGTTCTCTGACACACCAGGTGAATGGCCGAACGCTTGGCTGTTCTGGATGGTGTCTCTCTCTTGGTTTTAATGAGAAATTCCATCCTGAACCTTCCTGGTGAATGTGTAACACAGGTTGTTGTAAAACATTTCACTTTGCAAAAAATGCATTTTGATGGGTAAAGAATTTTCAAACAGCTCTTCCCAGCAGGTCTTCTAATATTTGTTTGCTTACTTGATACCTAGATCTTTAATCTTACCAGCAATGTGGCCCAGAGTTCTGTATGTGGCCAGAACTTTGTATGACTATAAGGCCAGGAAAATGGACTTCTGAGGCAGGGAGATCCCTTAGGAACATTAGTGATAAGTTTTGATAATTAATAGACTACATGGTCTAATGCCTCTTTCAGCTAGGGAATTGAAGAAGGTGATGACCAATCAAAAGAGGGAAAAAAAAAACAGGAGGCGATGTGAAGAACATTGTCACAGAGGGTCTCAGTTCTCCAATATTTTCTGAATGTTGTGTTGATTTGTACTCCTAATAAAAGTTGTCTGGATCTCTTGTTGAGGCACAGACTCTTATCTGAGGAATATGTATTTAGGAGCAAGACTGATAAGATTCTGAAAAAATGAAGAAAGTAGTCCTGTGGCACTTGAAGGCTAACGGATTTATTTATCGTATGAGCTTTCGTGGGAGAAAAATCCCACTTCATTAGACATTTTGAAAATGGGGGAACTAATAAGACCAACATCTTCAGAACTGGACTTTGCTAAGACAGAGAAAGAAGTCTCTCCTCCTCCTTTTTATTTCAGAACCAATATGATTTTTTTTCTAACCAAATCTCCAGAAGACCCAGTTTACCAGCAGCAAAGAAGTTGGAACTGGGAACAGTCCTACAGAGGGCTTTCTGGTGCATCATGAATTTCTATATCTACCTGCTTTCAAATCTTGCAACTGCCTAGGAATGTAGATCCATCTCAGTTTGTTAGTCTTTCTTCTTCCCCACATTCTGTGGGCCATTTGTTACATCTGCTTGTGACATGAAGTGGAATTGTTGAAGGTTTAGTTTGAACATGTGCCTCACAGACTCAATTCCTTTATCTCTTCTAGAGATTTCTTTCACCAGAAATTGTCTAGGACAGCGGTAGGTATCTTTTTAATTAAGGCTGAGTGTCCCAGAAGTGTCTTAAGAGCTGCTTTTGGAGCCTCTCCCATCCACCCCCAAAGAAGAGACTGCTATTGTCCTATCATAGACTTAAGGAAATTAGTTAGCTAGACAATTCCAATTTTGAATGCTCTAATCAGCTTCTTTTTCTGTACCTTTTCTCTTTGAAAGTGGTATAAGGCTAGGGCCCACCTAAGAACTCGCAATGGTCTATGAAATATGCAGTAAATCAAGCTTCAGAGAAGAAATTATGGGGCAGTGTGCTACCAGGGGCTATGTAGTACAAAAGTGCTAATGGACAGTATTACGTAAGTGTCTCGTCAACTAACAAGAGTACTTGCTCTCAACTGCTCTGTTAAACTTAAAGTCCTTGTGGTGGCTGGTGTATAGCTTACTGGCTTTCTTCCAAGGGGTAGCCATGCTTGCCTAGTTCAGCAAACTAAACAAGGAGTTCTATGGCACTTCTAAAGACTATGAAATCTGTTTATCGAAGTGAAATTTTTTTCCAGTTATAGCCCACATGATAAATTAGTTTGGCTTTAAAAGAGCCACAGGACTCCATGATTATTTTGGATCTATCTTATGACCCTCCACCTTGGCAAATGTAGAAAATGCTAGCAGACAAGAGGATCAACAAGTGGCCTGAAAGATTAGGTATAGTGGAGCTACTCTATAGAAGGTAGGATTGCCCATCAAAGTTCTCTAGGTCAGTGGTTGTCAAACTTAGGGTTGGGACCCAGTACCGGGTTGCAGACCGTCAGGTACTGGGTCATGGGGTCCCCTGCTGCTGCCACCAAAAGACTGGAGTGCATTGCTCAAAGGCGTAATTGCTGGGTCATGGGCATAAATGATTTTTTTTCAACCAGGTCTCGAGGAAAGAAGTTTGAAATCCACTGCTCTAGGTAAGAAGCATAAATGTGTAGTACTTAGTTTTCCTTCAGAGCAAGCAAGGATGGATAGAATGCAAGGAAGCATTTTATACAGCACAAACAGGCAGGCATTGCTTTAAGGATCCAAAGCTCAGCATCATTTAGGGAGTGCACCCCAAAAATGTAAGTATAAATGCTGTTTAAGAATTGTAACTGCTATTTGGGTAATTTCTTTGGAGTATGTGGCAACAGACAGGAACTGTCTTATGAGAGCATTGTCCTATAATGTATGAATTTCTCCCTTTTTTTGTGTGGTTTTTTTACAAGTCGTCTAGTATTAATCAGGTAATTGCCATTCTGACATAGTCTGACAACTTCTGTTTAGTAATGTTTCTGCTAATGATGCTGCTAGCCAGAGAGAACTTGATATTTCATTTTCATGATGAGCAAATTAAATGGCGGGCAGAGCACCTGTGTAAGCTATATCTGTTTTTATCATACAGGACTTCTTATAGAGTTTTGCTCTCCGATGTTTTGCAGTGTTGCATCAATTTAGCGCGCACACAACTTTTGTTGAGTTCAAGCAGAATGACAAATTTTACTTGAAACTACAGATACCATGGACAGCGTTTATTACTTAAGTTTAGAACTCTGGGACCTCTTGCTGCTGATCTCAAATTTCCAGCCTGTCAAATAGTGGTGGTTTAAGTTTGGAAGATCAAAAAGAATTTTTAGTTTTTAATTTTGGGAGTTCTTTTGTTTTTTAAGGAGGCATAATATGTAACATTCTTTTTAAAGTAGTTTAAAATCTGTGGATGAAAAGCACTAAGTGTAGGTTCTAAACCAATTTTTGTCTTGATCTAACAATCACAATGACTTTAGTATTTATAATTTTAAATACTTAATGTATTAACTGCAATACCCAGCCATCTTCCAGTAATGAGTAAACAGGGCTAACATCCCAAAATGGGTTAAATAGACTGTCTGTGCAATTTGTATTGAATTTTAAGATACTGGCAAGAAGAAGAGCTTAACCTGAGTTTTAATTATTTTTTTACTTGCATATAATTTTAAAATCACAGATTACATTTTATACGGAGATGAATTGTTAAGGTCTTTAGCATTCCCTCACCTTGTCTTTGTGTGTGAGAGACTAGATGTTTTCTTTTGAGGTCTTAAACATACAAGTGCTGTGTACATTGCTGTTTTCAACTCCAATAATTGTTTTTTAAATCTTTTAGGAAATAAATTTCTCAGAAATGAAATGTAGCATGCATGCTCTGTATGAGCAATCCTTGCTTATTATGATTTATCAGAAAAGTTGTTGAAATTTACTTGACCACATTATTAAAACTAGGCTGATTTTTAAATCCCTTTTGTTTTGTATTTTGAACTTGTTCGTACCTAAAGGATCCTAGATGTTTTGCATCCCCCCCCCACCCCCAGTTAGGTCTTGTTGCATCACTCAGGACTATTTACTATCATATTTTCTAGTCTTAAATTATTTAAAAGCTTCAACTATTTCCTGAGACTATTATACAGTCCATTCAGTCTTAGTTAAGTTTGTTTGATAGCCAGTTTACCTTTCACAATTTTGAATTTAATTCCTGGTGCTCCCATATTATACACCCCTTGCACCACACTAAATGAATTGGGCTAAAGAAGAATTTTGCTTTTTTGAGAAGTCTGACTTGTTAAATTTAGGTAAAGAGGACTTTTTAAAAAATATCAAATTCCTTTATGGATTTAGATGTAAAACATTTTGCCTTCCTAAGACTAAATCAATGTAGGAAAAACAGGTAGAATGTTGAATTAATTGAGGGAGGCTTTTACTGATCTTGTGGCCCTTTCATCATTTGTATTGACAAGGTGATGGTTAGGGCTTATAAGATTCAGTCAACTAATTATGGTGTGTTAATTTTCCTGCTCTGAATACTCTATCAGATAATCATATTGGCTTTGCTTTAGCTGGAAAAGCAATTTAGCAATATTCACGTTGTGTAAGTTTAGCAACAAAAATTACCTACAGTAAACTAGAACTGATTGTCATAATTTTAACTCATAATTATGACACACAGAACAAATAGGAAAGCTTTAACCTGTCATTAAATCTATTATTTGTGGATCTATTCAGAGAAAGAGACATGTTTGATGTTGGCGCACTATTCAGTGCTTGCTAAATAGAGTAAATGTCAGGAATAGCATACCTTTTAGCATCTCTGATATTTGAGAGTAACAATTTTCATAGCAAATAATAGTGAATTCTTAGATTAGCAGACTGTTCTGTGGTTTGTCTAATAGATCAATGACACTGTTTGTGCTGTTAGCAGTGTTTCATATGTTGCAATTTAAAAACAAAAACAAAAACAAAAAACCCAAAACACCACTCTTGGTTTTTCCAGTGCTTGTTTAAAAAGTCATTAAAACACATTTCAGACATAATTATGAATTAAAATTATAGTTATACTTTCAGCCTCTAAGCATTTCCTGAAATTTCTGGTTCCAGAAATTGGAGCATATAGAGATTGAACTGAGTGCTCATCCATCTAATAAAGATTATGCCCTCTCTCCAGCCACCCTGGATGGAGATTAGAGGAAGAGGAATTAATAATAAAACAAAAATCCCTATGTAAGAACAGTAAATAGAAAAAAAATAGTGTAGGTCTAGTTCAATCCAGTCCAAATAGTGGAAAGAATTGTCTATTAGAGCCGTCAGTCATTGTCTTGGGTAGAAATCTTATCTATAACTTTCTCTTGAGTAATGTATATTTCATAAAACAAGCTGTTGTAGACAAAATAGCAATAATGTAAAGTTACATTGGTTTTGAATGCCATAGAGAAAATGACTTCAGTGTCTAGTTAAGTTTCCACTTATTGTTTGAAGCAAAAAGTGAATAAACTATACATGTACTTTCAAACTACTTGATTTCGCTGCCCCCCCCCCTTTTGTGATTGTTTTAACAGTGAAATGTTCTGTTTGTACCAGGAAGAAGAGTTGAGAAAAAGTGGAGAAGCAAAGTACTTCCACCTAAATGATGACCTGCATGTTCTTATTGAAGTATTTGCCCCACCAGCAGAGGCGTATGCCAGAATGGGACATGCTTTGGAAGAAATTAAGAAGTTCCTCATCCCTGTGAGTACTGTAATCTGAGATTATTTACTAATTCTCCCTGTTTGAAATGAGCGATCTAACCTAAATCTCTGCATTTTGGCTTTTGAAGGTTGTCCCATAACTCATTTGAAAGATCATTTACTCTAGATCTGAATTAAAATCTTTTGTATTGTGATATTCCCACATAAAATCAAACTTTTCATTATGTATATATTAATAGGGAGGCAGCAGGATCTTTAGTTGATAGGGCACTGGACTGGGAATCAGGAAACCTGGATTCTGTTTCTTGCTGCCACCAGCTCTGTTTCAATTTCCCCAGGTGCAAAATAGGGACTGATACTTTCCTTCCTTGGAAGAAACAAGGAGTCCTGAACTAGATGAACATGGCACCCTTTGGAACTTTTCTTCTTTGGGAAGCTCTTTGAGATCTATGGATGAAAACCATTATGTATGAGCCAAGTTATCTGTCACTGGTCACATTCCTGTTTCCCAGTATCTCCTCTTGACTATATTTTTTGTTTTAACTATTTCTATTGAAATTTGAATATAATTTAGAGTAGGCTAATTATAAAAAAAAAATACATTGTCAAAAACACTAAGTAGAAAACAAATTGATTTCAAATGGCAATCTTACAATCAGGTTTGCAAATACAGCTTGAAAACAACTTTTGTTTTTTCACTAGTAAAGCTCAGGTGGGTTCAGATGGTTCTGGTAACTTGAGTTTCCTCATGTAGACTATTAAGAAAGTATATAGAAAGTGTGGGACCCATAACTTTGCTTGCTATTTGCCTTCTGTAAGATGTAATGAGGGCAAATTGTCGTTCTAATTCAAAAAGTAGGAACCATTTAAAAAAAACCCTCCAAATTCAAGTGACAACTAGGTGAAGGCAAATTATATTAGCCATGGCTACCTTATTTGCAAAAGGGTGCAATATTAAAAGCTATATGTAAAATGCTATAGGTGGGAATAGCTAGATAATAGGAGGGTTGTTTGTCTATTCTTATTTTGCTAGATCAAAGTAAGGTAAGATATAATGACTTCTGTAAACAAATCTCACAAGTTTATGTACGTAAGTTGACAGATAATTACAACACAGTGTAGTTTGTACAGTGAGGTTCCTTTCCTTTACTTACCTGCTAAGACCCAGATTTAGGTGCTGATTTCTTTGCTACAGGTGAGTGTGTTATGTTATTGAGTATCTTAGCTGTTGCAGGAAAACACTGAATTCTTCCATCAGATCTTTATAGATAAGGAGCCTTCTTTAAAAGTGTACCACCCACACAGCACTCTTGCTCTTGAAAATGTTTCAAAATCTGTGCTAAGGGAACTTAATTTGTCAGCACTGCGAGACATCCTTGAAGGTTCATCACTCTTTTTTGTTACGTATTTGATTGTGGTGTTAGTGTAGCTGAGGCAGAGTTTGCTTCCACTTTCAGTCTTCTGTGTCAAAGGTTAATACACCTACATGATGTCTCTCTTTTATTTGATCCTGTTATGACAGGGATGCCACTAAAATGGTGTTTCTGAAGTGCATAGTGTTAATGTTCTGTGATGCATGTAGAAGAGTGAGCAACTCACTACTAGCACATCATGGAGATAATCTGTTTGCCTTTCTAAGTTGATGAGGCAAAAGTTTGGCTTCTGGGAGGTGTTCATGAACCTTGTAAGGCAGAATTTGAGCAGGTCAGTTAGTAAAGTCTCTTCTAGACCACTGGGTAAAAGCACAAATATGGGTGCCATCTTGGAACTTAGAGCCATAGCAAAAGACCGTTGCCTTGAGAAAAGCAAACATCTTAAATGGCAGGAAATCTGTTTGGGATGCCTGTGCCTGGGGAGGCTGTATGTTGGTGTTACACCTTGCAGGAGGCATGATGTACAAAAAGAAATGAAAGTTCAGTATCTCTAAAATCAGTGTAAAAACTCAGAAGTGGATGCAAATCTTCAGGTGTGTTTGATGTGGGAAAGTTTTGTCATGCAAGTCCTTGATGGATTGTATTGATGCCATGGTATGTACATTTCAAGGCTATTTCCTCACTCTGGCACTTTGAGTGCAGAAGGTGGGGGCACATAAGAGGCCTTAAAAGCCACTGGCCCTAAAGCCTTGTCTTACAGCTCTGCAAGGGTACCAGTTTCCTGGCTTTGGAGTGGTATTGTGCCACCACCCAAATGCAAAAGCCTCCTGAAAACCCAGGAAGGTACACTTGGGAATTCTTTCCTGTTAGGTACCCTCAATCACTTTTCTTCTTCCTCAAGAGAGGGATTGAACTCTAGATGTGATATCAGCTGAAAATGGGACAGAATCCCCTTTGTAGTTGGCCATGGAGTCTGAGGCACATGGGCATAAATTAGGACACCAGAATCAGAGCTTATTTTCATAGAATGATAGTCTTGGAGGGGACCTCATGAGGTCATCTAGTCCAACCCCCTGCCAAAAAAAAGCAGGACCACTCCCACTAAATTGTCCCAGCCAGAGTTTTGTCTGGCCGGGCCTTAAAAATCTCTAAAGACAGAGATTCCACCAACTCCCTAGGTAGCCCATTCCAATGCTTTACCACTTGCCTAGTAAGAAAGTTTTTCCTAATATCCAGCCTCAACCTCCCCAGCTGCAACTTGAAACCATTTTAAAAGGGTAAATTCCCTAATTAAGAACAGCAGCTAAGAAACACCATGAATTGCTTCTCTGGGATCTAACTTAGATAGTTAGTTACATGATAGTGGGAGGGGGTACATGTGCTCAGCACAGAGGAATCCAAAAATGAACCAAAACCAAAGAAATAACCTGACCACATGTAGCTAAATATTTCCTGTTCTGCTCACTCATGGTCAGTTACAGACTTGGGCCTATCTTGGGTAAGGATGTTGTTGGATCCTCAAGGCCTTTCTCCCTGGTCTCCTCCTGATCCCTCCCAGAGCTCTGCTACCACCAAACAGGAACAGGCAGGGCTGCTGTTCCAGTTCACAAATCAGTACTGTTTCTATTGGCTCTCCTGGGACTCTCTGTATGGTGTTAGCCCCTTCCTCCCATGGTTACTACATGGAGCAGCATATAATTTCTAGTTTAGTTTTTTAATCTACTACAGTATTGCAATTAATTTGAAAGTGAGGATCCCAGTGTATGTGGAAGTGACACTTGGGAAAGAGCATTTCTGAATTTATAATAGTTTATAATAGCACAATGAGCAATATTGCAAACACTACAACACAGGAAAATAAATTGTACACAGCAAGCATCTTTCATGTACCTGCATCATCCTTTCTGAGAAGTCCAGAAGTAGATGAGATAACCCACATGGTCTTTGGCATGGCAAGTTTTCTGAAATCTCTGGGGTACGCTGATAGAGTATTTATTTTAATGGATTGTAAGTATTTTTATTACTCATGAATATACAGTTCAATGTACAGACTTTTTTCTTCTTGTTTCTCACCTTACTTTTTGTGAACCGGGCCTCCTGGGATAACCTGAATATGCCAAAATCAGGGCAAGCTGCAAAACGAGGGGCCAAACCTCCAAACCAGTGACAGGTGGTACTTAAACCAGTCTCCCAGTCATTAACAAAACATGCGTCTGATTCCCCACTCTGGTCATCACCAAGCATAACAAAAATAGAAACAGCCCCTTTTATTTAACCTCTGTTTCCCATCTAACCACTGGGTCTCTTAAGGAAATCGGTTCTCCTGACCCCAAAGGGCCAGCCGCACATCACTCAGAATAATATAGACTTGGATCTTACCTAAAATATCTTTCTGCCGGCCAATCCTTTAGTAACTACAACTAAAGGTTTAGTTTGCCAAGAAAACAAAACATGAGATGTTACAGGGTCAAAGTGAATCACATGCATACAAATGATTTAGAGTCCACATAAAGCAAGTCTTTGAAGAATATGCAGTTTGCAGTTTAGTTCAGCTCCTCTGGTAGACACCCAGTACCTAGGTAGGTCTCAGTCCTTCATTCAGTCCCAGAAGAATAGTTCCAGAGGGGTATGTTGGTTGCAGATAGACTGAAGACTAAAAACAAAATAGAGATGAGGCCCATGCCTTTTATCGCTTTTGGCTTCCCCTACGCTCTGAGTCCTTGCAAGTCAAAATGGAGTTGAGTCACATGGTCAGTCTGGGTGCTTCATGAAACAGGTTCCTCCCTAGGCCCAGCGCAGCTGTGAGTCCACTTAATGGACCATTAAGATGACAATAGTTTTGTAGACACCCAGTCTGGGATTGTTTGGAGTCAAATTACTTGGAGTACTGATAAAACAAATCCATTTCTAATGTATTCTACAGATATAATACCTATACATAAACCATATAATCATTCTTAGCAGATTACTACCTTTCTATTGATACTAAACATGGTATTTCACATATGGATTATTGCAAATATGAAATACTAATATGAAAAATGATCATAATCATTCTCTTAGACTCAGGTAGTATCACACTGTTATTGGGTTATTCCTCTCTCATATGTTAGTAGGCCATTTTTACCTCAAGCTTGTTTGCATTAAAAAAAAAAAAAATTCCCCTCTCACCCCCTATGGGTGGTATGTATCTTCCTCAACCTTGGGTCCTCTACCAGAGGCCTGGGAGTTTGAGGGTTCTGCACAGTATCTTAGCTGTTCCTAGCACTGCACTCTTCTGGACAGAGAGCTCTGATGTTGTTGCTGGGATCTGTTGGAGCCACTCTCCCAGCTTAGGAGTCACAGCCCCGAGTGCTCCTACCACCACTGGGACCACTTTGGCCTTCACTTTCCACATCTGCTTTAGTTGCTCTTTCAGGCCCTGATACTTCTCCAGCTTCTCATACTCCTTCTTCCTGATGTTGCTGTCACTTGGCACTGCTACATCTATCACCACCGCTGTCTTTTGGTCCTTGTCTATTACCATGACGTCTAGTTGATTGGCCAGTACCTGCCTGTCCGTCTGGATCTGGAAGTCCCACAGAATCTTAGCCCTGTTATTCTCCATGACCTTCTGTGGAATCTCCTATCTGGTCTTGGGAGGGTCTAGCCCATACACTGTGCAGATGTTCCTGTACACAGTGCCAGCTACTTGGTTGTGCCGTTCAGTGTATGCTGTTCCTGCCTGCATCTTACATCCTGCCACTATGTGTTGGACTGTCTCTGAGGCCTCACTGCACAGTCTGCACCTTGGGTCCTGTCTAGTGTGGTAGACCCCTGCTTCAATGGATCTGGTGCTCAGTGCCTGTTCTTGTCCTGCTATGATCAGTGCCTCAGTGCTGTCTTTTAGTCCAGCCCTTTCCAGCCACTGGTAGGATTTCCCAATGTCAGCCACCTCAGCTACCTGTCGATGGTACATCCCATGCAGGGTCTTGTCTTGCCATGGCACTTCTTCTGCTTGATCTTCCTCCCATGTCTGCTGCTGCCTCAGGCATTCTCTCAGCAGCTCATCTTTGGGTGCCATCTTACTGATGTACTCCTAGATGCTCTGGGTTTCATCCAGGACAGTGGCTTTGACACTCACCAAACCCCGCCCGCCTTCTTTCAGGCTGGTGTACAGTCTCTGGGTGTTGGATTTGGGGTGGAAACCTCCGTACATTGTGAGGAGCTTCCGGGTCTTCACATCGGCAGCCTCCATATCCTCCTTTGGCTAGCTCACTATACCGGCAGGGTATCTGATGACTGGCAGGACGTACCTGTTGATGGCATGGATCTTGTTCTTCCCATTGAGCTGGCTCTTCAGGACCTGTCTTATCCTTTGGTGGTACTTGGATGTTGCTGTCTTCCTTGCCGCCTCATCGTGGTTCCCATGTGACTGTGGGATGCCAAGGTACTTATAGCTGGTCTGTATGTCTGCTATGTGGCCTGCTGGTAGTTCCACCCCATCAGTCCTGACTACCTTCCCTCTCTTTACTACCATCTGGCCACACTTCTCCAGTCCGAATGACATCCCAGTATCCTCACTGTAGATCCATGTCAGGTGGATTAGCGAGTCAATATCTCGTTCATTCTTAGCATACACCTTGATGTCATCCATGTGGAGGAGGTGGGTAATGGTAGTTCCACTCTTGAACTTGTATCCATACCCAGTCCTTGTGATAATCTGGCTGAGGGGGTTCAAGCCAATGCAGAACAGTAGTGGGGACAGCACATCACCTTGGTATATGCCGCACTTGATGGCCACTTGTGCAAGCTGTCTGGAGTTGACTTCCAGTGTTGTCTTCCACAGTCCCATTGAGTTCTTCAGGAAGGTCCTTAATGTCCTGTTGACTTTGTAAAGCACCAGACATTCATAGATCCATGTGTGCGGCATTGAGTCGTGGGCTTTCCTGTAGTCGATCCAGGCTGTGCTCAGACTGGTCTGTCTAGACCTTGAGTCTTGGGCAACTGCTCTATCTATGAGCCTCTGGTGGTGTTCCCAATGCCCTTCTGAGCTGTGCTCATGTACTGGCCAATGTGGTCCTGTAGCTTGGCAGCTATGATGCCTGATAGGACTTTCCATGTTGTGGGGAGGCAGGTTATTGGCCGGTAGTTGGATGGTGCTGTTCCCTTGTGTGGGTCTTTCATGATCAGCACTGTCCTTCCTTGTGTTAGCCAGTCTGGGTGGGAGCCTGCTGCTAGCAGCTGGTTCATCTGTGCTGCTAGGTGTTCATGCACTGCTGTTAGTTTCTTTAGCCAGTAGGTGTGGATCATGTCTGGTCCAGGTGCTGTCCAGCTCTTCATGTTCTTGACCCGCTGTTGGATGTCTGCTACTGTGATGGTGACTGGTTCCTGTTCTGGGAGATTGCTGTGGTCTGTTCTCAGGTCCTGCAGCCACTTTGTACTGGTGTTATGAGTCTTCTCTTTCTCTCATATGTTCTTCCAGTATTTGTTCAGTTTCTGCTGTTGGTGGCTCTGCTGTTTTATTGTGGTGTTGCACTGCAGTTGGGAGTACACCTTGGATGGTTCTTTGGAGAACAGGGCATTTATCTTTTTGGCCTCTGCTTCTCTAGTGTATCTCCTTAGCCTGGTAGCCAGTGCTGTGGGCCTTTGTTTAGCAGTCTCTAGGGCTTCAGATGGAGTCAGGCCCTTGTATTTTTTCAGTAGCTAGCTGAGTCTTATCCTTAATTTCTAAACCCTTGTGTAGTTCCACCAGCTGACTAACTTCTCTCCGAGTTGCCTTGATCTTATCCTCCAACCTCATTTTCCAGGGGGGGAATGTACTGCTGTTCTTCTTGATCATGTAGCCAAGCATCTCCAGGATTACAGAGGCTGTAGCATATACCAGTTCATTGGTTTGAGTTATGGTGGTAGTAGGAATTGTCATTAGGGCTCTATTGGCATCTTCTAGCATACTATCTGATGGGACTTCTCCAACAAGCCTTGGTAATCGGTCTCAAGGGTTGACTGTAGCTACTTTATCTATGATCTTGTGCCTCATATCAGCTGCTGTGCTCTGTAATGGAGGGGGTGGTAGTGAAGTTCCAGCTTCAGGTGTTGGTTGCACATCTAGTTGTTCTTCTGGGTCATCTTCTTGAGTCTGGGATGTAATCGGGAGTTGGTCTATCTCCAGTTGTGAGAGCAGCTGCCTCTTTACTATGTTGAAGCATTGGGTAACTAGCTGTTTCTCAGTTAGCATGGATTTAGGTCATTTGTCCATCCATAGTTCCCTCATACATTTCACATATCCCCTCTCATTAGGTCTACTGTTGTAGTAGCATTCCATCAATTCCAGGTTCTCTTGTCTCATCCATGTATGGTTTGTTCCAGTAGCCCACTTTGTCAGATTATCCTGGTTCCCCAACGTCTGGAAGAGACTTTGTTAATCCAGGCAACATCCAAGGTGGCATGACTCTCCTCGTTCGTGTCACTCTCATATTCAAGGTAGGCAAGTGAGGCGTTAAGGGGTCTTTTGCCCAAGGACCCCTATTGGAAAGGTAGGTAAGTACCAACTGGGATTTGAACCCCAGTTTCCCATATCAAAGGGCAGCGCTCTTAACCACTATGGTATCCGGTCACCTCTGTGTGTGTGTGTGTGTGTGTGTGTGTGTGTGTGTGTGTGTGTGTTTAAAAAAAAAATAAATCTGAAGATGCTCTAAACAGATATCCTGCGGTTCCATGCCAACACTTTTTCTTAATGCTCCAGCGTCTTGTGATACAGGGCTAGTTATTTGTTAGTTGATTATTTTATGTCATTAGACATTAGGCCACAGTCAGCTTAGCTAAGTTGTTTTCTAACAGGCTTGAAATCTTTAGGTTCTTCAAGCAATGTCCCTGTCTCTGCTTCACATGTGGTGTCATCTTGTCCCGCAGCAAAGAGCAGAGTTTCTGTAGCAGTAGCAATGGGGCTGGGCACGCACTAGCTGGAGGTCGTGAGAGCCTCAGCCCCTGCTCCCTCAATTCCTTTTCAACTGCTTTTGGTGAAGACAGAACCTTTCTCCTCAGCGTCAGCCTCCTCAAAACCTAGCAATGAGACAAAGAAAGCAGCTTAATAGCTCCTCTGGTTTGGAGCTTACCTCTCTGTTCCGTGTGTCCCCCACCCCCAACAACTTCACTTTCAGTTCTTTTGCTCAATACCTAGAGAGTTAATTACACCTCAGCTTTCCAAATACTGAATTAATCCAGTTTTAAAATGTGCTTCTCATGCAATGAAGCGATATTTGCCTCAGACACTCACAATGTGTCCGCTGCCTAGGGGACTCCCATGTCCCACAAAAATTTTCTCACTGCACAAATCTCAGCGCAAGAGAAGAGAGACCTACAACTAAAAATGTTGTTAGTGGAAAAACCCATGGGAACCCCTTCGGTCCCAGGTCCAGAGAAACACCTCACAGACCAAGGGACAAGAGCTTCTACACCTGTGGAGACTAATGTCTCAAAACAGGGTCAATCTCCAAGAGTCTCCTAGAAATAGTACCCTAAAAGCTTCTTGTTCCTTGGATACACAGAGTTGTTAAACCTAAGGGAAATAAACATCCTCATGAGGGGGTTGAGGTCTTTGAATAAGCACTCCTTCTCAGACGCAGCTCCAGGGAAAAGCGCATCACTGAAAGCACCAGAGCATAAATCCCCAGCACCGTCCGCTCCTTCTATGGAGGGCACAGTGCAGAAAATATTACAAGATGTCATGTCACACTGTGTTCATCAGTGGAGCCGCAGACCCATGTAGTACAAAAAGCCTTGCAAAGGCACTGGGCACAGCACCACTGTGCAAAAAGACAAGAAAAGAGAAATGCCCATCACCTCCTCACTCACCGACTGATCCACTGCTGCAAGCTCTTTCCCATGTCACACCGAACAGGAGCGCACTCACCGGTCTCCAGAACACCACTCCCTAAGCAGATCCATCACACACTCATATTGCCTTGAAAGATCATGACATTACAGCAAGGATTCACAATATCATCCTCAGTGCTGCTACTAAAGTAACCCCAGATATAGATCCTGGGCAGACTGGGAACACTATTTATTGTACCATACCAACCAGTTTGGCTGCAATCATTCGCATGCCCCCCCCCCCATAGGTTACCTGCCATAAGCTTTTCAACCCTATCAGAGCAATGTTTACAAAGAGCTCTGACAATTGATACCAACACAGGGAACCAAGGGGGACAAAACAACTCTCCTTCACAGATGAGGCAGTGATCCCAGGCACATCAATCTCTGATTCAAAGCAATTCAGTGAATTGTTTCAAATGAGTGGCTCAAGAATTTGAAATACCTTTAGAGGTTAGCAAATCATAGCACAAAGTTTTAAAGGTACTCCATGCCAGAGGCTGCTGTGGATGCTACCTTAGTGGATCCTGCCGATTTATAATTTGGCAGACCCTAGCTACCATACCTGCTGCAAACAAGGGAAATGACAGAAAATGGTGTAATCCCTCTAAATGAATTGAATTCCTTTTCACCCATCCCCCAGCTAAGTCACTGGCTACTGAGGCAGCTAATCAGAGGCAAATGGCCAAATTTTAAATCTACCCCACAGAATAAAGATTGGAAATGTCTGTACCTCCTAGGTCAAAAGGTCTATTCCTCATCAACCTTGCTCCTGAGGGTAGCAAATTACTCTGCCTTGCTTTCAAACTATAACCATTCAATTTATGAAAAGCTAATAAAACTTACAGATGCCATACCAGACAAAGTATAGCTTTCATGGAAAAAAAGCCAGCTGGTAGCAAGAATATCACTGCAAGCATCTCTGGATGTAGCAGACATGGCAGTGAAAGCCATGACTACAGCAATAGTAATGCACTGAGCATCGTGGCTCCAAGCAGCAGCCTTACCCAAGGATCTCCAAACAAAAATAGAAGATATCCCCTTTGATAAAATACATCTTTTCTAAGAAAAAATAATGACCTGGTGATGCACTCCATCAAAGATTCCAGGGATATCCTGTGTACTCTAGGACTCTATGTACCAACATTTAAGAGAGACCAGACTAGGTTCTAGCCATATACTAGACACACTCTACCTTGCTACCAGCTTTATTACCATCAAAGGCAGTATGAAAATCAACAAAGAGGAAGACAGAGGGGATACAGAATAAAAACAATCCACACAGCCCCCATCTGGCGTACAGCCTTCACCACCAAAACCTCAATTTTGAGGCATTGGTTGAGGTTTTGAGCCTTTCTCCCTGCCACGCAGCAACAACCACACCAGACTAACTTTGAATTCTGTCTCGGGCAATTCCATCTGGCCTGGGCTACTGTCACAGCAGACAAATGGGTCCTAGAAATTGTAAACATTGGTTATTCTATCCCATTCATATCTCACCCACTTCCCCACTACCCATCCCTGTTGGTCTCCAGGGACACCATTTACGTACAAATTCTCCATCAGGAAATCCAGCAACTACTATCAACAGGGACAATAGGAACCATTCCAGCCCAACACAAAGGGAAGACCTTCTATTTGTGATACTTCATAGTGACACTATGGCCCCTAAACAAGTATGTGAAACACCAGAAGTTCAAAATAGTGACCCTAAACAACATAATTCCCGTGCTGCACCAGAGACAGTGGGTCTCATCCATCAAACTCAAGGATGCGTATTTTCATTTCACCATTCATCCTGCACACAAATGATTCCCTGAAGTTATCGTAAACATCTCACACTACCAATAGAAAATGATGCCCTTTGGGTCCTCCACAACACCTCAAATGTCTTCCAAACTTCTGGTGGTAGTCATGGTGGTTTTGAGAACACAAGGAATAAATATCTTTCTCTATCTAGACAACTATCTTATTGCTGCACAATCCCGTGAATGTGCAGCTTAGCCACCACTCAAACCATTATGCTCTTCCAGAGACTAGCACTCAAAATAAACACAGAGAAATCCATCATTACTCCTGCCAAAGAGATTATCCTCATAGGGCCCTACTGAACTCAGCAGTAGCAATGGCCTCACTGTCTCACAAAAGAGTCATCACGTTAATGGATCTTATTAAAAGTTCACCGTATGTCACCACATGTACAGTGCTTCAACTACTAGGCTGCATGGCTGCTACCACAAGCATAGTTCCAAATGCCAGGTTTCACATGTAAGCTCTATAAGCATGGTTAGCAACTGTATACAAACCAAAATTCCACAGCCTCAGCTAACATATCACAATCCCAATACACATGAAGTCTTTAAACTGGTGGATCCAACCAGAAAATGTCCTGCACGGAATGCTGTTCTCACCCCTATAACCTATGTAAATGATGGTCACAGATGCTTCATTATTAGGATGGGGAGCCTACGTTGGTCAAAAAAAAAAAAAAAAAAAAAGTTTACTAGTCGAAGAGAGAATTCACTTGACATGTAAATATTCCGGAACTCAGAGCAGCGCAGTATGCCTGTGAATGCTACCTGCCCATCATTCAAAACAGTCCAGTCAGAATAATGACAAACAAAATGGCCTACATGTTCTACATAAACTGCCAGGGAGGAGCATGATTGCCCTTCCTATGCACAGAAGCAGTCAGCTTATGGAACTGGTAAATTGAACATTGTCACTATATGAGCATCCTATTTACCAGGCAAACAAAATACCACAGCTGACATGCCAAACATAACCTTCCCATACAACCACAAATAGGAAATCAATGTCAATCAAATTTGATGCATCTTCAGATGATGGAGTACCCCATCTAGCGATCACTTTGCCACCCATCTCAATCGCAAGTGTCACTGTTCCAGGGTGGGTAGGACCCAAATCCAGGGGAGATGCCTTTCTTCTCTGGAGTCCCAATCTTTCCTCTGTGCATTTCCATTGTTCCCACTAATTGCCAAGGTACTTCACAAAATCAGATCCAACCATGCTTGTCATCCTTGTTGCACAGGTTGACCCAGACACCCTTGGGTTACAGAACAGCTCAGTCTGTTACCTTACAGCCGACATGGGACCTACTGACCCAGCATGCTGGTTACTCACACCAGCTGGAAATCCAGAAGCTACATCTGGATGGTTCCAAAAAGACAAACTACAGTGCTTGGAAACAGTTTGTCACAAAATAGCAGAAAATCTAACACTAGAAGAACATACTTACACAAATTTTGAAGATTCCAAGCTTGGTGTGATCTTCATAATCTTAGATCCCTGTTGTCCTTGATTATATCCTGGAACTGAAACATTAGCTACTGGCATTTAGCTCCCTGAAAGTGCATTTAGCAGCAATTTCAGGTGTTTTTTTTCCACAATCTCCTCAATGACTCAACAATCTTCATTCAATAGTAGAACAGCTTCTAATGGGCATCCAGAGGTTACATCCAAGCAACGTCCCTCCTACCCCCCGCACCACCTTGGGATTTGAATCTTATACTAAACACGATTACAAAACTTCCCTTCAAGCCACTGGCAACTTGCTCAGAATACCACTTGTCCATAAAATTAGACTTCCTAGCTGCAATTACATCTGCAAGAATAAGGGAAATGGATTCCTTTGCCACGGAGCCTCCATATGCTATCTTTCAGAAGGATAAAGTTACCCTACATCGCCTCTCCACTTTCTTCCAAAAGTAATTACAGATTTTCTTATTAACGAACCTATACATTTACCTGTCTTTTTTACTCAAAACCTCTCAGAACTTCCATGAATCTGTCACCTGCACTCTGGATGTTATCCTTCTACCTAGAAAGGACAAAAAATGTACAGAAAACCAAACAGACTATTCATATCTATTGCAGAAAGATCTAAAAGTGAACCAATTTCTAATCAGAGACTCTCAAAATTGGTAAAGGATTACATCCATATGTCCTATAGACAAAACAATAAGCCACCATCTGTGGGAATCTGACACACTGTACACGAGCTATGGCAGCTACCACAGCATCCTTGGAAAAATGTTCCACTCACAGACATTTGTAAGGTGGCCACTTGGTCATCCCTTCACACATTTACTGCCCAGTATGCAGTAGACAAGGCCTCATCAAATGATCCCAGAGTAGGCAGGGCAGTGCTTTCCTCTGTACACCGAAGTTCCTCTTCCTACCATTGGGAACTGCTACATAGTAACTTGATGTGGAGCATACGCAGCGACATTGCTCGAAGAAGAGGAGGTTGCTTGCTATTAACTTGTGTTCTAAAAGATGTGTTCCCCTGTGGGTGCACCACTGCCCTCCCTCCCTCTTTCCTGTCTACTTTGGAGTACCACTACAGCTGCTCTGCATTAGAAAAGGAACTGAGGGAGCGTGGCTTGGCTGCTCACCAAGCCATGCTAAGGCTGTCATGAGCTCCAGTCAGTGCATGCCCAGGCGTCGCTGATGCTGCTACAGAGACTCCACCTCAGGATGTGATGACACTTGATGTGCAGCACCCACAGGGGGACACATCGTGAAGAATGGAAGTTACAAAGGCAAGGAACCTCTTCTTTTTTGCATTATTGCCTTATTCCATAACTGTGCCTTACCTGGTACATGTCTGTGTCTGTAACAATAACTGGCTACAATCTGGTGCTTTAAATATGTTACCATCTGTATTTCTTGGCTGTTGGTGCCCTTCTGTGCATTCCCTTCCATATGTTTCTAAGGTGAAAGAGACTCTTTGAATGTTGGCTGACTTCCAGTACATTAGAGATTCTGCATCTGGAGACTCCAAAAATTCAGACTCTCTGAAGGAGAGGCTCTCAACTCCACAACAGCATGGTGTATATTTTGGAAATTTCTAGCTGTAATGAGTCTGCCTGCATGGGCTGGGAGTGCACCTGGTCTCCTGTCTTGATGAAAACTGGCTGAACATGCACACCGGTATGGAATGAAACACTTAGATTTATCTGTAAGTGTTCATAAAATGCTTATCACCATCATGTCTAACCACAGTGCTTATCTTGGATCAAATCTTGGATGAATGGGAGATCCCACCAAGGAACTTTGCACCCACAGAGTTTGGTATCTCTGAGAAAAGCTGCTCTTGAATATTCCTGAGATGAGAGCCATCAGTCATGGTTTCTGAAACAGAGCTCGAGTCTAAACAGACAGTCTGAACATCATCATCTAGATAAGTAAGAAGGCATCAGAAAACGTCCCGTATCAAAGTCCCACAGCTGCTAAAGTTGGCCTACTAACAAGGTGTCTTGGGTTGCCACTAATGTAGTGTGGAAATAGAACATAATTACATTTAGTCATTAGATGATAAACCATCATGTGTTTCTTGAATAAAGTAATGATGGATGAAATATTGACAATGGAAGTAGATATTGTTGACTAATCTGATGGACAAGAAGCTGTTTGCAGCTTGCACCACTGGGAGACTGCTTGATTAAAAAACATTATCTCCATCCACTGGCAATGAATGTATTACTCTGGGGCAAAGATATTAATTAACCTCAGTGGTGAGAAGTTCAATGATCCTAGTAGCACTGTAAGAGATGAGACTATTTCTCAACTCAGCAGTAGTTGATCCTGACATACTGAGTCTGAAAAGATGAAAACCAAGAACACGAGCAACATTTTTCCTTTTCTTCCCTTAATTGCATGGGTGTTTTTTTAATAGCAGGTCGCAAGAGATGGGATTGAACCTTTTACTGTAGTGAGCTCAGATGGTACAAAATGACCTTTTGTGAAACTGAGGGTCAAGCTCACATCTCAGTTCTCTTGGGTTTTCAAAAGGAATCTGCCAGAGATCAAACTGCGTAGTCATTTTGGGTAGCATGAGAAGCTGCCTCATCCTAAAATCCAATCAAGTTATAGTTTTGAGCAGTAGCGGGTAACCCAAAATATAATTTGTGTATTACAAAACCTAGTGTGGCTTTCCTGGCAAATTGAGCTATCCCTTGTCTGTCAAGGAAAATTAATTGCCTTCAAACTCTCTGGCTAACACCTGTAGCTTGTAAGCATTATTCTTTCTTAAATTCAAATCAAATTCTGGTGTGCAACAACTATTTCTTTATTTGTATTTGTATTTATTAACAATCTTAATTTATGTATTTGAATTTATTTCTTTATTTGTATTACTTAGCTCATAAGAGGATTCTTCATTGCTTAATGTTAGGCATTGCCCTTCATTCTGCCACCTGCACTATTGATTTATGCTTTGTATTTTGAGGTATTCTTTGACAGCTTACTCTGCAACCGTAATTGTGCAATTTATATCTTTTTAAAAAGATAAAAATATTCATACCTGTAACTTGCTTCTTTGACTATACCAATTTGTAAGGTTCTTACCCTGCTGCATCTTGAACTCCCCAACTCCTCTTCTTTAAGGTTAAGAAAAACCCAAACTACCCCCCCCCCCAAAAAAAACAAAACAAAACAAAACTGATGTTCCAAAGGATTGATATTGGGACTTATGTTCATCTATCAGTGCCTTAGTGGAATTTAGAACCTGAGTTTCAGGCTTCTCTCTTGCTGAATCTACAACACGTGAAGAGTGCTGTGAAATACCATAATTAAAAAGAAAAAAAAAAAGGCAGAATTACAGATTAGCGTCTTTCCCATTTTGTAATCAAGTAATCTCTCAACTTTCTTTTTGGTAGCTAAACAGGTTGAGCTCTTAATCTCTCAATTTTAAGGCAGTCCTCCAACCCTTGGACGGCTTTCTGCACTCTCTCCTATTTTTCAATAACCATAAAACCAGAACTGCATACACAGTATTCCAGTATTGTTTTGCCAATCCTATACGGTGGACTAATGTTATTCCTGTTCATGGCTTCTGTGGTTCTATAGCCAAGAATCATATTATCCTTTTTTGCCATGGTATTGCACTTGGCATACAAATTGACTTGCCTGCCCACTTTGAACTCCTAAATCCTTATAGTCACTGCTTTCTAGGATATAGTCCCTCATTTTGTAGATATGGCCTGCATTCCTTGTTCCCAGGCATATAACTTGGCATTTAACTGTTAAAATAAATTTTGTTTGGATCTGTTTTTCAAACAGTCCAGTCCTTTGTACATGATTTCAGGTCTTTGTCATCTGCATCTTTTAATATAATTTTATATTTACATATGATCAATTAAAGCTTTGAATAGCATTGGACCTAATAACAATCTTGGTGGAAACCATTAGGAAAATTCCCATTTGGTGGTGGTTCTCCACTGACTACTTTTGAGATCTTTTGTTAATTCCTCATCCATTGTAATTTGTGTATGTGTGCTATTAATGATGTGACATGCTAATGTTTTAATCAGAATATCGTGCAGTGCTATAGACTATATTACAGCTATATAATTATCTTCAGCAACCAAGCGTGCAATCTCAAAGAATAAAATTGAGTTTGTTTTATAAGAGCCGCTGTCCATAAAACTGCATTGACTGGCATTATTGATAGTCTTTATAATTTATCAACTAAATACCATATCAGGTTGTCTGTTATTTTGTCGAGGACCGATGTCAGGCTAAACAGCCTACAATTACCTGTGTCAGCAGGCTATCTGAACATTTGAAATTCAATACTTCTACCTCTTCTGTATCATTCTGAATAGTCTTATTCTCTGTCCTCAGTCTGAGTGTATACGTTTACTAAGATTATTTTTAAGATTATTACACTGAAACTCCCACTTAGGCGAGCCAGCCATGGATGTTTCCCTAAAGTCTTTTAGCTTCCCTTATCAATATTCTAACTTCAGCATCTAATTGATGTTGATAGTTCTTTTACGCCCCATTTCCTCCTCATTTATTGTGCATAACTTTTGATTTCTAATTGCTGCCTTCACATCCTTTGCAGTAAAAAGATGGGCTTTTAGCCAAAGTTGTCCTTTTGATTGTGGAATCATGGCTCTTTGGTGATCTAATCAGCCCTTCCATAAAAACTTTAATTTGCATCTGTGTTTATACCTTTCCTCAAAAATTGCCCAGAGTTTACCTCAGCTTGGGGTATTATCATTTTTTGGAAAAGTGTATATGTATGCACACACAGACATTTCCCTGGGTACAATCTGAACAGGTAGACAGCTGTGTCCCCTCAATTCCCTAACATGGATGCCTTTTATACTGCCTTGGTGTGAGATTAACTAGTCCTGGTTTGCCCACACATAACCTATAGCATGTAAATAATCTCTCTATGATTACTATAGCTAGAGCCCTGCACAGATAGAAAAATGTGGATCCAGAACTGTTCTGCATCCAATCAGCATTAGTATGTATCCAGTTCATGATCCTCATGCTAGGTTTTATGTGGATCCAAATCTGTACCACCCCCACCTTGCAGTAGTGCCTGCTCCAAAGATAGACACACAGACAAACACTGAGCTATCTGCCTCCTTGTGTACCATAGCATAACTTAGAAAACAGGCACTTAATAAATATGCCTACACTGTTTGTTTTTCCTTTTAAACATAAATTTTGTACAAAGTCATGGGGTCCTTGTGCAACCTCCATGACTTCTGCCTATGCCAGCTCTTGGACTGTTTAGAGAGCTGCAGCCATCCCCATAACAACTCACCTCCACTGTTTCCTGGATGGAGCTCCCCCAAATAACTGTGGATCCCATCCCATGCCCTCTCTAAACAACTGATGGTGGTCAGACCCCCTGCTCTTCCCTGGATGAGTGCAGGATGAGGGAATTGTCACTCAGCTCATCGATAGGATTCCCAAGGGAACTGGCAGCTGGGAGGCAGCTGCCCATCAGTGTGGGACTGTCCACTGAGGCTGAACACAGCTTTGCTGAGCTGAGGCTCATGGCAGGGGAGGGAGACTACTAGCAGATCTCACTGCAGTTCAGAGTCTCCCTCAGCCCTGATCTGAACACCTTTTACACCGTCTCTATCTGGGCTGTTCAGTGGCAGTTTCCATTCATCTGATTGGGTGACTGGCAGTCGAAGGGGTGGAAGGATTGCTGCCCCTCATTAGCTAGTTGGTGGAGTGTGGAGACTGACTGACTACTGCATCTGGGCGCTCTGAGTCAGTCAGAGGAGGAACAGCTATGGATGGGATTAGCCAGTAAGCTCAGCTTCAGCTTTAGCTATTCCATCTTGGGCAGATGAAAATAGAATCCACATTGGAGTGCCAATCCATAACAACTAGTCTGTGTGGATATCTGCATCGGATACCTGCAGGGCTCTAGCTGTAGACAGTGACCTGCCCATGAACTACATTACAAATCAACACTAGTGAATTCCAGTCCCAGATCTCCCCTCCCCCTGCCCCCCCCCCCCCCGCTTGAATTTATTTTGTACTACCTGGTACACTCCTGGACAATAGACTCGTATAAAGCCTTTCATTTCATTAATAAGGTTTGTGAATATTGTTTGCTGTCTCAAATGAAGTTTCCCAAACCCTTCAATCCAAAACCACACTGCTGTAGATTCAACAAATTCATTAACTACTGAAAGGTAGATGTTACTTAGATGATAAGTAACGACTAAGGTCAGGACTGGTTACAAAGAAATAAAAGGCAAGAGCTCCATTAATACCTAACTTAACAAGATAAGTGAATTAAAAGCAAAGCTTTATTTCACCTTATGCTTTCACAGTTGTTGGCTATAATTTCTTCAGTCAGGATCCCTCCCCCAGTTCAAGTATGTTCTTTGTCCTTCAGTTAGCGTTGATGCCACAAATAGAGAGGACAGGAGAGATTACTGGGGAATCTCTTTTTAGCTTTTTACCGTTTTTCCTCCTCTTGGAGAATCTGTTCCATCTGGGGTTCAGAAGACTGTCTGTGAGATGGGAACTTAAAGCAGTTTCTTTCTCAACATGCAAACTTCTCACCCATACTGTTTTTCCTGCTGAAGAATGGCTGCTTAATCAGGTAATAGTCTGTCTGATTTTTTACAAGATCTGACTGAGGTGCCTGTTCCTTTTGTCTTCAAGGAACCATTTTGTTCCTGCTTTGCTAAATTTGGAACGTGCCCTTAATAGGGTTATACAGAAGAATCTTAGCTTTACATACAGTATTGCCACACACACTTTAATAGAATAATGATCAACAGATGATTTTTCAAATCATGCATTAGAAGGCATATTTTGTGCAAAATCATTATAGTTGTATAGAAAGGGTGAACATACAATTTGTATCCCTAGGTATGTAATTACTGTTTGTAACAGTACTGTTGTTTACCCTTGTTGATATAATCATCACTGGTTGCATCCAGACAGTGCTTATCTCCTTTTTCTCTTCCTTCCCCTTCCCCTGATGTGGCAGCCTCAAGTGGAGGGGAGGGGTTCCTCCAAATGACTATAAGTGCACCAGGGCTGTTAGAGGGTGGTTTTAAGTCTGGGTGTGCAGGTGGAGGAAGTAAAAGAACCTTCTCATAGCCTGGACAATATTTTAGCCAGATGTTGACTTACTCTTCAGGCTGTAGGCATAGAAAAGACTACACACGAGATTTTTTTCTTATTTTCTAACTCCAAAAGAAAGGAAGATCTCAGACCTATCCCAGATTTCCATCTCAACAACTGCCTCAAAAAAGAGTTTCAAATGATCATCAGGCATTCCTTCTCTGGATCCTGGAAACTGGTATGCTGCCCTTAAATTAAGAGATGCCTTCTTGCATGTGCCAGTATACCAAAGGCAAAGAGTTCCTCAGGTTTGTAGTGAAAAATCACCAGTTCATGTGCTTCCATTTGGCCTTTCTGCAGTTCTTTCAGGGCTCACAAAACAATATTTCTAAGAAGGGTAGGGTTATGTCCATGGCTGGTCTGAGCCACTTGTCTCAAGCTTGCAGGGCTCAGCTGTTCATTTCCCTTTTTAAGGTGCTAGAGGAAAAATATACTATGAAATTTTGATCTTCTCTCACTGTGGCCTGTGAAAGGAATCATGAATTCTTTGGCTGACCAAATTTACTACTCCATCCATGTTGGAGGGGATCTATCACTTCATTGGAAATGCTAGGTTTAAATAACAGTGGACAGATAGGTGATAGCAGTATTTCACATGGGTTATTGCATGCTTCCTTTATGGGATGAAGGCAGAAACCTCTCTAAAGTGTCATACCCAGTCTGCAGAGTTCAAAATGCAATATCCCATCTTTCAGTAGTTAGTGTCTAAATCGGAAAGAGAAGGAGAGAGCTGATTGTAAATATGTTGTCCAGAATGTGTGAGGAGGGGTATAATCCATTCTAATTATAGGGATCCAATTTCCAAATGAAAAAAAAAAAGGAACTTTTATTTTTTTTTTCTTTATCTACCTTGTTTGTAATTTTGTTGCAGTCAGTGTTTTTATTAATGGATGAAAACTGTTGTTTGTTTTTTTTTTGTGATTGTTCAGCACCCTGAGCACTTATCAATTAGTAATAAAATTGGTCTATCAATAATCCAACATCAGTTGATCTCCAAAATGATGCATTATAGCCCCATTAAAGATAGGAATAATTTGATTTTTTGTTGCAAAATCTCAACATTTTTAATATGCCCATGGTCCTTTTTGGTCACCAAATCTCTAAGAAATATCAGATTGTTACTTGGGAGAGAGATGGTAGTCTTCTGGGCCACAGTATTATTCATCTCTTTTTTTGAAGAAACACCCCAAGAAGGTCAGCCTCCTTTTGAATGTTGTCCATTACTCTCCCCCATGGTTATAGGATGTCAAACTACTTAGAGTGGAGATGACAGAGCGAGAATGGGCAGCATTCATAAGGGGGGGGGCAGTTTTTGTCAGGGGAGGTCACTTTACCCATTTCAAAGTCATCAACAGCATTTGGCTGGCATATGCAGATGAATAGTACATCTATGACATGTCTTATCAAAACTCGGCAAACTAGTCATTTCTACTTTTCTTGGTGGAGGAATTCTGACTAATGTATCCTATTTACTGTGCTTATCCAGTGCTTCCTCAATGTTCATTTGTCCATCTTGAATAATTCAGTATTTTGTAGCTAAGGAATTCCTATATACAGTTCCCATCCATCATGAACTGTCATACATCAGGCTTAGAAACAGACATTTTAATGTTCTTTCTATACACCATATGTCAGTCACTCCACTCCTCCCCCTTTGTGGAAATAACTTAACATGTGCTGATGTGAGTGTGTCTGTCTGAGCTCTTACGGCAGTAAAATCTTTGCTTATATGAGTTTGTATTAACAGTTGCCTGAACTAGTTGCTTTAGAAAGAACAAAGTCCTGTAGATAAAACTGAGTCACAGAAGGCATCTACCAGAGGACAACAGGTTTCTCTTACTGAGTGGTTACTGCTGCCTGAATGGAGAGTGAACTGTAACTTGCCCTCTCTGACAGAATGGAGTCAAGGATATATAAAATTAATAAGTAAAATTGCTATTTAGTACCTGTATTTCAACCAAAAAGCTCCCTTCATGAATGAAAAATAAAGGAAAACTCAGGCATCCATTTGTTTTAAAAACTTACAATTGAGAATAGGCACAATATCTGATGACAGATGAGTGCTACTGTTCTTAAAGTGTCATTAACACTAGTTTGTTCAATTTCTGTGTAAAGTGTTTGATATATGAGGGAGCACTTTATATTTTTTTCATAACATTCACATTGATAGATGAGTAAAATTCTATTTCCATTATGAGGTAAAGATTTCTATTTTCTTCCTTAACTGGAATTGTAACTGCTAACAGTGTTTTTTGAATAAAACTGTTCCACCTTGGAGGAAAAGGAATAGACCCAGTGTAGGTTGTTTCTCTCTCTCAAACTAAATGATAGTGAAGTGATGTGAAAATCAGCACTTATTACTGGTATGTGGAGTAGCCTGTTAAGTCTGTTTTGAAGACCATTTTTTCTTGGTTTACACTAAAACTGAAATCCTTGGCTCATTTACTCAAATGGAATTTGATGATAAATGAATGCAATTTTGGGGTCACATTAGCTCACATCATCTATTGCATTCCTATCTAGCAGTCTGGGTTTGGAGGATAGCTCATAGCATTTCAAAGATTACATGTGTTCAAGAAGTAGTCTACTAACTCTGTATAAACAACTTTTGTTATGAGTTCTGCAGAATTACTGTGCAGAGCTCTATTAAGGAGAACAAATAAATCTAGTGTGTCCTCAGTATACTTACACAAGTCTATTTTAAATTGTTCAATTGGTAATATTTTCAACACTCCATATGTTTATTTGGATAAAATTGCTCATTTATGTGGAAGAAATTCATAGAAGCAAAACTTAAAGACAGAAATGAGCTGTTGAGACAGGTCGTTTAATCTACCCTCTGCCAATGCAGGATTTTTCCCTATGGTGCATGGCCCTGCAGCCAAAATGCCTTGGGCGGCAAGTGCATTAGATCTTACAAGCTGAAATGAAATCATGGGATTTTAACTACTTGGAAGTGTGGTGTAATTCCACCATCACATCTCACTCCAAGTTGTTAAGAAGCATATACAGTGTGTTAATGGCTAGTGATTTAGTTTTGCTAGTCAGTAAACCTCTTCCTTGCCCTGCCCCCATCCCCATTACTGGTTTTAGTGGAAAATATTCTGGAGCTAATGGAAGATTTGATCAGAAATGGTTAAAATGTCATATTTTGTTTGAAGATTCTAACCTTTATCTTAAATTGGAGTTCCCGTTGCAACCTTTTTCTGTGTTGTGTAAGAGATTTTCAATGGGAAAAAAAAAATCCAGAATATTATGAAAAAACTTTTTCAGGAGCAGTTCTTGTGATAAATATATGTGTTTTGACTAGTTTTCCACTCTTTCCTTGTGTCTAGGACTACAATGATGAAATCAGACAGGCACAGCTCCAGGAATTAACATATTTGAATGGTGGTTCAGAAAATGCAGAAGTTCCAGTTGTTCGTGGAAAACCACCAATACGAGCACGAGGAGTACCTGTCCCTGCTTTGGCCAGGTAGGCATCTCAAAAATGCAATAGAGTTTTATTTGAATATATACATTTTGGGCACAGTTGTGAATCAAGCATGACTCTGCAGAGTATATGGGAAGATATTATGTAGGAAAAACAAAAATTGCGAAGCAACTCTGTAGCATATGATTGCTACTTACACAGATACCAAAATGTGAGGGAAATTAGTTTGGTTTTGCAGAAAAAAATCAGTTTGGTTGATGCACACGTTGTGGTTTGAATTAGCAATGGTAATGAAGCACATGTCTTGTGAACTCTGAGCAAGAGTGATATGCCTGTGTTGAGAAAAGACAACTTTTGATACTGAATGTTGCACTTGATGTTCAGTAGCATAGGGAACCAGTCAATGTTTGCATTGGTTATAAGTAGGACTTCAGATATTTGGGTTTAACTGATGAATGCTAACAAAGCATCCCGTATACAAAGTAAATAGGTGTTTAGCCAATAAACAATCAGAAATGGCTTCTTGTACCTAAGTGGTTATCAACAGTTAGTCATAATGTAGACTATCAGGGTCTAGTTTCTGAATTGCACCTACCGTGTTGTGAATTCATTAACCTGAGTAGACCTTGCTGGTACACGAGATGTTCCCTAGAGTGCTTTAAAATAATGCTATTTGAAACAGTGCTACATTAATGCACACAAGGGGACATTAAAATGAGATTGCTTATTACAGTATATAATACTGTATCGAGTAATCTATGTTAAAGAAGGGGAAAAAAAAAGGCCAGAAACTTGCTTTATAAGCTCTGAAAAACAGAAGCCATTGTTATAATGTGCTCAGTGGATAGCATTTTTATAACACTTTGTTTAGTGAACAGTAGTTCAATTAATTAATTTTGAGTAACAATAGGGTAAGTATTTTTTCCTCATTGTACAAATAAACTCTTTGAGGCACAGAAAAGTTAACCTTGCCCTTGGTCACAAAGGAGCTTATTGGTACAGCTAAGCACTAGTGTTCAGACCTCCTGACTTCTAGTCTCAAGCAGTGGCCACAAAAGCACAACATCTCTCATCCTTCCTTCCTTTTGGGCTTTTCAGTTTTCTTTTTAAGTAACTGCAAAGACTGATGCAAGTGGTCTCACATCTTTACTCTCACAAAGATACTTCTGGTGTTTGTTTAGCTGCCATATGTTAGCTTTTTGGGATTCAAGTGTTAGGGAAACAATTAATGGTCTGCCTTCCCTTTGTAGAGGCCTGAATTTAAGATGAATTTGCTTTAACTCTTCAACTGGTTTATAGGATGTACTAAACTTTCTGTGTTAACGTTCTTGTGATTAAAAACAATGACAGTTCTGTGCCACTTTGAAGACTAAAATATATTTCTTTGGGCATAAACTTTTGTGGACTCCAACCCACTTTGTCAGATGTATCTGACAAAGTGGGTTGCAGCCTGTGAAAGCTTATGACCAAAGAAATGCGTTAGTCTTTAAGGTGCCACAGGACTTAACATTTTTCTTGCTGTATACAGACTAACATGTCTACCCCTTTGGAATTTATTCTTGTGATAACTCAACATGATCAGGAACTAAATATACAAGTTCACACAGATGTTCTGAAGCTTGAGTTTGGACACAGATCTCAATTTTAAAAATGCTGCATGTCCAAATTCTTCAGATCCAATATGAGAGTTTAGTGAGCATTTTTGTTTGATGGAGGAAAAAAAGGGGAAATATGTTTCCTTTTCTATAGTAGTTTTCTCTGCTACAGGAAGTTTTTATGCCTTCATTATAAATATGTCCATTTCGTAAAGTGCAGGCATGACAGCTCCTGTTCTTTTCCCTCTAAGTCTGTTGGTGTGTCTGCATGTCTGTAGGAAAAACCTGTTGTGGTATAAATGAAGCCATTTTCCTTCTACCAGATCTATAATTTTTATGTACAGTAAAGTAGAACTTGCAGGTTAGCTTAAATTAATTTCAAAACACAATCTTGAGGCTAATGTAACTCAAACAGGTTTTTTTTTGGGGGGGGAGGGTGATACTCTGAAAAACTGAGGTTTGGAAAGATTACTAAATTTTATTACAATATATAATCTCACATTTAAGAATGTGGGTTGTCTGCCAATTGTATCTAGAATAGTGGTATTCTGTATCAGACCTGATCTTTCTGGATGATGGTTTTGTTCCTTGTCCACCTCACTGTACAGGAGGATTCTTTGCTCTTGTACAGTTCACTGAGTTACTGTTATAAAATATTTGTTTTAAAATTATCCATAGTCCTATCATTGTCACATGGTCCCTTTTCCTTATTCACTGGTATCGGCAAATCAATCCATAGTTCTGTGTTCGTTCACCATTCCTTTTTAAAAGAGCCTCTGAACCCCTCTATGCTGTTTGTGTAACATCATTTTCATTACAGCACTTTAAGGGTATATTTTAGATAAATCAATCTGTGCTAGCATGGAAGTTTTTCGGTTTGACCTTTGCTATGTTGTTGCTAAGGTTTTAAGTGTGATTTCCTCAATTTATAGAACAAGTGAAATATAAGACCAGTTGCAAACATCTGTATCTCCACCTTGGAAGTCCTGTAGACTTTTCTTGTAATATTTTAATAATTCTAGACATCAAGAGTTTTCCCCTGGTTTTGCTTACATCTTTTGGTTCTTTTCTCCAGCTAATGTTAGTTTTATTTTCTCTTTGTGTGATGTATTTATGGATGTTCCATAGTGTTCAGACTTAGGTGCTCTTATCTTTGCATCTGCAAGGTGTAAAGTCCCACAGACATAAGTGATCTCTCTTAACAAATGCGTGCTGACATGGTATTCACCTCCAAAGATGACTTTGTTGTTGCTGTTTGATTCATTCATGTGCTCTTCTACTGTATTCATCTGCAGAGAGATTTTTTCATTTACCTCAAACATCTGTTTTTGATTACAAATTTGTTCATTGTCTTGGATTAATTTATTTTTGTTGTTTTTTTAAAATCTTTAGTTAGCATTTATCAAATAGCTTCTTTCTATAAGCTTCTACCCTAAGTTTGCAATCAATTAAAACTGTGTGACTCCTAACATTTTTTAATTCTTACAACAGGTATGCAACTCTGTTTAAAAGTTTACTAGATACTTTTGAGTTTTTTTAATAGAGAGTTTAACTTAAAGGTGTCCTCAAATGGTAAAATATGGTCTGTCTTCTGTTCTCCCCGCCCCACCCCCCCGCCACTTTTTTGGTATACAATATACAGACACTCAGAAACAAGTTCATTTTTGTTTAATTCATTTAAAAGTTGTGTTTTATGCTTGTTTTACTTTAAAAACTGAAGTCTCATTACAGCTGATGGCTAGAGAACCAATAAAATATTACAGTACTCAAGCAAATGGAAGTTGAACAATTGTGAAGGAAAAATATTCTATTTGGACCTCCTAAAAAAGAAAAACCTTGTGGGCTGTATTCTTGCGTACCTATTCAACTTCAAATGTCTAATATTTTGGTTGAAGGAAATCTTTCATTAAAGGCTTGAACATCCTGTCCCATAAGTAAGGTTGTTTGAACAAATGGTAAGCATCCCTAAGATATCCCAGAGATCTTCTAACAGAAACAGAGAAAACCAATATTGTTCCTAATGCTTCTCAGGAAACCTAGAAGCAGCAGAAAGTTAATCTGTCAGGAAACCTGCCCAACAAGCTCTGAAATTTAAAAAAAATTCAAGGGTGGATGGGCCAATATAAATTCCCTATAGTAATATTAATTTACATGACTGTAACATTTCTCTTGGAGCCAATATAATTTTTTTAGATCTTATTTAAAAACATATTCATTTTAATTATATGAATTGCAGATAAAGTTTAAAAGTATGTAGTGAGGAATATTGATAAGTCTTGTGGACTCTAGCTAGTCTCTCAGCAAACTTAAAAATAACATTTTTTATTTCTGTTTTTAAGTGTAAAAAAAGCTCTCTTCAAAAATAATTGGATTTCTGACAGATTTCCAAATACAAAAATATTGAAGAAAGTAGTACTTTCTTGTATGTTATTTATTAATTTAACTGAGAAAAGCAATTTGCCTCACTCACCCTGTGGTGTGGTGTCTTTTTGTTTGTGTGGTTGTGGTGGTGGTTTTTGTTTTAAAATAGTTCTTGACATTGTTGCTAAGGAAATTGCTTTTATGACTCACCTGATTTTTCTGCCAGGGTTGGGTAATTTCATCCATGTTAAATGTATGTTCCCAGCAATGCTAATCCACTCAACCATCTGGTTTAATTCTACTTACTTCAATCAGATTTGCAGTTAAAACACTGATACAAGAGGAATTTATACAAGTGATTGATAGGAATTGCAGTAGACTACTTAATTGTTCTTGATTTCATACAAGAGCACAAAAGGATGTTTTGACTAATATTCCACTGGAAGATTTAAGTGATCATTTGAAGCACTTGCTTAAAGGCATATTGGCATACAGTAACTTCTGTACATTTTGTATATGAAGAAACATTGAGACTTAGAATTTTTATACTTTCAAATATTTTTCCTACTTTGGAATATTATCATGTGGCGAAATTCACTGGCTCCAATTATTTGATGGAATTATGTGATTGCAAGAGGAGTTAGTCCTGTGACACACAGTTCCTAGAATTGATGCATCAAAGAATGCAGCTGCTATCTACTCTTTTCACTAGTATCCTTCATAGAAAATTACTGTTAAGCTCCCTTATAATACCTGTTCTTAGCCTTTCTTATAAGGTCCTTGTTTTTAGGATAGTTTATTTGGGAAAATGACACTGGTTTCTAGTTACTATAGATCAGAAATGGTATTCGTATATCTTGTTAAAATCCTGTTACTTACCTTTGTCTGTGCAGACTGAGATCCTCAAGACTTGATTACTTGTAACTCTGTCTGGGGATCAATAGAACAGTCACACGAAATCTGCAGTTCATTTAGAATGCTGTAGGCTGCCTCATTTTATAAGCGACGGTGACGTAGGATCATGTCACTGCTGTAGTGTACTCACAAATTCCACTTGTTGCTTGTTAATTTCCAGACCAAATTTAAACTGTCATAATTTCTAATACTGTAAATTAACTGGAACTTGTAAAGACTCCCTGTTTGTCCATAATCTGCTGTGTAAGTGTGCTCCATCAGCATGCTGTACCTTGAGATAAGATTCAAGAGCTATGGGGCAGTGTGATCTCTATGGCTTTATCACAGTTTCCACTGGTAGAAGGACTGATAACAAGCCTAACTATGTTCATCTCAAAATAAAACCCACTTTTTTGATAATTTTATTGCAGCAATGACACGTTATTCTTAAAATCATGGGAAGGCAGAGCTACTGATCACCTGTCTTTTATGTTTTGGTCCATAGATAGCAAGGTGCTTAGTTATCAATGCCACTGAAGAAATATGAGAACATGAAATATTAATATATTAATGCCAACTCTGTAATTACATTTCTTGGAGGATTACTTTGACATACTGTAAAAACCAGATTTGTATCCATGCCAAAGGAAGGAGGCATCTTGGTTTTCTAGAGATGAAATCACTAAAACATACCATTTTTTAGAAAACAATGTATCTGTTACCTAAATCGCTGAACATGCATCTTTATAGAAACAAATTATGTTGTTATAAAAGAATGATAAAGATGTACTACAAGGTGCTCTATTAATGTATGTAAGGATTGTAAAGAAAGAGTTAAGTGTTTGAAATATACTGCAATCATGTAATTGTACCATTGTGCTGCATAGGTACAGGGAGAGGGGGGAATAATATGATAAATTGTATCCCGCAAGGGATCACAGCTTCTAACAAGAACCAGTTTCTGTGCCATATTGGAGAGAAGCTGTTGTATAGTCCTCCTCCAAAGAACCATTTTTAATTTGGTAGATGGCAGAATAAAATGTAAAGAGTAAAATTAAGAGGGTCTTCGGTAGCTGAAGTCCACATCGGTCTTTCAGCTTTGGCAGATTTTGTTCCTGATGTATGCAAGGTGAGACCTCCTGCTCAACATGCAGTCAGCTGCTAAGTCTAAAGTGTGGCATCCATAACCTTCTCATGAACAAAGGATCTCTGTAAACTGCTGACAAGATTCCTCTTTAAAAAGTAAAACTTCTCACATAGCATGCTTCCTCCTGAATCACCATTTGCTTTTTTTTGTTTTTTGTTTTTTTTTCCCCAAGTGTGCTCTTTTTCCTGCCTTTGGTGTCCTTAGCTGCTTGCAGTGTGCCCTCAAACTTGGTTCTAGTTCTGGATCAGGGAGGCTACCTATAAAGCCTTCCAGGGAATCTGAACCTCTCAGTTTCTCTTGAAGTCTTACCAGAGATGTCGAAACTCTAACACTTGTTTCAGTCCAAATGTGAAGTCAGTTCTTCAGTCTAACTTTTCTGCCAAGTGTAACCTTGAGGTAGGTTCCAGTTTGCCTCTGTTGCCTTTTTCCAGTGCCGAATAGAAATAAACTAGAGCTCCCACAGAGAATCAGCCGGAGCCCCGGGCCTCAGCCCAAAGGGACTCACAGCAAACACTGTTTAGAGTCAATGAAAACAAAAGCAATGCACTGTACTACATGTTAAACCTTGTGATGAAAGAAAACAAAATAATTACTGTACAACACTGGAACATGATGTGGTTATGTAATAAGTCCACGAGTCAGTCATGGTTTTTACTCACTGAGTCTAAAGGCTTCTTGAGAGAAGCAGTTTCTTCCTCTCTGGTAGCAGAATGCTTCAGTACAAATCCATGCAGCCTTTTCTTTCTCTGCTGGGAGCACTGCTGTCCAGTCAGCTTACTGGACTTACAGCTGGGATGGTCGAGGTTGGATGTTAGGAAAAACTTTCTCACTAGGAGGGTGGAGAAACATTGGAATTGGTTACCTAGGGAGGTGGTGGAATCTCCATCTTTGGAGATATTTACGGCTCGGTTAGACAAAACCCTGGCTGGGATGATTTAGTGAGTGGTTCTGCTTTTAGCACGAGGCTGGACTAGATGACCTCATGAAGTCCCTTCCAAACCTATGAGTCTGATACTTAGTCAATACTCAGTGTCTCTCACTCACTTGCACACACACATGCACCCCTGCTCCCCATTACAAAAATAATAAAGCTCTGAGAATAACACACATAATTTGGCTCTTCCCCTTATTACCTTAAAGAACTGTAGTTAAGACCATAACCCAAAGCTTACAGTTAAAAGAAACAGCCCTCTTTTCCCAGTGGTCCCTTCTCTGCAACCAGTACCTCTAGACTTTCTTACCACATGGTTAACAATGCCACTAGCCCAGAGATGTCAAACTCATTTAATGTGGGGGGCTCTGTTGGAGGGCAGGATGCCTGTCACAGGCCATGCGTGCACACAGGCTCCCCAACCTTTTCCCCTGTCACACTTAGAGCAGTATGGTCTTCCCTTTCCCATGCAGGCTCTGTAACACCTTCCCTTTTCCCTGCCCTGTAGGCTCCCCTTGGCCATGCTGGCTCCCGGACTCCCCTTCTGCCCTTTTCACCTCCCCTACCACGTGGTGGCAACTGTCAGCCAGCCACAGGCATGCTGGGCTCCTGCCTCCTCCTCCTTGCACACCTGCTGTCAGTCATTCAGCATGGTGGCCTTTGGTTGGCTTAGTCCTTCCTGGCCTCTGATTGGCTCGTTCCCATGTGGGCTCCAGACACACTTTCCTTTTCTTATTTGCGATTCATGTAATGTGCAGTCAATCAGATTAACCTGCCAACTGACTGACAGTGAACAGGTGGGATGGAGGGTGCTTCCTTTGTTCCCCATGTGCCTTAACTCACTCACATGATCAGAGTCACAAGCATTCTTAGCCCTGCTCCACTTGTCTTTGTTCTGCTGCAGAGAGCTCCCAAGCAGTGGCTCTGCGGGCCAGATCAGTAGCCTTGGTGGGCCCAGATCCAGCCCACAGGCTGTGAGTTTGACATCCCTGACTAACCTCAAACAAAATGCCTGAGTTGGAGAAAACAGCCTTGTCTTTGCTCCTGGCCTGACTAAGCTTCTCCACTTGCACAGAGCACATGGGCTCTTCTCAAAGCCCTGGGCTGGCTGCTTGCTCTCAGGTGTCACAGCACTGGCAGGCAACCTTGTGGAGTATGCTCAAAGCTACACACCACATGCAAGAAACTTCTGGCTTTAGGCAGCTAAATCTGCCCAGCAAGAGTAGCTCAGCCCCAAAAATATCTTAGAGATACCCCTCATTTAGGCACATGGGCTACACAAGCAATACATGAATAGCTTCAATAGCATTTGCCAGCTATTAAATGTTTTTCTTCCAGTGGTAGAAATGGAAAAAATGATACACGTTTTTCTTTATTGTTAATTCTTGAATCCACTCAGATATCAAAGCTATGAGGAAAAAATTTACTGGATGATAGACAAAAATGTGAATGAAAATTAGCTCTTTAAGACGAGCTTATTGGATGTCCAGAAAGCCAAGATCCTATGATCAGGGAAGAGTACAAAAATAGCTAAAAGCCCATCCTTGTTCAATAGCAAAACAAAGTCAATCCTTTCCTCTGATGAAACGTAGGCCAGGATGGACCTATTTTTTTTTCTTCTCTAACCCTGATAAACATTATAACATGTTGCTAAGAGAGACTAGATTTGCTCAGAATGTCTTTCAAAGTTGTTAGAAATACCCTTCTCACAAGGAGTGGAAAAAGCAATAAAAATAAGTCTTTAAGTAATGCTGTTCCTTCTTTTTGTCTCTATCAGATTAAGGATATATATTTTTTTCCTTTCTGTTGCTCATATAATTGAATAATTTGCACATCGTTTAGAATTCATAGTGTAGCTACCTTCAAAGATTTTATAAGAAAGCCCATTCTTCCTTTTTAATATGTTTTAATAGTGATTTCAGTTTAAAAGGTTACTGAATTGTATAAATGAGAACTAGTCTGTGACCTTAAACACAGTTTTGAAAATGGCATTTGTTTTTTTCCCATTACTTTTCAAATTTAGTAAAATAAAATAGGGCATATAATCAAGACAATATATCTGAAAAAATCAGATTGACAAAAATGGTTCTCAGACCTTTCTTTTAAGTTAATAATGAAAATGCTAGTTTCTTCCTATTTGTCACAGCGTCACGTGTGATGGTGTTAAATAGCAATCCTATATCGAGCTTGTGGTTTTATTTGAGAATGTGTTCTTCAAGTGATAATCCTTATTCTATTTCATTAAGGGTTTACCCATTTACACTTTCTAAAGGGTCAGCCATGTTAGTCTAGTTTAGTAAAACAAACGAGGAATCCTGTGGCACTTAAAGACTAAAATTTATTTACTACATGAGCTTTTGTGGGAGAAAATCCCACTTCATCAGATGCTTTGAAGTTGGGGGAATTTACAGAATGAGAGGAAATAGATGCATCCACAGCAAGAGATTTTGAAAATAATGTCCTTTGGTCTGCACGTGTGCCATTGGCTCAGCTCATATTTTCATCCAAAGTGATAAAGGGTGGGGTTGACTAACTGTGTCTGTAGTTCTTTCCCAATGCCCCATTGTCAAGGTGAGAACTGTTAAATGTCCTCTCGTGTGATAGGGAACTCACAAGGGAGACCACATGACAAAGGATACATGGACTGTTCAGGCTGCGTATCAAACTTCTGGAGGTCCAGGGGGGATAGAGGGAATACCAAGTGCTTCTCCAATCCATATAGTTCTATCAAGTTCTTATTAAGTTGGATGGCAACAGTGCTGTTTGTTTACATTCACAAATGGGGACACAAAATCTACCACTTTGTGCAAAGTCCATCAACCTGTGGACTTTGTACATTTCCCACCAGGTTGTGCTGTTTGCAGCCTATCTCCTGGGATTCAGAATGTGATCACAGGCTTACTCAGCAGCCAGGTTATGATCAATCACAGTCAAACTCCACACAGTAGTGCATGACATCTTCAGCTAATGGGTGACTCTGACCAGGCACCTGTGTGCCTTACCAGTCAACCAGAAATGCAGGACACATTGCTTCAAGGGGGGTATTTGTCCCCCACTCTGAGAGAGTTTCATACTCTGCTGGTCACATCAGATCAGTTGTCTTCCCTTTTCTTCCACTCCTGGCATGAATACTTCACAAAATCAGATGCAACAGTTATAGGTCTTGTTTGGAAGATGGAGGCTGTTCTCGATTTGACTTTGGCAAACCGAGACTAACTGATTGAGAATTTGAAAGTGGAAGACAGCAGGAAGGCATGAAGAAGTTGAAAGCAGGTCATATTATGAAGGATGATGATGTAAATGGGTAACATAATTATGACTAAACAAGTAGCACAGTTATGCAGGGGAAAAATTAGAAAGGTCAAAGCACAAACAGAGATTAAACTAGCTGAAGACGTAAAGGGAACAAGAAAACATATTTCAAATACATTAGAAAGCGAGGAAGACCAAGGACAGTGTAGGGCCATTACTCAGTAAAGAAGAAAAACAACAGAAAATGGTAGAGGACCTAAATGATTTTTTTGGTTCAGTTTTCACCAAGAAAGTTGGTAGTGATTGGATGCCTAATGTAGTTAGTGAATAGCAGTAAAAATGGGATAGGATCAGAAGCTAAAAAAAAAAAAAGGAAAACAAGCTTTAAAATTCACTTAGACAGGTTAGATATCTTCAAGTTACTGTAGCCTGATGATATGCACCCTAGAATATAAAAGGGGCTGACTTGGGAGATATCTGAGCCATTTAAGCTATTATCTTTCTCCAGTCATGAAAGACTGGAGAGATTCCAGAGGACAGGAAAAGGGCAAATATAGTGTCCATCTATAAAAAAGAGAAATGGAGATAACCCAGGGAATTAACAGGAAAAAATAATGAAGCAAATAATAAAGGAGTCACTTTGCGAACATCTAGAAAATAATTAAGTGATAGCATGGATTTGTCAAGAACAAATTGTATCAAACCAATCTGATAGCTTTCTATGACAGGGTAACAAACCTGGTGGATAGAGGCGGAGTAGTAGATGGAGTGTATCTAAACTTTAGTAAGGCTTTTGATAGGGTCTCACATCACCTTGTCATTAACAAACCAGGAAAATAAAGCTAGATGGAGCTACTACAACAGGCATGGCCAAACTGCAACTGGGGAGCCGCAGGCAGCTCTTGAGTGAAAAAGTGTGGATCCTGGAAGAATGTCAGTAAACCAAATTATAGGAAAGCAGCCCCAGCCTAGGAGTTCAGGAGGGGGTTGGGGGCAGTGGGGAGAAGTGGTGGCATGGTCGGGAATGGCGAGGAGAAGTGCAGCATGGTCAGAAATGATGGGGAGAAACGTGGCATAGTTGGGATTTTAAGAAAAACTCACCACTAGCCTGAAGTCTTCTACATCAAGCAACAGCTAAGTTTTACCGAATAGGCCTAATTTTCATGTAACCGTAACTTATTATTAGAGTCTGCCATTAGTAGAATCAGTATTTGTCCTGTTTTTATGGTAAAATTAAAGTGTGCAATGAATTTTAAACTTAGTTGGAGTAGGTAAAAGTGTATGGCTATATGCCTCAGTGCAGCTCTTGAAAGTTTAATAATCAACTTGTGTGGCTCTTGAGTTCCATAAGTTAGGCAATCCCTGTACTATAAGATAGGTGCATAACTGGTTGGATAACTACCCCTAGACTCTCTGGGATCTAGAGAGTAGTTATCAATAATTCACTGTCATGCTAAAATGGCAGAGCAAGTGGGTAGGGTACTACAGAGATCAGTTCTGCATCCAGTTCTGGTCAATGTCTTCATCAATGGTTTAGATGACAACAGAGAGCGTACACCTAAAGTTTGTGGGTAGTACCAAGTCAGGAAGGGTTGCAAATACTTAGGAGGATAAGATCATGCTTCAAAATGGTTGGGACAGACTAATGGAATGGTCTGAGGTAAATATGATGAAATTCAGTAAGAACTAATGCAAAGTACTCCACTTTGGAAAGAACAATTAATTGCACACTTACAAAGAGGGAAATGAGTGTCTCGGAATGAGTACTTCAGAAAGGGATCTTGGCGTAATAGTGGACCACAAGCTAAATATGTCTCAACATTGTAACACTTGCAAAAAATGCAAACTTTAAACTGGGATGTATTAACAGGAGAGTTGTAAGTAAGACATGAGAAGTAATTCTTTTGCTCTGCTCTACCCTGATTAGGCCTCAGCTGGAGTATTGTGTCCAGTTCTGGGTGTCTCTCTTTCTTTTAAGGAAGGAGGTGGGGAAACTGAAGACAGTCCTGAGAAAAGCAACACACATGAGTTAAGGTTCTAGGATGCTTGACTTATGAGGGGAGATTGAAAGAGCTGGGTTTGTTTAGCCTGTAAAAGAGGAGACTGAGAGGGATATAACAGTTTTCAAGTACCTAAAAGGTTGGGTGGGGGGGGGGAGTACGAGGGAGAAAAAAATTATTCTCTTCAAGTGCCAGTGATGGGACAAGAAGCAATGTGGTTAAATTACAGCAAGGGAGGTTTAGGTTTGGTTATTAGGAAGAAAACTGCTAACTGTCTGTGTGATTAACCACTGGAATAAGTTGCTCAGGGAGGTTGTAGAATATCCATCACTAGAAGTTTTTAATTGCAGGTTTAAGATAGTACTTGGTCCTGCCATGAGTGCAGGGGATTGGTCTCGATGACCTTTCGTAGTCCCTACCAGTTTTATGATGATTCAGTTATTGCTGTGATGTATATTGATTGCCTGTCTTCTTTTGGCCCAGGGAATTGTGGTTTCTCAACCTCCTTCACAGCTCTGCTCATCCCCCAACTCCTATCACTATTTTCCCTAAGCTACTGACGAAGCATAACAGGTGACCAGACATCTGAATTAGCAGGTGGTTCTCCTCAATGTGTTGTAGTTGTAGAGACATCTCTAGAATGGGTGTACTAGTCAGAAGTGCAAAATATCCTCTCAATCAGCAGGAAAGAGTTCACTAGGCTTTCTACCATGTCAAAAGGAAAGTCTTTGTCTCCTGGGCCCAACAGAAGTGGCTTTTCCCAGAAGCAGTGGCTATTCCGTGTCCCCCCTCCCCCTTAGCTTACCCCATTTCTTAAAAGACATCAGGTCTCATCCTCAACTCATTCAAACTATACCTGCCAAAAATTAGTGCCTTACACATCCTGCTCCTCTGGAGGGACATTCCATCTTTACACACCTTGTGATTTACTAGATTTTGGAGAGGCCTCATCCTAACCTTTCCACCCATTCAACCCATAACTCTCTTATGTAACCTTCATCCAGTTCCCTTGACACTAATGAAACTCACTATTTGATTGGCTGACTTCATGCTCTATGGCCCTCTTTCAAAGAAGGCTGTCGTCTTTGTGTCTATCATTTTGGAAGAAAGGTAGTTGAAGTTGGGGCTGTGATAACAGATCCACCTTTCATCAGTTTCTCTAAAATGTGTCTCCCTGCTCCTGCATCTGAAATTTTTGCCGAAGGTGTTCTCCCAGTTTCATCTCAATCATTTGCCTGTTTTGTTTTCCAAAGCCATGTGCCTTGGAAGAAAAGTGACTCCATTCCCTTGATATCCATCAAGTCTGGCCCTTCTACATGCAGAGGTCAAGACCAATCAGGAAATCTACTAGATTATTTGTTGTAATAGTCTGACCTTAAATGCTTTCTTTCAGCTATTTCCACACAGTTTGCAAGTGGATTTTGGAGTGCATTATGTTCTCAGTTACTGGGAGTGCCACTACCTTTTGGGGTATGAGCTTATTCCATAAAAGCTCAGCTTCAGCCATGGCTTCCCTTCACGTTGTGCCCAACACATTTTAAACAAAGCTTAACACTTTCAACATTATGTGAAACTCAGATGATCCTCACCACAGTCTGACTGGCTTCCCTTCCAGCTAGGTCCCCTAGGTCAGCACTTCAGTTGTGTGGTGTTTTGTTGATTTCAGTTGGAGAGAGAGAGAGAGTGTCAAATGTTTGCCCTTTTTATGCCCATGTACATTCTCCTTTGAGAAGTGTCCCACTGGGTGCTCCACCTTGGGTGACTTCCCTTTTGGCATGTCCTCATGTCTGGATCAAAGAACTTTCTATTAGTGCTAGCGTTGGCCACATGAATGCTGAAAGGCTATCTCATGACAGCCTTTGTGCTCTTCTGGTGGACGCACAGCTCGGCCCTCCTCTATTCCTTCAACTGTTTGTGATTTTGAATGGAGTTTAACTTCTCTCCTTAGCTTGTCAAATTCATTCTGTTTATTTTTAGATACTAGCTTTCCCTAGTTCTGTTCCTTTTGCCCTATCGTAGTTTATTCTATTTTTTTCCCTGTTTTAAAAAAAATACATATATTCTGACCTGCCATGACACCAAGCTGGCATCTGATGGGCACTTTGTATAAAAAGCTTAAGAGAAGGGCATATTTCCCAAAAATGCCCACATGGCAAAAACCTAAGCACAAGAGCCAGATGAGGCTCTGCCTCAAGCTCTTACTTACAGAACAGTCTCTTAGCCCTGCGTCGGATCCTGGGCAGGCTCAACCAGCTTCTCAGCTCATTCACTCTTCAAAGAGGCAACTAACTCCCCCTTAGACTTCATCAAAGGGGAGAGGAAAAACATTGTCTCCTTTAAAACTGAACTATACCAAAGAAGCTCCAGGTTCCTTGAGCGTGTCAGCTGACAAGTTTCTGAAAAGGTTCGCTTCAGTGCCCTCAGACCACAAGGATCAGGCAAGTCCTTTTCATAATTCCAAATCCATGACCGGTGTATGGTCAAAACCCACCACCTCAATGGCACCAACTCACTCATACATGACACCATACCACCCTCTACCCAAAATGGCACCACTGGCACCAAGCCATTTTCCTGAGGATTCCATTCTGTGGAAATGCACAGGGAAATGTAAACACCATAATTATGACAGTGATTACTGTGCTGTTTCTCCAGCCTCCCACCTTACCAATGGCTCTCCTGCACTGCCGCCTTGTGCAGCACATTGTTTCCCATTTCATTCCCTAGTGACAGTGAAGATGAGAAACACAGACCCGCATTCTCACCTTTATCACCATCGTCTTTGACGCAAAATCATGACTCAGCCACCACCTAACATTCCTGTGGTACGCCCTTCCATGGTATGGCACTCCATCTGCATACCCACCTAACTGGCCTTGCTGGGAATCTTGGTCCCATTTCTTCAGACCTTTTTCTAGACCATCCACATCAGTCACACATAGGTCTCCAGTGAGGGCTACAGCCCCTATAGAGCAAAAACCTGAGATGGCCACTGAGGAAAGAGAGGACTTGCCTCTCCACCCCGTAACTCATTGTTGTCACCAGATAAAACATTCATCCCTTCACCATCTGCTATAGCTTTAAACAGATTTTAGGACTTGTGACAGAGTCTGTGAAGATTCCCATGCAAGTCATGCTAGAATCCCAGCATAAACTTCTTAAAATCCTACAAACCAAGCCTTCCACAAGGATCACTGTTCCTATGTATGAAGCTATGACAGGCCCCATTAATGACATCTGTCAGACACTTGCCACAATCACATCCATCTGTAGGAGAGTTGGAGAGAATTGTTACATTCCCAATAAAGACTATGAATACTTCTTAAATCACCCCCACCAAATTATTTGGTTGGCAGCCTCAACGGCTAATGACACAAACAACAATATAACAGCCACGCTCTACTTGAGAAGGATAAAAAGATGGATCACTTTGGCAGAAAAGTTTATGCCTTCTCTGCTATTCAATAACAGCTCACAAATATTCAGCTTTCTTGGAGACTTGTGATCACAACAACTGTCTTAATTTAGCTACCCCCAAAAATAATCTCAGGTTTGTCATGGAAAATGATTATCAGTATGCTGTTCTACCTTTTGCTCTCTCCACAGTTTCACGAATCTTCTCAAACGCTTGCCATTGTTGCGGCCCACCTACACAAACAGGGGGTCACTACCTTTCCCTATCTCAGTGGCTGCCTAATAAAAATCTCCCACTCAACAACGGGCCCTTCAAGCAGTCAGATTCACAGTATCACTCTTCAAAGACCTTGGACTCCTAATAAATTTGAAGTCTACAGTGGAACCCACACAAACAAGAGAATTTGTAGGGGCATGCCTAGATACACAGGCAACGAAAGCTTTTCTTTCAGATCAAAGGTTCAACATAATCTCAGAACTAACAGACCTAGCTTTGAATGTTTTTGCAATCAACACAACTGTCTGCAGCTACTTGAACACATGGCTGCAGCCACCTGAGTTGTCAGAAATGCACGGTTACATATGCAACCTCTCCCAACTGTTGTTGGCCAAGGTGTACAAACCTTAATACCATACCATACACAAGATAATTTCACTACCAAAAGAAATAAAAGAATCTCTGCAAGGATGGACAAGAGCACAAAACCTGAACATGGGAGTACCTTTCCTCCAGCAACCTCCTTCCATCTTTGTTGACAGAGGTCTCTGTAAAGGGCTGGGGCACTCACCTGCAACCACATACCATCTAGGGCAAATGGTCAATCCCAGAAACAGCCCTTCATAGAAACATTCTGGAACTATACACTGTAACACTTTGGGCAGTTCATAATTCATCAACACCTAAAGATCAGGAAAGACAATACAGCCAGCATGTTGTATATAGAACAGGCAAGGGAGTGCACAATCAAAACCCCTTTGTATATAATCCATGACAGTATGGAACTGGTACCTGAAAAATGATATAATGAATGTGGCTTTGTACCTCCCTGACATCTACAACACAACTACCAACCTTCTCAGTAGATTTTGTCCAAGAACACAAATGGGAAATTAATCTACACTTGTTAAACATCACCTTCCAACAATGGTGATATCCCATTATGGATCTCTTTGCCATGCACCTCAGCTGCAAGTGGCTGAGGTTCTGCTCTAGGGCAGGAATTGGAAAGGGATCCTTGTGAGATGCATTCCTCCTGTCCTAGCACATGGACCTACTCTATGCCTTTCCCCCTATTCTACTGCATGCTGCTCAGAATTCAACATGAATCAGCAGCGGTCATAATGATAGCTCCTACCTGGCCCAGACATCCATGGTATACTTACGTGATGGAAATGTCAAAAGACAACCTATCACCCTTCACTAATCAGGAGTCTGACACAATGCAGGGGTCACACAATCCACCCAACCCCCAGATGACTGTACTTGACAGCCTGGTTCTTTGTTGACTCCAACAAGAGGAGCTACAAGTTCCAATGAAGTACAACACATCCTATTTAAACAGTCAAAAGTCATCCACCTGTAAAACTTACCTTCAGAAGTGGAATAGATTCCATCATTGGTGCAGTCAAAACAAAGATTTTTCTCTCCTACAATCCCACCAATTCTCAGATATGTACTGCACCTAAAATTAATTGGGCCTGTCAATTAACTGTGTTTTAAGGTGCACCTTGCTGCCATTACAGCTTTTTCATAATCAGCCCACAAGACACCTCACTCCCCCCCCCACCTAATGGTAAAATGGTTTCTAACAGGCATACAAACCCTTTGCCCAATTATCCGCCCACTTACTCCAGTCTTGCACCTTAATTTAGTACTCAAAACTATCATTAAACCACCATTTGAATCACTGATGGCATGCTCACTTGCCCGCGTATCTACGAAGGTGGCCTTTTTTTTATCTCTATAAAGTCCTCAAGATGTGTTAGTGAACTCGGTTTTGATGGTGGCACCACCGTATACCATATTTCACAAGGACAAGGTCACCCTCAAACCTCATCCAAAACATATTCCCAAGGTCTCATCTATCTTTTCACCTCAGTCATACCATACACGTACCTGTATTTGTGCCAAAGCCACATTCTAATTTAGGTAAAGTCATGCTCCATACTCTTGATATCCAGTGAGCTCTTGCTTTCTACCTACTTAGAACAAAAGCATTCAGGTCAACTAACAGACTCTTTGTTTCCATGAATAGAAGATCCAAAAGTGACCCTATTTCAAATCAGAGATTCTCAAATTGGCTTTCTGATTTCATCCTCTTACACCTTAACAGGAGCTTTGCCACCAGAATGTATTACCTCACATGCCCAAGAACCGTATCTACTACAGAGGTCAGCAACTTTTGCTGGCCCCCATGTCAGCTCTGCCCACTGCACCCTCAGTGGGTACCAGGGGTGGGGTCAGGCTTCGGGGTTGGGGCTGGCACCTGGCCTCACAGTGGCGGGCAGCCTCCGCAGGTCAGGGCCCATCAGCACTGCCCCGCCCTGCAACAGTGGGCAGTCCTTGGGGGGTCGGGGTTTGGGCCAGGCGGCACCCACCCCCAGAAGTTGCAGCTCCAGGCTGGCTAACTCCCCCCCCCACCTTTGCCCAGCAGCGGGTGAGGCCAGCAAGGGCCAGGAGCCATGCACCGCAGCTTCCTTGTCCCTTCTGGCCACGCTCCTCGGTGGGGAAGCACAGCCAGCGTGGCCCTGGGGGAATGGGGCCAGTGTGGGGGGCCTGAGCGGTGCCATATGCTGCAAAGGCTCAGCCCCTGTGCCACTTTTGGCACATATGCCAGGGGTGCCAACCCCAGATCTACTGCAAGGGCCTTTCCACACCATACTCCACTCATGGACATCTGAAAAGCTGCCAGTTTGGGCTTTAACTCACACCTTTGCTAAACGCTGTGCTGCTGATCAGGCACCAGGATCAGACATAGAAGTTGGCCTTTCATTTCTTTTGTCATTACAAACCAATAACCCTGAATTCCTTGCATTTTGGTGAGAACACAGCTTTATAGTGATCCAAAATGTAGCTCCCACACTCATTGGAGGAAGAAAAAGTTACCCACTTTGCATGGTAACTGGAGTTCTTCGAGATGTGTCTCACTGTGGGTGCCCAATCATCCATTCCTGCTTCCTCTCTTTACTTCAGAGTACATTTTCTATGTTCTTGGGTGGTGAAGGAACTGAGGGCGGGGAGAGGCAGACATCATGCATGTGCCAAAAGGGCATCGAAGCTGACACAAGGCAGCCTCTTGGCATGTACGCAGCCACAACAGGTAGTGCTAGAAATTTCTCCAGTATGGACGAGAGGACATGCCAGAACCCAAGTCACCCAAGGTGGAGCACCCACAGGGGGACACATCTCAAAGAACTCCGGTTACTACACAAAGAGTGTAATGTTTCTTTCCTTTTCTACCATATCCTGAGTTACTGAGGTCCTTTGTTGACCTCTAGGCCAAGTCTTGTTCCTGGGATATTGAGCAGAGTTTGTTCTATACAAGACTTAATGAGGTGTAAACTGTTCCTCTGCTCAAAGAGTCTTGTTTGGATACATTTTTAAGTCACAAGGCACATCTTTGGCCACATCACATAGTGAAGGATTTTAACCATACACACGATATAGCAACAAATGTATTACTATAACAAAGTTCAATACATTATGGTTTCATGAGTCATAGAGACATGTAACGTTTAATGGAGTGTAATTTTTATTTCAGAGATAAATACACTAATCTGAAATGCCACTTGCTTTTTGTTTTTCTTTTCTCTTTAGTTAACAGCAAATGTACTTAAATTCAGGCAAATATCCTTAGCACTTAGGTAAATAGCAAATAATGCAGAAAGCATCTTGTAGTTCCAGTAAATTGCTCTGTTATGTGTGAGAAAAGCACTTTTTGTTGTACTCAGCCAAGAATGTGGCCTGTCTCCACTCCTGTTTGTGGTATTCATGGACAGGATTTAAAGGTGCAGCTGAATTGTGGAGTATATCTGGCACAGGTATTTGAAGGTGTCATCTCTGCTGTTTGTGGAGGATGATGTCCTCCCTGCTTCTTCAGACTGTGATCTATAATACACACTCAGATGCTTTGCTTCTGAGTGTGAAGCATCTAGGGTGAGACTCAGCACCTCTAAAACAGAGGTCCAGGTTTTTTCCTGGAAGAAGGTGGAGTGTTCTCTCCAGGTGAAGAAAGAGCAACTGCCCTTAATGAGAGTTTAAGTATCAAGGGGTCTTGTTCATGATTGATGGTGAGTGGGAGTATGAGCTTGAGTGGTGGATTGGTGGTGTAGAAGCAGCAATGCAGGTGCTGTACTAATCCATGGTGGTGAAGCAGGAGCTGAGTTCTTGGATGAAGCTCTAGTTTATAGGTCAGTCTGTCTGTATGTTCACCTCTGGTGATAAACCTTTAGTAATGGCCAAAAGGATGAGATAATGGGAACCACGGGCAGAAATGAGGTTTCTCTGCAGGGTGGCTGGGCTGATAGGCTGAGGGGCTCAGCTATTCAAGAAAGCCCCAGGGCAAAGCTGCTACTCATCTGGATCTAGAAGATTCAGGTGAGGTGGCTTGGGAAATAGCAAGGATATCCCTGCTTGACTTCCTTTTGTAATTCTACTGGACATGTCCCACTCAGAATAGACCGCGAGGCCTATCCGGAATATACTGGAGGGATTATATTCCCATACAGCTGCTGTGATGCTTAAAGAAAAGTAGCATAAGTGAAAAGAAGAAAGGCCCTCTTTAATTGAGCTGTTTTGTACAGAAATTCATACACTTGAAAGTTGATCAACCATCAGCTTCAGCTAAAGAAGCAGCAAATAGTTATTGATGATAATTGCAATTGTTGAAATTAAGTATGTATTTCAGGAGTCATTAGTGGTATTTGCATACTAATTCCAAATAAAATGTGCATCATTATAACATGGTTAATTTACCTTCATGACTCTATTTTATGGTTATTTGCAAATGAAGTTACCAATATAGGATTTGGTTGGTTCATTTTTTAAAGATGTTTAACAGACAAATATTCAGCTTATTAACTTGTAATATTCTTCTTAATGGGAATTCAACATTGTAAATTTAAAATGTAAATTTTGTTGCATAGTACTTGAACGCATAGTCCTTAAACTTAGTATGCTCTCAGGGGTTATAGCGCATACCAAAGGGGGTAGAGAGGAAATGGAGTCTGCAGAGTTAACTGGTTGTGTTGAGAGGACAGACTGTATCCATACTAAAAGAGATGACTGACTGCTCAAAAATGAAGTGTTGCAGAAAGGATTGAAATAATGGAGATTCTTTACTCCCACCACATTTGCAGTCTTTGGGAAGCTATGGAAGGACCAAAAGACAGAAAATGCAGCTGCTTAACCAGAAGGCTCTAGGATACTTCAGATTTATCAAATACCTAGAGGTGATAAAAGAGCTCATGAGCAGTGCAGGGACAGCCCCTTCATAGCAAATCTTCCCCTGCTTTAGCAATTGTGTTGCGGTAATTTTGCCACTAGACAGTGAGGGTTCCTTCATTATTCATACATGTCTGTGATTATTGGGTTTAGTTCTCTGCTCCAATCACTGTGGAGCCAATTCCCCCCCCCCCCCCCACACAAAAGGAAAACAGCCAAGCACTATGGTGCCCCTTGGAAGGAAGGAAGGATCTCTGCTTTTCCTGCCACTCCCTAGCATTGGACCTGGCTAATATGTATCTGGTAAAATTTGCAACCCCATGAACAATCATAAGCATGTGTGGATTGGAATTGAAGCTAAAATGGATGAGAAGTTGTCTGACGGTTGAGGAGGATGAGGTGGGAAGTATTGGGACTTCTCTGGCTAGGAAAAGGTCATTAGAGACTTTGCTGAATTCTGTTTTAGTTGAGTGAAAGAGGCCAAAAGCAGAATAAAGAGGGTCGAGGATGGAATTGGAGAACAACAGCTGGTAAGTAAGAGAGGCAAGTAGTATCAAGGGTGGGTTTCTTGGACTGGTTAGATTGTGAGTGAAGAAACAAGAGCAAAGAGGGAGGTCAGGAGATGGGATGGGATAATTTGGGCAAGTGAAAGACTTTAGAGAAGAGCAGCTGAGCAACTTTCTATATCTCTGTTGTAGAAAGGGAAGGAGCAGCAAGCCCAATGGAAGGAGTTTCATGCTTTTATGGCACCTGTGTAACAACTGCAGAATTTGGTTAGTTAATAAACTTTCTCAGCAATGAATCCTATTGCTTGCTTGCTTTTTTCTTTTTCTTTTTCCATCCATTTCCTCCACTTCCTGGCATTTTTGTCTGGTCCTTTGTACCCCACACCTTTCTCTCTCTGCAAGTACATCTCTAAGGGCTCCTCTGTGTTTGGCCCTGCAGAACAATCTTGGTCCCTTTCTGCTGAAAGCTCCTGGCACTGACCATGCTGGTGACCTCAAGTCCTCTCCCTTTCTTGTATCCCATAGTGGAAAGTGTTAGCTGTGCTGTATCTTTTTTACTGCTGCTTCTGGAGATGACCAAACCCTTTTTTTGCAAACACTGGAGAAGCAGCTGTTATCTGCTCTGATTATGATAAAATGTTGCATTTCTAAATTTTTTGGCCAGTGATCCCCAGTTTTTCATATATTAATACATTCATCTGTGATGCAAGGCACTATTCAAAAAATCATACAGTAACAAAAGCGAAGTGCAGAGCAGTTCTGTAGCTTAATGAAGGTAGGGCAGGAAATATGTTTCAGAGCTAGGAATGGACCCAGATCGCCAATATTTTATTCACAAGGCAAGCCTACCCTTCATTATTTTATATCTTATCGGATGAGTCAAAACCTTCCCACCCAAGTCAGTTCTCTCTAACAGCAAGGGTGTAATTGAAAGGGTCACTCTCTTTAATCTGTTTGGTTTGGGATGAATTGCAAAAAATATTTATCTCTGTGGTAGAGAAGGCAGTGTAGCATTTTGTTGATGCTACTCTAGATGTGTTGCAAGATGTTGGCAGTAGATACCTAAATCAGAATATTAAGTGCATGTTTTAAAGCCTGTCTCTAGAAGAAATAACATGTTTTGTCTTGTTCTCTCTACCAGCATTTGAAAGGTCATCCATTGATTTTTAATAACAAGCTAAGCACAGAAGGTGATAATTTGTATGTTAGCCACTATCTTTTTTACATTGAGAGAGAGGTTTTCTTGATTTTTTTTCTTCTTTTTTTCTCTTGCATCATGTCCTTTAAATATAAATCCTATGGAACAAGGAAAGATGTTTGATGAAAGGTTTGTGTATAGAACAAATGCTTCCAGAGAATTGACTTGCTGTCTGGGTCTCACACTTACTGATGGTTTATTCAGCACTGTCATGACACCTTTACCTTCAACTAGGTTTTGTGTCTGATTTTATTCTGCAGCGAAGATGGTTTTATTTGCCATGCAGGTGCAGTATCTGTGTTGCAGCTACACTTCTGTGGAAAAGCTCTGGGAACCTTCTCCCCACCCTCATTCACTCTACTTAAACAGTTAAAACATACAGATGCTAAACCACAGAATCAAGGATATGAAAAGAAGCTGCCTGAGACTACATATCTGTACTCCTCACAAACCAGCACAAATCTTATTACTGCCATAAAGCACACATGGGCAAGTGCATTACACACTGTAACCATCCCTTGTACCTTAAGGACTTCATAGGTTACAACCACCACTTTGAATGTTACCTAGAATTTTATATATGAAGCTTTTAGAGCTCTTGAAGTAGGGATATTTTATGCTTCTTGCTTAAAACATTGCCAAACAAGTGGATGTGTGTGTTTTGCAAACGTAATACTACTTTCAATGGGTCTCACCACAGCAGAAGCGGACAGCTATAGATATAGTATTTATGTAGTTTTCATAGGGCCAGAAAGGGGAAAAAATCAACTGCTCTATCTCACCCACTCTCTCCCTTAGGCAGCAGATCTGTGAAGGCTTCTCTGCATGGATCATGAAGGGAAATGAATCTGATTTCTCTGTGCATCGATCTAAGAGGCATGATGTAACCAACATTAGCTTCAAGATACCTCTTTATTTCTTAGAACAGTAGTTCCACTTCTCAAGTTAAACTTGTTGTGAAATGGGATTATTATCCTTCTACTAGGGAACTTCCATATACACTCTCAGGGGAAAATTTCACAAGGTATCAGTGAAATCATTATGTGAAGCTTGTGCTGTCTGTAGTACTGTTGTAGTAAGCATAACTGAACGAAAATATTAAAAACAAATGCAAAAACTCTAAATCACCTCTTTTATTTCAAAGAAAGTCTTTAAACATTCTCTTTGACTAGCTATAAGCAGTGGTCATGGGAGCAAAACTGACAAGCTACTGGGAAAAACTTTTTGCAGAAGGAAAACCAGGAGTAAGAATATGGTATTTCATCAAAATTATCGTCTTGTTCTCAGGGGCCGTGGGGGAGTGCCACCTCCACAAGCAGGTGTACCAAGAGGGGCACCAGCTCCTAGGGGAGTACCTCCCAGTAGAGGTCCAGTCAGTCGTGCTCGTGGACTTCTAACCTCCCGAGCAAGAGGAGTACCTCCACCTGCAGGCTACCGACCTCTGCCACCACCTCCAGCACAGGAGACTTATGGAGAATATGTAAGTGAAACTTTACATTCAGCTGTTGGCAACACTAAGCCTAATCTGTATTATTCTTGATTACAGTCTTCTGTTACATAATAATAGAATTTAGTAGCAAGTATTTAATTTGCATTTCACTGCAGCCCACATCTGAAATATAGATCAAACTTGGTGGTCTATCACCACTTTATCAAAGAATTAACAATATACTAGGTGTTACATTACTAAATTTTAGTATTTATACAAAATATTCTATTATACTTTTACCATCATCTCTCGAGATATAAATAAATCTAACCTGCAGTTGACAAAAAGATAATATAATTCTTTTAAGGACAACTTGTTTTTTCTTCTTGGTCTTACTAGCTTGTAACACTCAAAATTATGCAGTCGGTCAGTTGTCAAGTTGTAAGTGTGGGTTAATGACATTCTACTTGAATTAGGTTTAAGGAAAAAATATTAAATTGCTGGTTCCAGTGCAGGTGGCCTAAAAACCATGTAGTCAGCCACATACTTCCTTTTTATTATATATAGGAATCACATTGTGTCATGTTTATGCAGGTGAAAGCTTCTGTATGTTGACAATACAATATAAAAATGTGTGAGATGTCCCTTTCCCAAGATCTGGTCTAGTGTGCCTCTGTGACCTGCTCCTGCCGCCAGCTTTTCACTTCTGAACTCTGATTCACTTCGCTGTGCCATGTGACTACTCACTTATGACTCATCCACACCAGCCTCTTGTGTGTAATTGGTCCCAGACTATAGGTGTGTACTCTGCAGCCACTTCAGGGATGGTACCTCAGCCAGCAGCCCCAGATGACACACTGGGAACTTCCATCCTTTAGGGACCAGGACCCTTCCCCAATCACTGTTAAACAAACAGACTCCAGTTCACCTGTTCATCAAAGAAATGAGAATGCCCATCTTTGGTCATTCACACCCTCTCAAGTTCACACATCTTTAGATAAAACACACGAGTTTATTGATTAGGACATGATTTTAAGTGAGTATATAACAAATCAATGCACAACCATTTAATAAAGATGTCAGGAGTTACCACAAGCAAATAAAAGTTCTCCTATGAGTTGTGTCCCCATGGGTGCTCCATGATTGGTGAGGGGCATGCCCCCGTGCAACAGATCAGAGAATTTTCCAGCAGTCACTGTTGGGCCGCACGTGCACACAGCGCCTGTCTTGCAGTTGCTTTGGTGCCCTTTTGTGCTTGGATGGCCTGCCCCCGCCTCCTACAATTTCTTCTTAACTGCTCCCAGCAACAGGTGGAGACCAGCATTTTCTTCAAGAGACTTAATTACCTCAGAATCTTTTAAATTTTTCTCCCCTTTCACTCCTAGTTTTCAGTCCTAATACTTACTGAAACCCCGTTTTCCTATTTAAAGAAAAGTCTATTTACATATACCCTCAACTATGCCCAGCTCTCCAGGTTTCAAACAATGTGGGAAACATCTAGTTCATTGATTAGAATGTGATTTTAAGTGAGCATATAACAAATCAATGCACAACCATTTAATAAAGGTGTCAGGAGTTACCACAAGCAAATAAAAGACACAAAACACATCCTAACCTAAAGTCACAAGTACAAAAGTCAAATTCAGCTGTGATAGTTTTACAGCAACTTTCTGCCTCTTCCTAAGCAGGGCCCAATCCTCCTTTTACTTAGAGATGTTTTCAAACCTGGTATTTCTCTGGCAAAAAAGCCTCTAGCAGTTCAATGTGTCTGTGTTTGTTTCCAAAAGCCCACTTCCCCCTCTTTCTTCTTTGTTAAGAAAGGGTGGAAGGCCTCTCCCTCTTTCTCACTGCCCTTTGATTCTCTTTGTCCCACTTGAGCTGTGGAGCAAAATTTGCATTGCCTTTGTCATGCGCCTTTCCAGCCTCAATGCTGTGAGATAGCCCTGATGGTCTGAGCAACAGTAACATATCTGGAAACAGGCTTCACATCCGTTCACATACATGGTACTGCAGAAAACATGATACCATAACAATACAGCAGCACATTCAAAAAGCAATCTTGCATGTCACATGTTGCATCAAACCACACAATTGCATTCCAGAAGAGAACAGGAAAGTTAAACAGATCATAGCCCATAGTGCGTCATTTGATACTGGGAGATTTAAAAGAAATTCTGGCTCTTGAAAGTTGAATTATAAGTCTCAAGTTCCATGTTAAAATGTTCTAACTTATTTACTGTAAAGGGATTAAAGATAGATGGTTTATTTTTGTAACCTGTGGTTTGGGCATAATCTACATTATCTTGCTTTCACTGTTGCTCTCAGCAGTTGCATGCCAAAATCTGTTAAAGAACCAGCTTGGTTCTGACAAAATTACACGAAGCTAGTGTGGTGTGTGTGTTTTGTTTTGTTTTTGTTGTTTTTGTTTTGGGGGGGGGGGGGATTAGCCATTAGCAATATTCAGTAGTAAATTACAAAAAATTGTAAGTAGACAGGTTAAGGGGTTGTTTGGTTTTTTTGTTTGTTGAAAGTATTGGCACTCTGAAAACATATTGTGCTGTATCTGAGTTCAGGACCAAAGCTTAGTCTGTTGCTCTAAAGGCTAGTAAAAGATGGAAGTGTCTTGCATCCCACAAGTGACCTCCATCTACAGTAAAGGGAATCTCATGTGGCCTTCCTTTGCTAGAGACAGCATGTGTGCTGAATTACTCATCATCGATCTTCTCCTCACTCCCTCCATGCCCCCATCAGAAAGCCCTCCTTTATATCACATGAACTTAACTATTTACCTGTAGTTCCATGTAGTTTTCTTAGGCCTCTGTAAAGAATGCATTAAAGGTAGGCACTGTTTTAGGATCAATTGAGTGATTGTCAAAAAGGATTTTTAATGGGTTAATATAATTCATTAGCCCATATGACAAATTGTTCTGTTACCAGACCTGGTGACACCTAACTGCCTATCTTGACATAATCACTCCATCTGCAATGAAGGTATGCAGTCACTTTATAATGTCTTTTGAATGGTACTCATTAAATTTGTTGTCGCAAGCTATTCAAAGGCATGCTTCTTCACTGCTGATGACACTATATAAATAGAATCATAGAAACTGGAACGGACCATGACAGGTCATCAAGTACAGTTTCCTGCACTCAAGGCAGTACCAAGTGTCACCTTAAACCATCCCTGACAGGTGCTTGTCTAACCTGCTCTTAAATACTTCCAGTAAAGGAGATTCCACAGCCTTCCTGGGGAACTTATTCCAGTGGTTAATCACCCTGACAGTTAGGAATCTTTTTCCTAATGTCCAGCCTAAACCTCCCCTCCTGTTATTTAAGCCCATTGCTTCTGGCCCTGTTATCAGCAGTTAAGGAGAACAATTTCAGTGTATGCAAATTAATGTATGTCTGTTGCCTATACCTGTAGCCACATGTTGTATGGTAATGATTGGCAGCTTTGAGTCAGTATACTGAGTTGCACATAACCTAAAGAAAGAAAACAATAACATAAAGACAATTAATAAGAGCCCAAGTAACTTTAAAAAGAAACATTCTCCATAACTGTTATTACTTGTATTACAGTAGAAAATATTTCACCTAGAATAGTAACACTATTTAAAACCATATTTTCTACAAAATCCATTGTTTCGTTTTTAACATTGTAATATACTTCCAGATGCAAATCCTGTTATGATGGAGTTAAAGTTCATAAGTTATCTGTAACATGGGGTGAAAATGTTACAGAAAAGTTCTTTTATACCAAAACCAAAGTTTACAAACCAAGAACTTTAAGTTAAGGATAAACTTAAAAGAAATGAAAACATATTAAGTAACTGAAATGCCCAGTTAAGAACCCCAAACAACCAGAACTCTCTGTTCCCCTAGGTTGTGCTCAGATAATGAGAGTCAGAAGCATGCTTAGCTCTGCTCTTCTGGCTGCCTGTCTTTGCTATTAGCTAGTGCTGCCGATAGCTCTGCAGGCCAGATCAGTGCCCTTGGGGGGCTGCCCTAAGTTTGACACCCCAGTTGTACGGGTTTCACAATCTCAAGATTACCATTTAATGGGTTAATTTTAAGAGAAGGAGTTTGTGTATGTTCCAGAAAATAAGAGATCATTTTATATATATATAAAATAATCTATAATTTATTTAAAGTTGCTTGTGTCCTTTTCCTTGACGTAGAAAGAGACCTAATATGTTTGACTGGGTTTTAGGATTTTAATCTTTGCTTTTTTTCTGGGGAGCATCAGGGATGACAGCTCTGGTCTCCCTTGTTTTTGCTGCAAGGCCTCAGGGGTTATGTCTATGCTGAGATGATTGGAAAAAACCCACGGCATGGAGTGTTTGAGCCCGGGTCAACTGACTCAGACTTGTGAGATTCCGGTTGCAGGGCTATGAAATTGTGATGTGGACATTTAGGCTGAGGCTGGAGCCCCTACTTGAAGACCCACCCATCCCAGCCTGAGCCTTCATTGTAACTTTTAGACTTGCTGCCTGAACCCTGTGAATTTATGTCAGCTGGCCTGGGCCCTGAGAAATATGATACTGCACTTTTTTTTTTTTTTTATCCCAGTATAGATGTACTCAGACCTTTTTTCCTCTGCTGCAATTCTGTAGCACTGCAGCCTAAGCCAGATGACCCAGTCCAGCAGTTCGCCATGCCAAAGGGGCTTTTACTGCAGTGTATAAAAACCCTGGGAGGTCTCAGGATAGGTTGTTTGTGGAAATTTTAATAGCTTAAGAGAAGGGATGAAAGGGATGGATCTTAAGTAATAACTTACTCTATCCAAAATACTAAGACATTTTAAGTATACTTGGCTCCTGGGTTCTGGACTAGATGGCCTCTTGAGATCCCTTCCAGCCTTATATTTTATGATTCTGTAAGCTCTTCTAGGTAGCTGTGTTTTCCTTTAAAAAGGCACTCTAAAAGGAAATAGAGTATATATGAGCAATTTCCAGGCACAGAGTGTTTTCAGTTTAGAGTGAGGGACTTGTAGAACACGATGTAGGGCTGCTGGTTGTGGATACAACCGTCATTTCTAATCTTAGTTGTTTGCGATGGTCTTCTGCTGTTTCTTCATTTATAATTGAACCTAAAAGAAGTGGTATTCTTCTAGGTGTACTTAAAACACAACTGGATGGCTGGTTCAGAAATAGATTAGGTTGGAGTTGACAACCAGGTGGTAGAAATCTCTAACCTCTCTACTGGCTCAGTCAAGGAGAGTAATAAGTTTAGTTTACCTTACAGAGCTCTACTCTAGGACAATTGTGGTTTAAGTCTTGGCTAAATGGTTGTATGTAGTTCCAACTGCAACCCTGAGTAAATTAATTTATTGAAGAGTCTGTCCTCAAAGTGACAGACACCTATTTCAGACTTGCATCTTCAGGAGGCACGGTGTTACAGAAAAGCAATCAAAACATATTCTGTTCTTGATTTCTTAACTAGAGGATCGCAAAAGACTTTAGCTGGAACATAACTTATGAAGTGGAGCAATAGTAACTTCTTTCCTAGGCCACTTAATAAAGATGCCTACGACCTTTCTTATTTACCAAGGAAGAGAGAATTCTTTTGAGCATTGGGACAAATTAAGCTGACAAAATCAAGAAGTGTATGTGCAAGTGAATGTGCGCACCTGATTTAATCAACTTATCTTATTCTATTGTAAGAGAGCAGAATTGTTTCTACTGGAATGGAGATCACTTTAATTTTTTTAGACTTCTCTCAGTAAGAGAGTAGATGTTTAGTAGCAGCATACCTAAAGTAATCTTTTTTTGTACCATTAGTTCTTCTGAAACAATGTCTGCAGTTACACAATTAAACTTAGGTATTTACCATGAGTTACTTTTTCTAATGAATAAAGTTTTACAATCTTATTTGCCAGTGTCATCTTCACATGATATTTAAAAACTTTCTAAACCTCTTTACTAATAAATTGGAAGAGATTCTGCCTAAATTAAATAAGTCTGAGGATAGATTTTAATAGTTGCTGGTGGTCAGATTTTTATGGAATTTTTAAAATGATTAATCCAAATGAAATACTGGACTTCAATAATTGTATAAAGACTTTAGTGATTGCCCTGCACGTCACTATTTTAAGCACTGATGATACTTGTTGAAATGGACCAGTTATATTTTCAAGACCATGGTTTTGTTTTTAGACAACTAATAATTACAAATTGGGTTTTGAATTTAAATTCCACGCCCATGGTTCGGAAGTGTAGGGAGGTGTTGCACAGTGAATTAGAGAAGCCCAGAAATCCTGCAACCCGCAGTCAGGGTTTTATAATTTTATTTTTAAATGTAGTCTTTCTCCAAGACCATTGTAGAAACCAATGATTAGTTCCAAAGGTTCATTCCATTCTGTGCAAATTAGTGACAGAGCTTTAATTATGTGCCTCAGTTATTTATTGATGCTTTTTTGTGTTAGCCTTCAGACAAGGTTTGCACTGATGGCAGATTTTCCTAATACAGTGTCTAATTGCATAATTTCTGACAGTTAACTAATCTCTCAAATGCTTCAATTAGCTTTGTCTCTGTAATAGGAAATTTAATTAAGATGGAGAGTATACTAGGCAGAGTTTAGGGATCCTTTCTAATTTTAAATAGAAGTTAAGATTTCTACAAATCCTTTAACTATTTTAGAATTCTGGGCTAAGTGGTTGTTGGTGGTGGTGGTTTTTTGTTTTTATGTTTTTTTGTTTTTTTTGTGTTTGAGGTTCCTAAGGTCATATTTAGGCACCTAAATAAGGCCGGGTCTACACTGGCAGTGAAATTTGGCAGCAGTCAACTGGAATTATGCAGGCTATATAGAGGAGTTTGTGTAACTTGTATTGATGCCCTAACTCCCCTTCAAGCACAACGTTTTCATTGCACTGTGCCAACTGGAAATAAGTGCCTGTGAACACAGTACTACACCACTTAGAGGGATAGTTTTAGGAAACCAATCTCCACATCAGCTTAGTGGGCCTTAACTGACACAAGCTCTGCAACAAGGAGTATTTTGTCCACTAATACCCTTAATAATGTGATTTAGGCCAGCCTGAGACATACATAGCTCAACATCCTTAGTAGTTGCCTGAAGTAACTAATGGCATTTAATGTTGTCATTTAGAGGATACAAGATGAGAGACTGTGACTATTTGCTTTTTGGTGTGCTGGAAGTAACTACTGATTCTTCAGCAAGCAACTTAGCTATTTCTGGGGTAGCACTGACTAGCTCCTGAAGGAACTATGTACCACCTTCCTTGACTAGAAGGAGAGCTATTGCATCTAAGTGAGGCAAATATCTTTGGGGCTTGGAGTGCACTCATTATCTTACTACCCAAAAATAACTTCCACACACCAAAACCAAAATTATGGAAGTGCCCTGACATTTAAGCAAATTCTTGAATTGTCTGTATTTAAAAAAAAAAAAAAAAAAAGTTCTCAATAAAAGGATAACATGAAAGGTAACATCTGTTACATTAATATATATTTTCTGTATGATATAATAAAATATTTCATATTAAAACGCCCTTAAATGAATACCTTCTTAAAAAATAAAAAAATAAAAAAATGCAGATTTTCTGCATTAAAGTTCTTCACAAGATTTTTATTATATAGTGTGGCAAAATGGAGTTTACATATCTTTATTTAAATTATTCTGAAATTTTACAATAATGCAGGATACCAAATGGCCATAACTATTGCTCATTGGTGCTTTATAAATTTGCTTAAATAATACATTCTGTGGAGCCACAAGAAGTCTGTATTTTGGAAAGAAATGGTAGGTTAATTTTTCTGTATATTCAAATGTGTGGAGATTTATCTAAATTTACATGCAGGATGACACAAGAATAATCATATAGCATTGGAAAGCTTTCCTAATACAAAAAATACTAATATGAAAAAAGTCACATATAATTAAGGGCAGGCTTTAAAACATATTTACTGTATATACCCGAGTATAAGCTGATCCATGCATAAGCTGACCCCCCAGTTCTGAACCCAAAAAGGGGGAAAAACGGGTGACCTGTATATAAACCTGAGATTTCCTTTTGGCCTCGGTCCCTAAACCCCCCATCCAGTGCTGCTGGCTTCCCTTGGAGTTCCCGATACCATCCCTGACTCCCAAACCGCTGCTACTGCTTTTCCCCTGTCCTCTGCCGCTCTCTTCACTCCTGCCCCCCTGCTCTGTCCATTCCTCGTGCTGCTACCCCCCTGCTCCCTTCTCCATTCCCTGCTGTTTCCCTTGTTCCCCAAACCCTTTCCACCCCTTTCCACGTCACCCCCCCCCAACCCCTGCTGCTGCTTTTCCCGGCCTCCTAGGTACCCCCCCCAACCCCTGAGCCCTGTTGTCACTTTCCAGGCTCCCTGAAGCCCTGGGCCCTCCTGGCACTTTCACCAGACTCCCTACCCCCTGGGCCCTGCTGCTGCTTCCCTGGCCTCCCTGAACACCCCCCCCCCCCGCCCCAATGCGCAGGCCGACCACTCCCCAGGGTGCCCTTACCTGGCAGCTCCAGGTGCCCGGGTCCTCTCCTTACTCGAACCCCAGCCCAACCTGACTGCCCAAAGTGGGCGCCCAGGCCACTCTGAGGCTCCAGCCTGCAGTATGGTCAGTGAAACTGCTGGGCTGGGACTGTCTACTGTATTCACCTGTGTATAAGCCAAGTGCCTGTTTTGAAGCCAATTTTGAGGCACAAAAATCTCATCTTATATGTGTGTATATATGGCAAACCATCCTTGTTTGTTAGTTACTAAAAGGGAATCAGTGGGTTGTAATATAATTTGTGGAAGTGGACTATTTTTCTGTCTGTTTTGGTGTTATAATCCATTCAGAGTAGTTCTTAAATGTATTCTATTTTTATAGAATAATTTATCTTGTTTTTGAGAGAACTTATTTGATAAATTTAAATACTAGTCTGTGAATAAGGAACTGGTGACCTGTTATCTAAGTAGATTATGAAGATTGCAACAAAGCAGGTTGTATGTTAAACTAGAAAGGGCCTACCAGTGTAGAATGGGAGGGGAAATGGTATTTCCAGTATAAAATGAGAGTTCACTACAAAGAAAATAACAAAAGAGCTAAAGAAAACATTACTGATGTGAATGTAAAGCAGATAAGCAAAAAAGAGCGACTGCTGGAATGAAAACGTAACTTGTAGGAAATCATGATACCACAATGTAAAGCAGTAAAATTTAAATGGCCTTCTTACAACCTGGAAAAGGCGAAATGTTAAAGGTTTATGGTGTGATTAAAGTATTTCAGTGTTAGAAAGGTTTCCATATTCATGGTTCCAGTAAAATAAGCATGATGAAGGTAGCGTGAAGGTATTCTATGATTATTCTTAAAAAATATATATATATATCTCATTGATGGTTTAATGGACAAAGTAGTACATGAAGGAGTATTAGTATTTCAATTATTCCTTTAGGGAATAAACCTTAAGGGAATTTTTCAGTAAAAAATTATCCAAATTACAAAAGAGGTTACACATTTGAAGAATTATTCTTTTCTACTTTGGCCATCAGTCACCTGATCTGAATTCAGTGGGATGGTTGATAACAATAAAGAACTGAGGCAGCTTTTTATGGACATTTGGAAGGCACTGTTTCTGATTTCCAAGTATCAGATGCAAAATAATCTAAAGAAACTGTTGTATGTTTAAAATCATTTGGTGGATACCCAATATTTAGCAAAGAGGAAAAAAAGAATAGATTTCTCCCCACTCCCACCCCAGACTTTCTACACTTTTCAGAGTGACTGAAATCAGGTAAAAACAACAAGGAGTTGTGTGGCACTTTAAGACTAACAGATTTATTTTTTGCATGAGCTTTCGTGGGAGAAGATCCCACTTCCTCAGATGCTTCGAAGATGGGTGAAATTACAGAAAGGGATGAAACTAAATGCAAGGGGGTGTAAAACATAGGATCAGGTCATACAGGAACAGCAAATCAGAGCAGTTTACAGGCTCAAACCATGGGAAGCCTGAAGTCAAATTACCCATGCCAGCTCCTGATCCTTCAGTAAAAGGCATCAAGGCTTTGAAGACACTGATGGTAGAAAAGGGCTGACTGCTTAGGAATCTACAACCATTTCTGTTTCAGCTGTGTTAGTTCCAAAGAAGCAGCTGAGGAAGAAGGCAACCACTGTATGATAGACTTATTGGATTCATCTGCTTCTGTCATAGCTTCTGTGTTTCCAACTTCAAAATCCAAATTTGTTCCAGGCTTTGCTTTGCAGTCTAGTGCCACAGAGCTGAGTATTTCTCCAGATCTGGTGTGCTCCAGACCTGTGGTTCCAATACTGTCCTCCACTTCTGTTTAATGATAGTCTTTGAATCCAAAGAGGATGTTAAGAGAAGAGGCTGATGTGCACCGTCATGCATTTGAGTATTTTGTAGATCCAACTAACAGGAAGTTTGTGATGAAGAAGCGACAGTCTTCAGTTCTGTGATCTACTTCTTCATCTGAAAAGAGAAAAGTCAGGAGGTGAAGGTTTTTTTCCCTCTGGGATCCATCAATGCCTCCTCCAATTCTGACAGGATCTTCAGGCAGATCTTTCTCACCTTCTGTCTCTCTTTAATGTTGTGGTTATATGATTGCCTCTAGTGTGATACAGAGCAGATCCAAGGTCAGATCCCATTATAGAGGAGGCTAGAGGAAGACTGTGAGAAACTTATTTTGTCATGACTTATGCTTTGTTTTGCTTTTGCTCTTCCTATGGAAACATTTCATGTTCCCATCTACTGTGTTGAGTTCCACCATAAGAATTTTTGTATTATCCTCCTTATAACGAGAGGTGATATTTCATCTGGTAAGGATCTGGTGGCTCAGCAGTCCTTGGAACCACCTCTTCCAGATCTGTCAGCAGTTCAGATGATTCTACCCAATAGGCTTTCTGAACATGAGAAGATACAAATGAATACTGACTTTAATCCTGATTTGTCACCTAATCATGTGGTATAATTTCTCTTTCCTCCCCTTCTGAGGATGCTTTGCAATTTCATGACTTTCTTAGATCATTAAACTTATTTAGTGATTATAGAGGCAACCTCCCATTCAGTATTTGACATTCCTGGGGCTACTACATTCACCAATAGATGCCATTTCCTGTCCTGAATGTGTTACCTAGAGTTCCTGGACCCCCTCAGTTTTAGTCTCTGTGAATCAGTATCAGGAAGTAAACTAAAGGAAACACATTACCTCTGCCTGCTCTGTGGCTGACACAGACAAGTCAAAATCAGATGCTTTTATCTTAAGGCTTTACTTTATTGGTGGTCTAACAGGTCTCACTGGGGTCACTTTTACTGGAAGTCTCCACTTATTAGTCTTGAACACATACAAATAAAACAAGTGATTAGAGTATTCCAAAACTTTAGCTATCCTACATGTCTGAGGCAGTCTTTAGGTAATTCATTGACATTTCTGCATGACTAGTCCTTCCAGCTATATCTGGAGATCTTTCCAAATGTGTCCACAAAGGAGCTGGCTGACCTATTCTGCAGAGCCATATCAATCCAAAGAATGGTACATAGCTGAACAGGCAGATCAATCACGGGGCAAAAGCAGATGTTACAGAGATGTCATTTGAAAAAAAAAAAAAAACAAAAGAAAAAAAAAAACTAAGCAAGAAACCTTAAGCTGTTAGTCTGATAGCTAAATTCCGTTATACTGATGATTCTAAAATATATCCAGATTTCCTTTTTCTCACTGATATCTGCCCCAACATATTTAGAGAGAAAATGCTGGGTCATGTTCACTGTTTGACGTCCACCTCTCCTTTCCCTGTTTGCCTTGGTTATGCTAAGTTTTCTGAAGAGGCCTAGAAATGGTGAAAAACAGCAAGCAAAATAATTGGTAGACCACCCGAATTGGCAGTGACTTGGACACCTGACAGATTGCGAAAATGCCCCTGTACGCTTTTTTTTTTGCGCAGTCTGCTAAGACTGTTTGTTTGATTAATGCCTTTCTCTTTTTTCCAAGACCACAGACAAACTAGACAATCTATCAGTTTCTTTGTGAAGGGTTTTCTTACTTTAATACTGATAGTGAACCAAATTTTCTGGTTGAGGCTACTGCTAGTAATAGTTTTGGATCTCGCCAAACTCATTCCATTCCTTTTGATAGAGAAGGGAGAAGTATTGATGCACTTGAGAGAGAGCGTTTCTCATACTCATTTCTGGGAATTATAGATTTTAGTGCCAGAAGGGTCCACTGTTTCATCTGTTGTGCCCTCCTGTATGGTGCAGTCCCTAAAACTTTCCAAAATAATCCCTAGTGCATGTCTTTTAGAAAACTTAATTTAAAAAGTGTCAGTGATGGAGAATCCATAGTGACCCTTGGCAAATTGTTCCAGTGATTGATTAATTTGTCTCGCTCAAAAATTTACACCTTATTTCCTGTCTGAATTTCTTTAGCTTCAGCTTCTAGCCAATGGATTTTGTTACACCTTTCTTTGTTACACTGAGGAAACCATTATTCACTATTTGCTCCCTGCACTTACACACTGTACCAAACTCATTCCTTACTTTCTTTTTGTTATGCTGAATAGATTGAACCCTTTGACTGTGCCTCTAGGGTGTTTTCTAATCCTTTAATCATTCTTCTGGCTCTTCTCTGACCAACAACATTTTTCTTGAATTATGGACACCAGAACTGGGTGCATTATTTAAGGAGTAGCTATGCTGGTGCTAAATACAGAGCTAAAATAACTTCTCTACTCCTACATGCCATTCCCTGATTGACGCATCCCAAGATCACGTTAGTTCTTTTGACTACGTATTCACCTTGGGAGCTCATGCTCAGATGATTATCCACCACAACCCCCAAATCTTTAAGTCACAAGCTTCCCAGGATGGTGTTCTATACCCTGTAAGTATGGCCTATGTCTTTTTTTCCACAGATGTATATGTTCACATTCAGTAGTGTTAGTCTCTTTTCCATTGGCTTATGCCTAATTTACCTAGCAATCTGAAGAACTCTGAATCAGTGACTTGTCCTCTTCATTATGTACCAGTCTCCCAGTCTGTGTCACCTGCAAACTTTTCCAGTTATGATTTTATATTTTCTTCCAGGTCATGGATAAACATGTTAAATAGTATAGGGATGAGAACTGACACAACTAGAAACAGACCCACTCAATGTCAGTTAATCACTTACAGTTTTTAATCCATTTTATGTGTGCCACGCTTATTTTATTTTCTAGATGTTTTTTGGTTTTGTTTTGTTTTGTCAAAATGTGGAGCAGCACCAAGTCAGACCCCTTAGTTTAAGTATATTCTATCACCATTGGTATGTTTTATCAACCAGATTTGTAATCTCATCAGAAAGAAAAGTTATTTTGACAGGGTCTGTTTTTCATAAACTCATGATAATTTGTATTAATTGCATTGCCCTCCTTCAATTCTTTATTAATCAAGTTCCATATCAGCCTCTTCATTATCTTGCCCAGAATCAATGTCAGGCTGACAGGCCTATAATTACCTGTGTCATCCCATTTATCCTTTTTAAAAAACTGGCACAACATTAGCTTTCTTCCATCCTTCTGGAACTTCCCCAGTGCTCCAGGGCTTGTTGAAAATCAATATTAATGGTCCAGCAACTTCCTCAGTTAGCTCTTTTGAAACTTTTGGATGTGGGTTGTCTGGACCTTATTAAAATACCTAAATTTAATAGCTTCTCTTTAACATCCTCCTGAGACACTAGTTAAAAGGAAAAAGAGCTCTTACTTTATGACTGGATAATATGTTTTGTCCACAAAGTATAGAACGGAAATATTTGTGGAACAACTCTGCCTTTTCTGCATTATTTGTCATAACACTACCATTTCCATCTAATAATAAACCAACACTATTTTCAGGATATTTTTTAATTCCTAATATATTTTAAGAAACTCCTTACCATCCTTAACTCTGTATCCATAGAGTTTTCCCTCATGTCCCTTGGCTTCCCATATCAATTTTCTGTAATTCCTCATTTCTGATTTATATTCTTTACTATCAACTTCTTTTTTTTTCATTTCTTATATATTCCTTTCTATATTTTTACAATTGCTTTAACTTCTCTTCTAAACCAGGTTAGTTTTTTAACCAGTAAAGCCCTTCCCCTCAGTTGCTGTGGCTTTTTGATGTTCTCAAATGATTCCCAAGTGTCATTCAAAATATTCATTAATTCTCCATCCCAGTTGATATGCTTATAATTGTTTTTGGCATTGTGAAAATGGCCCTATTAACGTACCAAGTCTGGACTTTATTCTGCTTGCACATTATAAATCTGATCATCATGATGACTTCTACTTAAGCTAACAATAAGTTCTTGTTCTCAGTTCAGTTGTGCTTTATCTGACAAGGTCTAATGCCGAATTTTTGTAGGTTGGCTGCAATATTCTAATGAGTTAAGAAATTGCTTTCTGTGGTATTTGGAAATTCCAGGGATGTCAGCACTGGCAACATGAGATCTCTAGCATATATCACTCAAATTAAAGTTGCTCATTATCACAAGGTCCCCCCCCCCCGTGCGCATATGCATACGCACATAGGTTCACAAGGAAGCAATCACCCTGTTTCCTAATGTATTTGACAGTTAATAACAGACATCAGCTAGTATCCCATCTTGTGCTTCATATATTAAGACATTGATCTGTAAACATGCTAGATCACTTTCTTTAGAGCTATCAGTGACTTAGAAACAAATAATGCCATTTTTTACTAAAGTACCATGCTGTTCGCTCTTTTTCTTCAGTCCACTTCTGCAACACTGGACTTGAAAGCAGAACCCAGAACCAATTTTAACTTTGAAGTTGGAACCATAGAAGCTATGACAAAAGTGGATGAATCAATGTCTGTCCTAACCATTGATTTTGAACTTCCACTTGTGCGAGTCATCCCACCAGGTTTCAATAATACCAACTAAATCAACTTTGTTATAATAAGTACTTCCGATTGCTCTATTTGTTGCCTCGGTTCCTAATATTAAGTTGTGGTAATTCAGGAATTTCTCCTGTTTGTGTCCTTTGGTTCTTTGGTTAATATTGTTTACTACATCTCAAATTAGAGTGCCTAATGACCAGGCGGTGATGGCCCATTATGACTTCCACCTGTGCGAAAAGATGGTTTTCTTTGTCCAAGATTTGCTAAGTACTAAAGGAGGCTGTTTGATGCCATTTTGACAGGACAGAATGAGGCAAATCACCACTTTTGGAATCAGCAGGAAGAGGAGAAGGATACACAAAAGACATGAAGAGGATTCATCAGGACAGAGCAAAAATGATAGTGATTATAGTAGCTTGGCTGAGATAACAGTAGCATAAGGGCCTTCTCCCGCTGTTGGTAGAATTTTCCTTTTATCTTCCAAGCTCCAGATCTCTCTTCATAGCAATAAGACAGGATCCTACCTCCAGATCCTCAGTCACTTTGAATAGTCATATGCCTCATTGATGCAGAGTGTGCTGCTTAATTCTAGAAAACTGTCTACTAGAAATGTTACTATTTAAAATTGGCTAGATTTGTTGTTTGGATATCATATAAATCTAATTGACCAATTTAATCTTCAATACCATATGTATTGGAATATTTAATGTGCTTAAGATCTGAAAGATTTTATAATTATTTTTTTAAAGTTCACCTGGAAGCTATTTCTCTTGTTAATACATCGCTCTTTGCATGTGATTCAGTTAAAAGATTTATGAAGGGTTGTGTTAACATATATTTTCTTTCTAAATTATCAGTCCCTATTTTGGTGTCTTAATCTAGTTTTATCTATGCTTATGGGGGCACCATTTTAGCTCTTAGAAGTGTTTCTTTTATTTTGTGCTTAAAGTAAAGTTGTCTTTATTATCACTGTAACATCAGCCAGAGGTGGAGCAAATTGTACACCATGATGGCTTTTCTGTGGATAAAAAATTTTTGTAAAGATCCTAGTGTTTCACCAAAAATGGTGGCCGAGTCTTCTATCAAAGGACAATTTGCAAATTTTATCCCAAAAAACACTCGTATTAAAAATCGGAAATCTGTATTGCATACTTTGGGTGCCAGAGGAGTTCTTCCATATTAATTAAATAGAATTCAGTTTTAAGAGTTAATCTAGGTTGTCTGTCTCTTATGTTAAGAACAGTAGGAGTCGCTGTGTGTTTTTTTTTCTCAGACTGTTTCCATTTGGGTTAATTAACATATCATTCAGTGGTACAAATAAGCAGAAATTCCATTGTCTGTGGTATGGTCTCATTCTTCTGTGGCTATAGCACAGGGGCGTAGCCTGACTTTATTTTCTAACTGGGCCTGTTGGTCACCCAGGTGGGCCTGGAAGCAGGAAGTTTGGAAACTGCAGACTCCAGTTTCTAGATAACATTATTTGCTACCTAACAGTTGGAGCATCAGGCAGCTTTCAGCCTGTTGCTTCCTGAACAGTATGGCTTCTGGTCATGTGGCTGGAAGCAGAATATTTCCCAGATTCTCCAGTTGCTATAGAAAGTTTCCAAAGAGACTGGACCTTTGCTGGCCCCCTGCTATAGCTGTATCTTTTGCTTATCATAAACATGTTCCAGCTATGGAGATTTGCAAGGCTGCTATCTGGAAGTCAGCGCATGTGTTCATTTAACAGTATGTTCTGTATCTGGCTTTAAGGGTGAATGTGAAATTTGGTAGAGCAATGCTTTTAATAATTATTTAAGTTGGATTTGTTTCCACCTCATGGGTTTTGAGCACCACTTATCAAACAACCCATAGAAGGGAATATGAGGAGCCTTTTGAAGAAGAAATTAAGATCTTCAAAATGACTTCATATTCACACTTTTCCTGTCTCTCTCTTTTTCAGTGTCCTTTTCTAGTCATTCTGAGTTAGCACTGGAAGGAACTGAGGCAGTAGAGGGTCCAGCAGCACCTTATATTGCCTAAGCCTATGAAATATTTGGAACTGCCAAGGGGAAGAAATGGTGCGCATGCTCTTTAATGAACACTGCTTTGAGGAGGTTCACCTGTTGAGTATTACCAGGTGGCACAATATCTGTAGGTGTGAATATAGAGAGTTCTCTCAAAGAACTGTAGGTTATAGGGAAGTAAACTTCATTTTTCATCCATTTCATTCTAAAAATTGAACTTGTCAAAACAGGATAGTGCAATATGTTTGGAGACTAGCTGGTTCAGTTAAAAAACAAACCCACTAAATAGTACACCAGCTTTTTTGGAAAGAAGATCATATTGTGAAGGCAAGCTATCTAAATACTAAATATAGTAAAACAGAGCCACCAGCCAGGACGGGATGTGAAATGGATAGTTTTGGTCATGCCAGTTACACCCTTTAAGAAAAGAAAAGAAAAAAGAAAAGAAAAGGGGAGTTTGCTTAAGACACAGTATATCTAACCCTTCTCAAAGCAACAATGTCAGAACATTCACCAAGTAACAAAGGGCACTGGGAAAACCGCTCCAGCACAAGGGAGGCAAAATGCTGGATGTATACAGCAGCTTCAGTTTAGTGCACAAGAGGAAGCTTGGTTCCATAAGGTTCTAGCATAAGTGCCTGAGTAGGGTATAACTGGCATGGCCAAAACCGTCCATTTCACATCCCGTCTACCAACACTCCACCCATTCAGTTCCTTTTTAGCACCTGTTGTTCTTCAGACAGTGTTTTTTAAATACTTAGAATACATGTTAATGATTAAGCTAACGATGTAGATGTAGAATAGAGTGTTCGAGTATGATAGATACACTTATGGGTCTTTGTCCTCTCTATGGTTTGAGGTATGTCTTGGTCCTCTGGATTCAAATTGTGTGGGGCTTGTAAAAAGTTCATACCCAAAACTGATCCAAACTGTGTGCCTTAGATCTTTGAGAGTCACACCAAGGGGAGCCACTTCAGGATTTTCAGCAATTTTCACCCCGAATGATTAAAGAAAGGAGCCAGATGTTAAAGTTTCTCCTCATGGAGGCGGCTCTTTGTCCTTTCTCAAGTATGTCAGACCTGGGAGTCAGCACGTTGATGTTGGCCAGGCAATTTTGATGCATGAATGGTCTCCTTGCTTAGGTGTGGCAAGCAACATCATCTGTACGTGGAGGATTTCCCAGATAGCTCTGTTCACAAAGAAGGTCGACAGGAAGTGTTCCTGGTTCTGCTCCTTCAAGAACCACAGCCAAGGGCATTCCTCATCCCATGGACAGGTGCCTGGTCTACACTTCCCCTTTATGTCACTGTTGCTCAAGGTCCTCCTAAAGGTTAGGAAGGATAGATTATCAATAATCTTAGGAGTCCCACCACGACTGCACCAACTCAAGTTATCAGTGGAAGTGCCTGTCATTCTCCCATTGGTACTACACATGATCACTCATGATCATGGCTGCCTTTGTTATCTGAACTTACAGTCCCTGCACCTGACAGTATGGAAGCTCCATGGCTGAACTGGCAAGAAATGGAATGCCATGAGAAGGGTAGGGAAATGCTCCTGGATAGCAAAAAGCCATCAACTTAAGGCCATGTACCTGTCAAAATGGGGGGGAAAAAAATCTTGCTCTGTGCAGAAAGGCACTTCTCCAGAAAGGTCATCCATGCCTCTCATTCTGGACTATGTTAAGCAGCAGGGTTTCTCAGTATCATACACTGAGATCCACGTAGCCGCCATCTCAGCTTTTCACCATAGAGTGAACAGCTGCTCAATTTTTGCAAATCATACTGAAAGTCACTTCCTCGGGAACTTGGGTAGATCATTCCCAAAAACTCACTGGCCTGTTCCCTATTGGGACTTAGAGTTGTCAGCTCTAACGAGACCTTCATTTGTGCTGCTGCCAACATGCCCCCTCCTGTATTTGTTGTGGAAGTTATCCCTCCTAGCAGCCATTGCATCAACCAAAAGGGTTTTGGAGCTAAAGCCCTAACACTGGAACCCCCTTATACAGTTGTTTTCAAAGACAAGGTTGGTTTGTGGCAGCACCCAGCCTTCCTTCCAAAGATGGTTTCACAATTCCATTTAATCCAGGACATTTTTCTCCTGGTCTTCTAACCAAAGCTGCCTACTGACTCTTGTGAGTAGAGGCTTCATTACCTGGACATTAGGAGGGTGTTAACTTTCTGTATATTGAGCATAAAACCACTCAGGAAAATACCTCCGATTTTCATAGCAATGGTGCATTGAACGAAAGGCCTCCCTGCCTCTTCAGTGAGGATTTTGTCATGGATTGTACCATGAATTAACACATTGTTCCCTCGCAAAAGTGCCCACTCCACTCCTGTCAGTCCACTCCGCAACATCATCAGCTTCCAGTTCAGGACATTTGTAGGGCAACAGTATGGTCTTGCATCCACATGTTCTCTGCTCATTGTGCCAACACTTGCAAAGCCAGAGATGAATCAGCAGTTAGTAGAGCAGTTCTGCAATTAGTGTCCTGTTGAACTCAAACCCTGCTATCCATTGGATCGCTTGTGGTTCCCCAGCAGGAACTGAAATAAACAAGTACTTGAAGAAAAAATAAAAAGGACTTTGTCCTTGCTCATGTCCATTCCAAGACCTGCCTGCTTCTCTGTTGGAATCTACCAACAAAAAGGAACTGTGTGAATGGAGAGCTGGTGGAAGAATATACAGGGCACAACTCTAGGTGGATCCACAGTGTACTCTATGGGTATCACTGAGGAAAAAGCCTTCTGGCAGCTGTGCCCACAGCATGCACACACCTAATTGCAATGGACATGAGCAGCACATCTCAAATAACAGTTATAAAAGTTGAGTAATTGTCTTTTGCTTTAGCAAGACAGTATTGGTACATGAATTTCCTAGATCTGACTGTCCCCACTTCTGTGTTGATCAGACCTGCTATTTCAGGAAGACTGTTTGCCCTGTTTTGTCAGTTTGGAGTTGTTTCATGTCTATTGCTTTTGATCATAAGCCATTGACTACCTTTGATGGGCAAGGAAAGGAAGTTCTGCTGCATTGTAAACCAACATCTGTGGTGAATTTTTAATTTCAGAAGATATTTTCTTAAATGGAATCAGCTAATGTCTCTTGGAGCCATGCTCGTATAATTTGATTTTGGGGGAATTTATTGTACTGGATGTCTCAGCCTCCTCTTGTCTTCCGTCAAGGTGCTTGTGTATCCGATCTTAGTACATCGTCTCTCAGTGGAAGTGTCTGTCACTTTCAGTTGTCATAAGATTCATGAAAGTGCCTGCTGTTTTCCCACCAGAGTTCAGAGCTTTTCCCATGATGGAACCTTAGCCTTGTGCTGACAGGATTGTACACTTGGAGAGCTTATGAGAGTGCCCTTTATTCTACTTTCTCACTAGAAACACCATTTATCCATCACAATTACATCTATGAGAGAGAGAGTTTTCCTCTATCTTAATCCCAAATTTATTCCAAGTAAGATGTCTTGATTTCATCTGAATCAGATCTTTAGTCTCCCAGATGTCTTCTCAAAGCTTCTTTGTAACCTGGGGGAACTAGGTTTAGAAACCTTAGATAGCAAGACTGGGCTTTGACTTATTTGAATAAAATGAAGATCTTTAGAAAGTTAACAATTGTGTAATATCTAGGGAGCAATGCAAAGGGAATACAATTTTAAGTCATCGCCTGTTTAAATAGATTGTCAATTAACTGTCTTTTTTTTTTTTAATGGTTTTAGATTTCACCCTGTCAGGCACAAGCCAAAATCATGGGCATAGCTTTGTTTTTCATTATAAACTTCTGGAAGGTTGCTAGTTGAACTTCTGTACGATCATTCATACAACACTGCTTTCTCAACTTGATATCTTGATCTCATGCTGTTTGGGGGAGTGCAGATCTGCAATTCTTCTTTAATCAGATCTCTACTCACCTTCATGGCATTGTGCTGTTCACTAAATTACAAGGGGGACCATGCACAGGCTACTTCAAAGAAGTTTAAACAGTTACTTAAATGAGTAACCGTGGTTCTTAAGGGTGTTGTCTCTACATAATTGCACTGCCTGTTGCTCTTTTCTTCAGAATTCTTGAGTTTTGTGGAAAGAACTATGGTAGTTATATTTGCATAGACTTTTTATAACTGAAGGTCCGAAGTTTGTTGCCACGAAGATCCTGACCCAACATAGCTTTCTTGAAGATCAGTGGCTCCAGACACCCACAGCTGTGACTATGCAGAGGCAGCACCCTTGAAGAGTGGCATATGTTTTGTGTTAAGTATCCATTTTAAATTCCAATATGCAAATGTTTTGTTAAATTGCAAAATAAGTTGCCACCCAGATCCCAAAGTGAATACAGAACTCTTAGATTTATGGTGACTCTTGGGTAGAATTGATGTGTGCTAGGTAAATTAAGATTCTGTAGTTCAGTGACTTGCATCTTGTTACATATTAGATTTCAGTGTATAATGTTGTTCATATTTAAGTTATTAAAACACTTCCTTCAGTTTCTGACGGAAACATTTACTGTCACTTTTCTATTACATTTGTCAGGACTATGATGATGGATATGGCACAGCCTATGACGAGCAGGGTTATGACACCTATAACAACAGCTATAGCACCCAGGCTCAAAGGTAAGGTTCAAGCCCCACTGTACCTATAGCAGAAAACTCTTAGAATTAAGTAGCTACTTCAACTTTTTTTTTCCAGTACCAATTAATTCCTTTTATAGCATAAATATTATGGAACTTTATTATCAACAATCTGTGGTTTTGTGTACTTCTCAGCTATCAGATATGTACAAGAACAAATTGCCCCAAAAGGTATTGAAGGGAACCAAATAAACAAGAGGAGGAAATATTGAAAGAATAGTAGCATTCACAAGACAACACGATCCATCAACTTCATTGGAAGACAAGGAAATTTCCCTCACTTTTTAGCTAGCTGGATCCTGACTTCAAAAAATTTCAGGAATCAAAGGGTAACACGTACAACTTATTCAGTACAAATAGATTTTGATAAAATCATTTGAGTATTTGTTTTCATTGTAGGATATTTTTTATTTGGCTGAGCTCATTGTGCTGGTCATGGTTTATGTGCAAATATTCTGGTTTTATGTGCCTGCATTTGTTATCCATGGTTATTGGACTTTGAAAGGTTAATCTTACCTTTTTTTTTTTTTCCCCCTGAGGGGTGGGATGTTTTATGGTATTTCTAAAGATTGGGAGTACTTCTTTTAACTGACGACATACCTTACCAACTAATAAACAAATTAAAGACAACTTTTAGTTAAATGTATTGCAGCAGTGTACCAAAACCTGGACGGGAAAAGAATTGATTTTACAACACAGTTGAGGACAGAAAAAAACCTGAGGCAATATTTTGCCACTGTGTTTAACTGGAATGATTTGTCTTTGAAGGAGACAAGCTCTTGAAGCCACCCAGACTACTCAGGGTGCAAAGTTTAAATTGTGCTATTTTCACTAAGATCTTGTTTTCAATGACATTTTTGACAACCAAGAAATAATGGTCTTTATTCATGATGTCTCTCTCCTGCAAGGGTTTTGTAAGTTTCTAAAAACCTTATTTGCATGCCAGAGACATTAAGAATGCTGGAGGATGTGTTGGCATCTCGTACTAGCTTTAGAAAACAACTGCAGTGAACATGATTTTTTAGTAGAGAAGCTTCTCAAAAAAAAAAAAAGTTTTTCAAATGTCTTATTTTTAATATGGTTAGTCCTACTTTGTTTTGCTTTTTTTGTTTTGTTTAGTAGTATGCTCTATTTGCTGTTGTAGCCTGTGCTTTCATACCACACAATGAAGATACAGGAGTGGGCTAAAACTTAAAAAGACATTGATTATGTGTGTGTGTTTGTTCCTGTTTGTCAGGTTATAACCACAACCTGTTGTGAATTTATCTTGTACTGATTTTCATGGTCCTCTGAAGGACAATTAGTAAAAAATCAGTTTTCTAAGAAAATGAAACACAAGATATCATTCTTATGTAAACTACTGATTACTAGCCATAAATTTATTGAATCTGACCAGACTAGAACTACTTTTTAAGGTAGTTGCTTTATGTTGCCTCTGAGGTACACTTTCATTTATATTTACCAAGTTCATGGTCTGGTGATCTTTTTAAAATAGTGACTTATTCACTTGTTCCTGTTGGGGTTTGCTTTTGTTTTGTTTTACAAACAATAGGGATAATTTATGATGAAAGGAAAAGGTGAAGGAATTGGCTCACTGAGATATTGTTCACATAATCTACTTACACATTTTCTTGCAGTGAGATTTCCATATTGCATTAGCATGCTAAAATTAATAGCTATAAGAAAACCGCCTGAGCTCCACAAAACAACACTGCTATCTTGAATCTGATGATCAAAGAGTAACACATATTGTAATGTGTCATTTGTAAACTACTGTGAGATTCTTGTAACCGTGGAATGTATCTAATGACTTCACTGTTATATGAATTATTTGAAACATAAGAGAATTGCAAGGCCATAGTATCTTTAAACCACTTTGTTCCTTTCCCTTCATTCCAAGGTAAAAACAAACTTTGTTTTTGAATGGTCTTCATGTTCGGAATGGGTAACCCTTAGAATAGTATGTAAAAACAAAGCTTGTTTGTTTTAAATTCCTCTAAAATAATGGTAAAGGAAATATTGTGTTAATAGGCCCATTTAAGCTCAGCCGATATTTAGGGATGAATATTCCTTTGTATAATAGTGTGTATTTGGCAAGCTTAAGAAGTTCATACCAATTTTAGACATATTGCAGATTTTAGGGAAAAAAAATCTGTATTCTAAAAATGGGGAATGCCACTAGAATGGGAAATATCTCTAGAACTGGACTAAGGTTTTGAAATGTATCCCACCCTATGTGTGCTTCTGCTACTTGGGAGAAATTACAGATGCTTCATCTGTTTGCTGCTGTTCTGCCTTATAGTTCCTGATTTGTAAAATGTTGCTTTTAGAGTATTTGCTGAATACCTCAAAGTAATGTGTGTTTTGGGTTTTTATTCTGTGTTGAGGCAAATAGTTCCATTGTGTGAAACAGTAAAGGGTTAAAGAGAATTTTCCTGCAGTGTTATGAATAGCTCATTGTCTCACCCAATTACTGTGGAGCACAAATCCTTTTATTCTCTCTTTTGAGACATCCAGGTGGAAGCAGATAGAGCCCTCCTCTAACACTGCACCATTTAATATCTCCACATCCCCCTCACTATCACTCCACGATATTTGTAGATAGGATTTGAAGAGAGTAAGACGTTCAAACATCATGGTCTCGGTATTCTGTGTGGGTTTTTCTTTGAGTCTTCACTTTTCATGAAAAGCTGTTCTTCCTCTGTAAAATGCAGCATCCCTCTCTGCTCCAGCTGCTGATATTTTTGTGTAGCAGCCACCTTCTGTTATGTTCCCTGGTACAGCCTGGACTAGTGAACTGCTGTTTCACCACAGTCATCCACTTCTGGAGCCTGTCTTTCTCTGCTGTCTGGTGAGAACCCCCATTCCTGGGCTATTCATGCATAAGCAAGTTGCTGCTAACTTAGTGAGTGCTTTTAGCCAACCACTCTTTTGCTTATGTAGCAAAATGACCGCAGCCAACGTACTGAGTCCCAGATGGCACCTGTAGGAACTTTCATCTTGCAATGTTCAGTGATGCCCACTGAGCACTGTAAGTTTGTTTATTTAACAAAGAAATTGATAGGCACCAGCCTTGTTACTCCAGTGAAGTCTGCCACCCATTTCAAACCAACTCCACTGCTTTAGATAAAACAAACATACTTATTAACTCAGGTGGTTATATGTCAGAAGGCATCAAGTCAGATTTGCTCCGCTCCCAGAGAAATGAAAGAAAAATACATTCTAAACTAAGCTTAACAGTTCCAGCAATCTTACCAACTTCGGGGATTCTCACTTACAGGCTGACTTGTTTCCCTTCTGTCAGTCTCTTCAGTTAGCACTTCAGTTGTTTGTCGCTGTTAGTCTGTGGATGTTGGAGAGAGAACATGGCAAATGTCTCTCCTTTTTGAAATGCTCCTTCTTCCACCTGGGGCTTTGCCCCTTTCTCAGGATCAGGTGATGGCAATGTCCTTGTGTGATTTCCTGCACATCCTGAGTCATTGAACATCACCTCTCCAAGCTGCTGCAGGCAGGCAGGGGCAGTCTTAGGGATTCCAGGGCCCTGGGGAAAAGGCAAGGAGAGGAGAGTCCCATCCTTGACCCTCCCCTCCTGGCCTGCCTGCCCCTCCAGCCCCGCTCGCTAGGCCCCTGCCAGGGCTGCACACTGGCTTCTCAGGGCCCCTACCAACCTCCTCAGGGCAAACACCAGCCCCTCCCCATTCTCCCACTGGGCTTACTCCCCACCTCCTAGGCCCTGGGCAAATGCCCAGCCTGCGTCTCCTGCCCCAGCCCTGTGGCCCCAGGGAAGAGAGTGAATCACTTGAGATGACCCTGGGTTAATCCCCAATATTTCTAGAATGGAGACCTGGGTTGGTTCTGTACATGCCTTAATGAGGTGTGAACTGCCCCTCTGCTCTTAGAGATTTCCCTGGCTGTTTCAAGCCAGGAGGACACATCTTTGGGAATAATGAATAGTGAAGCCTCATAACCATACATGTGACATTGTACCAAACATATTATTATTGTAACAATAATGTCAGGTATGTCATGAGCCTCCCAAAACATTTTGTGACATTTTGCCCTATACAATATACAATTATGGTGTAAGGGGGAGCAAGGAAATGTAGAGCATCACACACTCCAATTACAAAATTAAAACTGGTGTCCATTCTAAGATTTATTAATGTTTTTGTTTGGTATTCAGGTGTCAACTCAGTCACCGAGAATCATTTTTTTGGTATGATTCTTGATACCCATCAGTCCTTGGATTTATTTACAAAACTTTTCATTGTAATATCAGAGAGGAGGAGGCAAAATCGGAAACTTTTTTCCTCCAAATCTTACACATGGTAGCTTCCCATCAAGCAAGTAAAATATCCGTGGAGACTGTTTTCTTTTTGGATACTAAAAATGTTTCACCACCTACAAGTCGATTGTTAATGCAATAAATCCACAGATAGAGTGCATTTTGATGGGCTTGTAAAGGGTGCACTCTTTAGGAAATACGGTGTTCTTCAAATAGGTAACTGAGAGATGCTGGATTTAGCCAGCCAGCTCCATTCACTTCTGTGGGAGAGAAGTGACTATATTCCCATACAACTCTTCACTTTAAGGGCTAATATTAGGTGGAAATTAAGACCATATTAACTGGTAAAACTGTTGGAACAAACAACATTTTTAAAGCAGTTCAGTCATAACAGAAGAAAGAAAATGAGTTTAAGAAACATTGTTACTTAAATTTTGAAAATTAGAGAATAAACATTTGTGAAATTGTCAGGCAGCCAAATCTACCTAAAAATCAGAGTAAAATGGAAACTGTCAAAAGCAATGAACAACCGTGGTAGATTTTCAATGCCAAGCTAAGGAAAGCAAAAAGACTAAAATTAATGTTGCCATATGCCATGCAGTGTAGGTATTCTGCACACAGCTTTTGCATTATGCATTCAGCAATTTCTTCATAAAAGCTGCATTACATAGATACATAATAATTTAAAATATACTGTTGCATATAGCGCAAATTAGCTCTTTAAATATAAATTGAACTGCAGAAATTAAATACTGCTAAAACAATAACTCCCATATTATTGTATTCATTAATGGTTGGCACACAAGTGCCTTTTCTTTTTTAACCAGCTTCACTAGTATGTGAGAGAGAGATTTATGGAATAAAGTTGAATTACAAATAATACTTCTGAAAACCCTACATCAGGCAGTAATCTTTTACTTGAATTTATGGTCACAAGGGGTTGCTGTTTTAATAGTCTAATGTTAGTACTAAAGCATTTTATCATGAGATTACAGTAGACAAAACAAAAGAGTTTAAACAGGTAATTATTTTAAATCTATAGACCAGAGTTTAAACATACTCACTCTGATGACAAATTGTACTAAAATATTAAATCTCTAAGACATTATGTAAAAAATTAGACCAATGGCCTTTATACTTTGGAGGTTTCGTACATGATCTACACAAGTGTTTGTGAACACAATAATAGGGCAAAGGCAAACAACGCCTAATAAATCAATTGCCCCTGTCACTTCCCTATTTAATGTTCTCTAGAATACATAAGATTTATCGCTGTGGAATTGTAGAATAATAGTAGTATATGGAAACAAAGTCCACTAGGGAGATGTACTACATCATTTGGATTTAGTGCTGCCATCTGCTTAATAGCATTCAGATGACTACAGAGGTACTTATGATCAACCATTCATAGCAGTGACAGATGCTGCAGAGAGTTAACATGCCAGAGAACGAGGTTTGTTACTAAAATTCAGATTATGTGACAAGATTGCTGAAAAAGGGGTTGTGCTTGTTACCTGTCCAACAACACAATAGGTTTACTATCTACTTTTAAGTTTACTGTCAGTAGAGAGTGATTGTTTGTAAACAAAACAAAATACACACTTCCTAAAAAATTACAGATCCATTTCAGTTGGATCCATGTCTCTTAGAAACTTCAAGAAAAGAGTATTTGTAGGATTATTTGTTTATATATGTGATAAGGATGCAGAGATTTCTTTCTCTCAAAAGTTTTTTCTTGGCGGCTATATCCACGATGTTCTAACCTGGGGTGGAAGTTTGTCAAGAGTAGATTTAGTTATTTAAGCTTTGAAAGCCACAGGAAAAAATATAGTAGTTTGCATAAAAACTACATGCCATATGCCTTTTTGAACTATGCAAGTGCATGTAATCACCTAAACATTTAGAAAAATGCAACTAAAAATGTATTCAGTGATGATAAATGCTCATTTAATTTTTCATTTAAAATCCTTTGTAAATTTTTAAGGCCTCAAAAGACACAAGATTGCCTGGCATGATATTATATTAGTTTTGTAAACTGTTAGTCCTACAATAAGGTCATGCATTCCCAATAACTGCTAATTTCTTCAGGTCAGTCCTTCAAGTCTCAAGGATATTTTTAAGAAAAAGTGTATAAAATTTTGTGTTCCACCATAATGTTGTGCTTGTATTCTAGGATGGTAGATGAAGCACTGATAACTGCTACTGCTGTGTCTGTACACCATTGTATATTGGAGAATGAACTGAACTTTCATGGGTCTTTTTTTAGGTTTAGCAACTTGAAGGATCAGTTTCAAAAATAAGAAAAGTAACATCTTCAGAACAATTTAAATTCCAGTCCTCAGCACTGGACAGTCTCTCTCTTGGGAGCGGGGAAGTGTTTATAGATAAAGCAGTTCAGGAGTAGTAATATAAAAATTAGGAAAGTTATCTGTGATGGTAGCATCTTATTCAGTTGGTGCTAGATTGTATTTTGAATATATTTCAGTCTCTGAATTAATCTAAAGAGAAAAATTAAATCAAGTAGCTGTTCATATATTTTTCTGTCATGCAATAACAGCATTGTTGAGGATGCAGAAGCCATTTTTGGGCTAAATGTTGAAATAAATTGAGGAGGGTCAGCTCCAAGTGTAATTGTTGATTTATTTTAATTCTTTCAGTGTTCTGCATTATTTTCTTTTAGACCATTGCACACTTATCTGGATAGTTAGCTTAAACATAACAAACACATTTCATAATTTTCCTATTTCCCATGCAGCTATTCTTGCTACTATTTAAAGTTGATAATCAGCGTGTATTAACTAGAAATGCATTACAGCAATCAGAATCATCCAGTCAAGCTAATCTGAATTTCTAGTTTTGATTCCTAGCTCTCTTGAAATATTCTTATGCTCATTCTGCACATCCATATTATTTCATGAGTATTTTATCTGTTGGAAACTGATTGTTGAACTACATAATGGCGCTATATTTCACACACAGGTCTCTCAACCCAGTTAAGGACTGAATATTATTATGTTATCTATTATTACACAGTGTTGTAGATGTGTGTAGTGCTTGATTCCACCCACCTCCTGGGGGAAAAAAAAAAAAAGGGGGAGAGAGAGAGAGAGAGGATGAATCCCTGGCCTGAAGCATTCATAGTCAAAGTAGAGGCAATAAGTAAAAAGAAGAGACAGTGACACAGGGAGGAGTAGGAGAAAGAAAGGGTGAAGTAGAGGACAATGGGATTCTTCAATCCCACTTAGTACAAAGTGTGCTAAGTTCTTTAGAAAAACATAGTAAGTCTCTTGCAAAAGTGAATTTGTGAAAGGAGACTATGTACCAAAAGCAGGAAATAAGTGATGTTTAGTACATCGCTTGTTGTTTTCTTCAATTTGATTTTTCTAACTGTTTAATTAGTTAAAGCTGCATAAGGGACAGTAGCATGAGTAGCTTAGATCAGAGTTCTCAACGACTGGACCATGGACTGGCAGTGGTCCCTGAAATCTCCCAAACACAATTAAGGAAAGCAGCAAGCTACCCCTCTGTATTGAAAAGGCTGAGAAACATTGAACTAGATTGTAGTGCCTCTTTTCAGCACTCGCTTTGTCCCATATTTTATATTCTATTATTTAGGATACATTATAGGCAATGAGGCTTCATAACTGAGTGGTTATAGTTGCTAGCTTTCATAGAGTTGCTAGATTTGGGAAACTAGGACTCTTTTGCTCCACAATAGACTTGTAGTGTCAAATTGATCAAGTTATTTAGTCTTCTTGTGTCTCAGTTCCTCTTCTGCAAAATGAGGATAATAGCACTTCTTGTGTCCCAGCAGTTTTGCAAGGATGCTATTAAAGATGCTGGGTTGCTCACATGTTTGTAAGTACCTAAAAGGAAAAGTGTTGCCCAGCAAGTGGCATGAGAATCTGTGCTGAATAGCCACACTAAAATGTAATGCCTCTCTTTATGATAATAGTTCCGCAACTGTGGTCTCCCCAAGTACTTGTTACTGGAGAATAGTCACATGTGCTACTGTTATCCTTATTTCCAGCAGCTTGTACAGCTGCCTGAGGAGTTCATTGCAAAGAAAACCTTGGAGACCTCCAGTAGTATTTAAAAAAAATGAAAAAGCAGCTAAGACTGTCTCTGCTCAAGAGGCTACTGCTGTGTAATAGGGAAGCAAATGTGGGACCTGTTCATAGGGACACTGGAACCATCAGTGGTATTGGTGCTGGCAACAACCAAAGGAACAAGTAGAAACGGAGTTACATACATAATCTGGGTGCTCAGGAAGCATTGGAAGAAAGCAGTAGGAAAAAAAGAGCAAAGGAGGAGAAAGGGAGACCAGTTGGCAGAGCAGATATACAGGTGAAGGCTAGAGAGGAAGAGGAGAGAAAGAAATGGGCCACAAAAATATAGAAACGGCCATATTCCATCAGAGCAATGATCAATCTAGCTCAGTTTCCTGTCTTACAACAGTGGCAAATGCCAGCTGCTTAACAGGTAATGAACAAAACAGATAATACATATGCTGTAACCTGTTCCTAGCTTCTGGCCAACAGAGGCTAGGGACATTTCAAAGCATAATTTTGCATCCCTTCCCATCATGAGTATTAGCCATTGATGGGTTCATGAATTCATCTGGTTCTTTTTGGAACTCCGTTATGGTCTTGACCTTCACAACATCCTCTGGTAAAGAGCTCCACAGATTGACTGTGTCTTCTGTGAAGAACTACTTCCTCTTGCTCATTTTCAACCTCCTGCCTATTACTCTTATTTGTTGACCCCTTGGTCTTGTGTTATGAGAAGTAAATATCACCTTTTTGTTTACTTTTTCCACACCAGTCATGATATTATAGACTGCTATAATGTGCTCCAATAGTTTTTCTTCTTTAGAGAGAGTGTGTTGGGGTGACCAGATTTCTATGTGGTGTTCAAAATATGAGCATACTATGGATTTATATAGAGGCAATATGTTATTTTCTGACTTATCTGTCCCTTTCCCAATGAATCCCAATGTTCAGTTAGCGTATATGTCTGCTGGATGTTTCAGAGACCTATTCACAATGATTCCAAGATCTTGCTAGAGTGGTAACAGCTATTCTAGACCCCATCATTTTATATGTGTAGTTGGGATTATTTTTTCCAATGTGCATTACTTTGCATTGATTGGCATCTGATATTTTGTTACACAATTACCTATTTTTATAAGATACCTTTAACTCTTCATAGTCCAGCTATCTTTTGCAGTTTTGACAAACTGTTGGCAAACTTCACCACCTCAGTGTTTACCCCTTATTCCAGATCATTTATGAATATGTTGAACCGTACTGGTTGTAGTACATACCTCTAAAAGACACCACTCTTTTACTTCTCTCCTGTGTGAAAACTGACCATTTATTCTTTAACCAGTTACCAATCCAGGAAAGGACTGTCCTCCTTATCCAATATGCATTGAGTGTTTGTCAAGGGACCTTGTCAAAGACTTTCCGAAAATCTGAATACTGTATTCCACTGAATCACTCTTGTCCACATGGTGGTTGTTTCTCTCAAAGGATGTTAATATATTGGTGAGGCATGATTGACTTTACAAAAACCCCATTGACTCTCCTCAACAAATTGTTTTTATCTTTGTGTTTGTATAATTCTGTTAAGTATTCGTTCAACCGGTTTGCTTGCTACTGAAGTTAAGCTTACTGACCTGTAAATGCTGGGATTGCCTCTGGAGCATTTAAAAAAAATCGATGTCACATTAGGTGTCTTCCAGTCATTTGGTACAGAAGTTGATCTGAAAAATGATAGGTTGCATACCATAGATAGTAGTTCCCAAATTTTCACATTTGAGTGTCTTCAAACTCTTGGTTAAATTCCATCTCAGCCTGGTGACTTATTAATATTTAATTTATCAGTTTGTTCCAAAACCTCATCTAATGACACTTCAATCTGGGACGGTTCCTCAGATTGGTCACCTAAGGAGAATGGCTTAGGTTTGGGAATCTCTTACAACCTCAGTTGTGAAGACCGAAGTAAAGAATTCATTTGGTTTCTCTAAAATAGTCTTATCTTCCTTGAATGCTCCTTTAGCATCTTGATCATCCAGTAGTCCCAATGATTGTTTAGCAGGCTTCTTCAGGGTTGGATAGATGACATCCTTAGATCCCTTCCAACCCTAATCTTCCATGATTCCTGCTTCTAGTACACTTGAATATATACATTTAATAAATAAATTTGCAGTTACTTTTTAGTCTTTGGTTAGCTATTCTTCAAATTCTTTATTGCCCTCCTCATATTTTTATATTTCACCTGACAGTTTTTTTTGTTTTTCTGTAAAGTAAAATTTCCACTTTTTTAAAGGATACCCTTTGGGCTCTGGCTGCTTATTTTTACTTGTTTTGGTCCTCTTACTATGTTTTTTATTTGAGATATATAATTAAATTGATCCTCTGTTTACAGTGTCCTTAAATACACTTCCATGCAGCTTGCTAGGATTTCACTTCTGGCACTGTACCTTTAAATTTCAGTTTTAATAAACGTCCTTATTTTTGTGTAGTTACCCTTTCTGAAATTAAATACTGCCCTGGTGGGCTACATTGGTATTTTTCATGTCCTGAATGATGTTAAGTTTTATGATGTTTTGGTCACTATTGACAAGTGGTTCAGCTGTGTTCACCTCTTGGACCAAATTCTGTGCTTCGCTTAGGACTAAATTAAGAATTCCCTCTCCTATTGCGAGGACTGACTGGTCCACAAAGCAGTCATTTAAGATGGCAAGAAACTTCCTCTGTATCGTGTCCTGAGGTGACATGTTGCCTGTTAACAAGCAGACACTTGAATTCCCCCCATTATTATTAAGTCTTTATTTGTATAACATCTCTAATCTTCTTGAACATATCACAGTCACTGTCACTATCCTGGTCAGGTGGTCAGTAGTATATTCCTACTACTATATTCTTATTATTCAGGCATAGGATTACTGTACCATTGATAGAGTTCAATGGTACATTTTGGTTCATTTAAGATTTTTACTGCATTTGACTCCATTCTTTCTCCTATAATGCCATTCCCTCACCGGTATGACCTATTTGGTCCTTTTGATATATTTTGTACCCTAGTATTACTGTGTCCCATTGATTGCCCTCACTCCACCAAGCTTCTGTGATGCTTATTATATTGATATCCTCACTTAATGCAAAGCACTCAAGGTCACCCAGCTTAGTATTTAGACTTGTAGTATTTGTGTATTAAAAACATAGTCACCTGTTAGCTGTCTGTCATAATGATGTAGTTCAATAGTATACTCTTTCATTTCACTGTTTCTCATCAGATCCTACCCATATTATATCCTCTTCCATCCTTTCTTCCTTACTAGGCTATAGAGACTGTCCATTAATAGTCTTCCCAGCCTTTACTTTAAAAACTGCTCTACCAATGCCTTAATTTTATGTGCTAGCAGTCCAGTTCTATTTTTAGTGTAGGTAAAGTCCATCATTCCTCTATAGCTTCCCCTTTTCCAAAAGATTCCCCAGTTCCTAATCTAAACTTTGCCACACTATGTATCATTTCATCCATGTGTTGAGACCCTGAAGTTCTGCCTGTATGGGAATTGGTGACATTTCAGAGTCACTGCTTCCCAGGATATAGAGAGGAAGAATCTTAATTCTCAAGCTGGTTTTCAGCACCTGGCAGGATTTGAACTGGTAACCCCTGGGTTCACCTTTATTCTATCTATCTATCCATCTGTACACATTTAAACATATTAAAATGCTTACTGCTTGCTTGAGCCCAGTTTCCCCAGCAATCCATATAATTCTGAATCATTATTTCTTCTTCTGCATTATTTACCATTCCCTTAATCTTTGTCACCTGCAGACTTGATCATGGATGCTTTTATGGTGTGGTCCATGTGGTCCACATCTTCATGGAGAGAGTCTGGTAGACAGTGTTCCCACAGCCATCATCACCAGATTACGGGCATGAGGCCCTCCTTTTATTTAATTTTTGACCCCCTACCATGCATATATTAACTACAGTATTTGCTTAAATTGAAAAGTTACACGGCCATCTAATAAAAATGTTTGAGGTCCTCTGCTGTAATTAATAGTCCCCCCCGCCCCCCCGGCCCAAAGTCTGATAGACTTAAATATTACAAATGTAAAAGATGTAAATCTTTCTGTTCATTCCCTTCCCAGTATAACATTACACCATCCAATAAATTTATTGCTGTACTTTCCAATTGAGGTTTATGCTTTCTGTTGAAATTGTGCAATAGATGAAAATTCTGTTTCACTAAGGTGTATGAGATTTCAGAATTTAGCTTCATTTCAAATTGGAATGAAATCCAAAAATTTTGAGAATCCCCATTAAGGAAAACTTGAAAAAAGGTATCAGAATGATGGGAATTCTTTATTTAATTTCAACTTTTACAACATGTTTTATTATGTACAATGGGAAAGAGAAGAAAGTCATTTGAATATGAAAAATTAACATTTCATTTCAACAGTGTTAAAATAGGAAGTTTTGACATTGTTGGAAATTTTATTTTTCCTAACTGAGATTTTAGTGAAATCAGCACAGTTTTACAAAGCATTTTGATTTCAATGGAATGGCATTTTTCCCCAGAAAATGATTGATTCCATCCAAGTTTTGGGGCTCCTCCCTCCCCCCATGTAACTTTCACTTCAACTATGTAAATATTCTTGCAAACGATTTTATGACTTAATATACATGTCTGTGGCTAATCAGGAAAGGAATGCAAAACACTGCTCCAGCTGGCAGTGTCAGCGTGGAGATAGAATAAGGCAAATTAGATCAAGTTTTGTAATGATCATCAAAGGAGGAAGAAATCTGCTGCTCGGACTCAGAGCATTGCTAGTGAGTGAGTGCCCTACTTGTGGATCAGACTGTCATTCACACATTGGACTTCGTAGTCATCAAAGAACTCATCGGCACATACCCCATGCTTTGTAAAGATTGGGGATGTGATTGATTAATATGTATCTGGTAGATTCTCCTGGTATTCTGTCTAAATTTTCCTTTCCTCAGGTCTACCCCATTTATTAGTTTTTAATCTTGATGGGGATCATTTGTAAAGGTATATGTAGTTATTCATTTTTTTAATTAGAAAATTATTATATGTTGTTTGTTCTCAGTTCTTACTCTCTCAGGATGGTATTGGCAGAGACATTTTAATTTGTATTAAAGTGAGGACAAAACTAAACATAGGAGGCCAACAGAGAGTCAGATGCACTAGAAATAAGAGAATAGAGAAATCCAGAAGAGCAGTCTAATTCAAAACAAATGGAATAGAAAGAAATGTGTCAGACAGAACAGCAACATTTCATTTTAATTCATATGATGATATAAGGCCACAGTCTAAAAACTGCTTGTAGTTGTCAGCAAAATGAGAATCCATAACTGCCAGTAAACATACAATGAGGGAGAAAAAGTTTTCCAAGGTTGTTAAACAGCAGCATCTTTGTATTATGGGGATTTTAATTTTAAAGTTTTGTTAATGAATTGATTTGGAGCCGATGATATTTTAGAGTTGTGTGAAAATTTAATTGCTGATGTCTTGTTTGTGGGGCTCAACATTTTAAGTTTACATTATTAGGCTTGTCAGCAAACATGCATTTTCAGGGTGTATAAATATGCTTCCATGCAAAACAGCGTCTGTTGATATGGCTTTTCAACATGTAATTTTCTGCATGTGGCTGCTGGTAGTCAAGTATATTTCAGTTTCTGATTTATGCAGAATTTGATCAACCCTAGCTATAATTGTTTGATTTCCTGTGATAGGTTCAAATGGCTAGTATCTTGTGATTTCTTGATTACAGAGCTCTTGGTACAAATTTGTTTACGGAAGTACATAATTACAAAGCAAACCTCTAAAACAATTAGCTTAGACATGGATAATACTGTAGATTTTAATTGAAAATGAGTCTCTAATATCTTGTGATTCTGAGGCGGTGTGTGCATACTTAGGACTTTAGGAGAAATACTTGCTGTAGTTCTCATTGAATTAGCATGTTAAAAATAGAATGGAGCTGAAAGACAGGCTAGCCACGCTGTCTGCATGCCCATCCAAGTCCAGAGCCACTTACTTTGGGAACTGCAATGGCTGTGCTATATTTTTAGCTGATTAACCTAATGAGAGCGAGCGCAAATAAATCTCCTCAATATTTGAATCTCATCTCCAACTTGAATTGTAGATGTACCTTTAACTCTTATGATGTCTAGTCCAGTGGTTCCCAACCTTCTCCTTTATGTGAACCGCTACATCATCTTCAAGAGCTTTTGTGGGCCACCATGTGAGCAAGCCATTTTAAACTTCTTTAATGTAGCCTATGGCTGACGGGAGTCAAACTTGTATATCAAGGGGGTATTAAAAATGCAGCTATTTCTAATAATTTACTATGCTCATTCACAAACATGTTGCACTTATCACAGTACATTTACCTAAAGTACATTTACCTGCAGTACTTATCTCTTCCCCCCCCCCCCCCCAGATCACCTACAGTGCCCTCATGGACTGCCAGTGGTCCACAGACCCCATGTTGAGAACCACTGGTCTAGTCTGTAAATAAGAGGTTTTAGATATGTGGTACAATACAACTTTTAGACTTAAGATGCTTTTCATGTTTCAGTTGTGTAACTTATGAAGACAAGAACAAAAGCTAATATGGTCATTACTACCAAACTGAAATCTGTGTCCCAGTGACTTTCAATGGGTCTTGGGGACTAAATTCCCCAAAAAGATTTTGGTGTAGCATAAGCTATTCCTTAGGCTGCCGTGTAGTGGAATCCTCTATCCTAAATTAGGAACCCAGACTCCCCATTCAGTGCCTCTTCAAAGCATCTGACAAAGTGGGATTTTCTTGCATGAAGGCTCACACTATAAATTAATTTTAGTCTTTAAGTGCCACAAGGCTCCTTTTGTGTTTTGCGAACTAGACTAATATGACTACCCCTTTGGAACATGGAGAGTTAGGCAACAAAAGATGGTATCCATATAAACCAAGTGAGGATCTGTCAAACCTCACTAGCAGTGACACACACAGGAAAAGAGTTGCTTTCCTTGAGTTAAACACCTAACTACACTTGGGCACCGTCTAATGTTGATACTGAGAAATCTAAATAGTAAAACTGGAGGGGCGTGGCCACACCTCACTCCATGCTCCGGATTCTTGCGTCCCCATTGTTGGCTGTTACTCCCATTTCAGAAATATTGCATTGTGGGATAGGTGTCCTACAGTGCAATGAAGCAGTGGGGCTTGTTGGATGCCTGCTGTCCTCCTGTGATGCAATGCCCTCTTCACCTTCCCTTCTCCCAGAGAAACAGGAAATGCCTTACTCTCTGCTGCAGGGATGGAGCCTGGTCAGCTCCACTGTGTTATTGGCAGCATTTCAAACACATCTAGGCATCTTCTACATCAGGTTGTCAAACTAACGGCCTGGGGGCCGGATCTGGTCCATAAAGGGCTCTTATTCAGCCCTGAAGCTGCTGCCTGTTCCAGCAAGTCAGCTCCACAGCCTGTCTGCTGCCCGTAGCATTGAGAGAAGAGCTGCTCAGTGCTGTATCACTAACCAAGGCAGAGAGGAAAATTTAATCCCTCCCTCTCCGGTCCAGGCAACATGGTCTGAACTGCAAACTACAGTATGTAGTGGCCCCAACAAAGAGGGAAAGAACTGAGGTGGCAACAGGTGCAGGGCTCTGGGAGGGAAACCCAGAACTGGGTGTGAGCTGCAGGATCCCTGGTGGTGAGGGGGGACTATTGGAGTTAGGGGGAGGGGAGCCCAGAGCCAGGTGCAGACCACAGATTCCCCCAGTGGTGGAGGACTGGAGCTGTGTGGGTATCACCCAGCAGGGTCCCACAGCAGCGGGCTGGAGATCAGGCCCAGGGCCAGTGGGAATGTGGGGGCAGGGGGCAGACTAGGTGGGCCCTGGCAGCTGGTCAGCATGGTGGGGGGCATGTGGATGTGGGGGGCTTTCATAGCAGGGGGGTCATGGATTTGGAGGTGAGTGTGGCTGGGAGGTGCTACATTTGGGGGGCAAAGAGTCAGGGTTGTCTGGGGTGAGGTTTTGCCCTGAGCAGGAGTTGATGCCTGAGCCTTCTGTCCCTGTGCATGTACTCCCCCCTATCCCAGTCGCACTCCTTGATACCCCTTCTCCTTATGTCGCCTACAAGGCATTGTATCATGGCACCAAAACTAAGCACACACATTGAAAACGGGTATTGCTTTGTGTTCACATTTCTGGGCAGGCCTGGCAATTGGGGGGTGGGAGACCTGGATATTGTGTCCCTTAAAGGGTTCATTCAGGAATGTCACTGGCCCCGGAAAATACCCAGGGCACGGCCCAGGCCACGCCCCCTTGGCCACATTCCAGCGCCTGGCCCGATTAAATTCATTGGGCTCCTGCTGCCTCCAGCCTGGCCCCAGATCCCCGGTTGGTTTCGGGGCTGGGAGAGGCAGGCACTGCAGAGGGCACCCTGGCCAGGGTCCCCTGTCTGGGACGGGGCTGGCCTGGACACTCAGTGCACACCAAGACTCGGGGCATGTGCCAGCTGCCAGTGATGCCCCTGGGTTCATTTAAAGCTCTGCATGTACGCAAAGTTGTGGAGGCAACCACATATTGCACCCTGTGCTTCCTTAAACAGTGGTGGGTGGGACTAGATACAGGAATTTGGGGTGTGGTCTCCAGGGCCTGTAGGGAGACCCTGTCTGAATGCTGCTCTTCCTAGAGCTCACCTTAGTGTGGCAAGAGGATCCCACATTTCACAGTCTCAGGCTGTTGACATTCTTCTGTCCTCCATGCCAAACTGCAGTTTCTTGGACAGGGAGAGCTGCCATGCTCTGAGGTCAGTCTCCATCACCGTGGAGGATTGCATGAGCTCAGAGAACATGTCATCCCACAATTTACACTTCTTACAAGCAGGCTAAGGTGGTCAGCAGGAGTGTTGCATCCCAAGATTGATTAAATTCCCTGTAATGAACAAAACAATTTTACATTCTGTGGTGAGCCAATGCAATGCAAAGCCTACGACAGGTTCTCTGGCCCAGCTCCCCCCACCTACCTCCTGGAGGCCATACCCATTGCGGCGCTAAGAACACTTGGTTATTGAAGTCATTTTAAAAATGGCTCCTCTTATCTTTTTGGTTTCTGACTCCTGGTCTAGCCAGGGATTCTCAACTTTTTCAGGGTTGTGAAACACTTGTGAGGTTTCCTAGTGTGCTTGACACACTGAAGCTCCCCTGCTGCCAAGGCTTCCCCCCCCCCACTTTTGGAAGTGGGTTCAAATGGTCCCTGCCACTGGAAAAAAAAAACTGCCTGCAAAGGCTGTTTGCCCCCCAGCCGCAAGTACTTTCAGCCAAATGCTGCTGTCAAAGGTGCTGGGGTCAGGGCTGGATTAACACCCTTGTGGTTCTGGGGCTCTAAGATGTAGGGCCCCTGGACAGCCACCAACCAGTCTGGGGGCAGGAGAGTGGGGTCTCTGGCATCTGGGTAGCTATAGTTATACTGGTGACCCCTCCAAAGACTGGCAGCACTCTATGGTAGGGGTCTGCTGGTCCATGTCCCACTCTCCCCTTCTGCTCTCTCAGCAGAACCAGCAGTACCATACAGGACTGGAGAGAGTCTGTGGGCCCATGTCCTGCTCTTTCCCTGCTGGGGGGCAGCACGGCAGCTGTGAATGGCTCTCCATGGGTGTCTTATTCCCAGGTCAGGGTTGGAGGATACCCTGCCTGGCTGTTGAGCTGTGGGCAGTGAGACTCCAGCTCTCACATTTCTCTGCAGCCTGCCCTAACCTCCCCACATCTCCGCTTCACTCAGTCTTCCCCCCACTCACATCCACCTCCTTCTACCATCCCATAACCTCCCCATCCCGAGAGCCCTGCATCTCCTCATTCACCCTCCAGCCATCTGCTGTCCCTTGCCCCTCACCATCCTGTCCTGGTCTTTTTACCTCCTCCAGTACCTCACACCTGTTCCTCCTCTGGTCCAGTCGCCCCACCCCTGGCAGCCCCCTTATAACTCTGGTTTCCAGGCGTGCAGCCAGGAGCAGGCTGCAGTGCATACCCTGCCCTGCAAAGGAATGCAGCTGTGGCAGCTTGGAAAGTGGTGGTGGAATCCTGGGCAGCTCAGCTCTCAAACACCCCTCACAACCCGGACCCAAGCCCTGCACACCTCAGCCTCTAAACCCACCACGAAGCCAGGAAGCCATTCTCTGCACCCCTCATGGCCTGTGGTTGAATCGCTACCACCACTGCAGATCATCTCCTTCCAACACCCTGCCTCCACCTTCCTTTTGATGCCCTCTCCTGGTCCCCAGCATCAGCTGCAGGCACGGTCCCTCTCGCCCTGTGGCCATCAGTGCACAGATCAGACACTCAGCTGATATTGCCGCTGAGGTGACTCCATGCTGCCCAGCCAAAAAATGGAGATAAAACCTCCTGGGGCTGCAGGCAGGTGAGGAGCTTCCTGGTGACATGGTGCAGGTGCAGCATATTAGGAAAGAGAATTGAAAGAAAAGGGAATTCTGGTATAGATCCCGGAGTCCATTAACATCTCATTCACAGCACTCAGTACACACTGCTGTGAACCCACGTTGTTAGGATCTCACTGAATGCTACGCCTCTTGCAGGGGTGGAGTTACAACATCAACTTCCAGCCCCACATAATTCACATCTTCACTCACCTCTGTGTGTAAGCAAAGAGCAGAATGTCGAGGTAATTGGTTTTAGGTCCTCCTGAGCCCTAAGTGTAGACTAATCCTAAATTAAGTGTGCTACTTAGGTAACCCAGGCCCTAGCAGCCAAATCCCAAACTGTTCTTCCAAAGAAACAACCTCTTCCCCATCCCATTTCCATTATAGCCTACAGCCTGGTGGTTAGGACACTCACACAGGATGTGCAAGACCTAGATGCAAGTCTACTCTGCCATATTTGGATCAGGAACTTGAATCCACATCTCCAGTGAACACCTTAACCACTGGGCTATAGAGTCAGTCTGTCTGTTTAATCCAGTGAGGACCTAATGATGCATACTCAAACAGCTTCAGTAAGAGAAACTGAGAACTTGTTTTAGAGGACACTCAGTAATCTAATGGTGTAGGCAGTCACCTGGATGTTTGAGAGCCAGGTTCCAAGTCCTTGTTTCATATCAGGCAGAGCAGTTATTTGAATTTCGGTCTCAGATCCCAGGTGAATGTCCTAACTACTAGGCTGGGACACACCCTCACTCTCCCTCTTCCTCCCAACCTGCTCACTCTGCCTGTCTTTTTAGATTGATGTCAGATCTTAGCCATTGCTGGAGAACAGTGTCTGGTCTTAGCTAGAGTCTGAGAATCCCTAATAGGTAGGGAAATGCCTACCTTTGATACTTCCACATCGAGGCCACTGCTCTTTGGCTTCAGAGGAGGCACCAAATGTCTTGTTAGAGCTTGTCTACACTGAAATTGCTGTGCTGGTCTCCATGGGATAGATCAGAGACACCTGCTCAGTCATTCTCTGAAGTGTTCTTTGTTTGAAACAGTAACTGCACCTTGAGGAAGAGAGTAACGCTGCATTGAATGGAAGTATTTTGCATTGGCACAGCCCAGTGAAGATGCTGCAATAGCAGAGGGCAAATAAGTAGATGGGAGATATGTATTCTACAGTACATCAGTTGTGTTATCTTCTTGTCTTTCAAGAGTCTGATGGAGCAGGATTTTTCTCTCACAAAAGCTCATGCGGTGAATGAATGGGTTTAATCTTTAAGTGCCACAGGATTCCTTGCATGATTTAAGCAATATTCCCTGGACTTTGTTGAAGGATATCTCTAAAAGTAAATAAAATAATTCAATTTGGAGAACTGCTGTAGAAATTATTTGCAGTACTTGTACTACAAGAATATCAAGTTTTTATTTGAAGTATTCAGGAAATACAAAGAAATTCAGTGTGCTGTTCATAAACTTAACTCATTCACATTGCACAAATGCTTATATTGCCCACAGATACAGTTGTCAAATATTTTGAACCCTGTGCCTGAATCATCATCATGTGGCTAAGGTAAAGGAGAATTAGGATTTTCTCCTTTGCTTACTAGAGAGCTGAAGTCATTTGGAAAGGATAGGTGAATGTGACCTCTGCTTTAGAAAGGTGTTAATGGGCAAGTAATCTTATCAAACTGTGAGATCTTCAGAGTTTATACTTTGCAGGTATTTCTAATAGTGACTAATTCAGAGAGCACTGTGGATTAAAAATAGCTTGTTAGTTATGTGCACAATTTGACCTAACTGCAGAACATTTTGACACAAAAAACAGATGAAGTTTAGGAAATGGCCAAAGGTGAAACATCTAAAACAAGTTCCAAAGGGGTAGCTGTGTTCATCTAGTTCAGCAAAACAAACAGAGTCCTGTGGCACTGTTAAAGACTAACACATTTATGTACTTATAAGTAAATTTTTTACCCTTTTAAAGTGCCACAAGACTCCTTGTTTGTTTTGCTGTACAGTGAATGGAAGAGACAGGTGCATAAGAATGGGATCCACAAAAGCCAGTACGCTAGGCAGGGTATTCCCTAAACTAGCCAATGAAAGATGCTGGTCACAGGGGCTTGTCCAAAGTCACGCTTCTGTCAAGGAATTGTGCTCCTGAGTCTGGTCTGCATGGAGGTATGTACTTAGTCATCAAGAGAGAATGACTGAGTTATTTAATTAATAGACTCGGTTAGGACATCCACATGGGAGATCCAGGGTCTAGTGTCCCTGCTTCAGTATTTCTAATGGCTTACCCAAAGGGAACTGCTTCAGCTGGAGAAATGGAAGAAGCTCAATGTCAGACTATCCCATCAGCTGGTGGTTTGGAAGGGCACTTGCATGAGAGCCAAGATCCCCGTGTTGAAAAACCTTCTCCCTGTTGGGCAGAAGCAGGGAGTTTAACTACAGTCTTTCACAGCCCCGCATGAATGATCTAACCATGGAGCTAAAAGTTATAAGAGGGTGCCACTGCCATCCGGATTTTGAATGGGCTCTGAGCGTGCTACTGTATCGGGATGTGCATGCAAGTTACATGAGCAAACAGCCTATCTTTCTCAGATTTGTGGATAGCCCTGCGGCGTAAGTATAAGAGAGACATCCAGATGCCTAGATCAGTGGTTTTTAAACTCAGAGGTTGGGACCCAGCGCTGGGTCACAGACCTTCAGGTACTGGATTGCAGCACCCCCTGCTGCTGCTGCCAAAAGATTGGAATGAATTGCTCAAAGATGTAATTGCTGGGTCGTGGTCATAAGTTTGTTTTTTTTTTTTTCAACTGGGTCCCAAGAAAAGAAGTTTGAAAATTGCTGGCCTAGAATGAGACAGCAATGCACGTGCCCAGAGGAAGAAATTTAAGTGACTAGGGAACTTTTTCAGTGAAGATTTAGGTGCAAATGGGTTTAGATGTTTACTGGATTACACAACAACCCAGCAGTTTCCTGGATTGCAAGTGGTATCTTAAAATAGGGTTAGTTGTCTTAACGTTCCTTTTTAAATATCACCCTTGGATGATACTGTGATGATAGCCTAGTTGGTGGATCGATTTGTGGGTAAATTTTTAAATGACTGTGCAGAGACTGAACAATACAAATCCCACTGTCAATGAGAGTTGTTTGGCTAAATCTCTACTCATCTCTTCAAAAATCTACTGTTTGATGTTGATAGGAATTGTTATAGGAATAACTAATAGTTTTAAGAATAGGCTTTAATGTGCAATCTGCCTACACCTGTCCTTTGAAAGCTCTTGTTCCCAGTAAAGTAGTACTGTATTAAAAGTAAAGTGTGCAATTTAATTTTCTCAACTTTAAGCACCAGTTGCTGCTCTGTGAGGAAAAAATAGTGCTGAATCTGAAAGTTCAATCTCTGTGCTGCAAAAAAAAAAAAAAAATGCACTGGAGTTCCTACTGGATCACATCCCCCACCCACCCCCAAGATAAAGTACTTTACAGATTCACATTCAACATGTTGATGGTTTCCACTGAAGATGGATGAAACTTTGCAGTTTCACTTTGATACTTTTGAACACTTTCTGTTTGGAAACAGTCTAGTCTTTTTTTTTTTTTTAGATGTGATTCAAATAAACTTGCTTGGGAGGAACGAGAGCTAACTAGAAAGGGGTGAGAGTTGTCAAAGCTCAAAGTTATTAGGAAATTTCACTAATGAGCAGAGGCAGAACTGCTTTGTCATCTTTGGTGAAAAATGTCTTGTGGGTTGTTGAGCAAATGAGTGAAAGTTTAGGAGTTCGGAGAGAGAAATGAAGCAATTAGTTTATACCCACTAAGTATGTATTCTTCTAGCAGGGGCCTGAAGGTGTAGAGCAGTGGTTTCCAACCTTTTAGAGTATGAGGACCCCCTTTCTAATGTCAAAACATTTTGTGAATGCCCAAATGATGATAATTGTTATTGGGGACTGACTGCAGGCAGCGATGCTATGGCAGGGCAGTAGAGGATCTGGCCCCTGCCAGCTCCCAAGGTGTTGGGGGCACATTCAGGGTGAGGCTGCTCACAGTAGGCAAATACAATTCATTTAGACCAGAGGTGTCAAACTCATTCAGTTTGCACATTGGAAGGCAGGACACCTGTTGTGTGGGTCAAGTGGCTGCACAGGCTCCTCAACCCTTTCCTTCACAATGTTCAAAGTGGCACAGGCTCCCCTTCCCTCTCCCCAACCTCTCAGGCTCTCCCACACCTTCCCTTTTCCCTGCGCTGTTGGCCTCCTTCCCCATGCTGGCTTCCTGACCCTAGCCCTGCTGTGCTCGAGCCTGTCTTTGGAGTTTACTGCTGCAGATAGCTTCCAGGCACAGCCCAAGCAGCAGCTCCACAGATTGGATCAGTGCCCTTGGCCCATAAGTTTAACACCCCTGATTTAGCACACTCTCCAACATGGATTGCGGGCCAGTAGCAGCTGGGGCTGGATATATTCACGGACCCTTTGCAATAACTCTTCAGGCCCCCAGGGAGCCCGGGCCACGGGTAGGGGACCACTGGCGTAGAGAAAACCCACTGTATTTATCTGATGCCTGATGAAGGGTGTGTGGCATATTATCCTCAAGGATAGGCCATGTGAGATAACAGTGAAAGTCATGAACAAATGCCCGTTCAGGCCCTCTGTAAGGGCTGGCTCACTGGAGAATAACAGGCTAGTGAGTTTTTCCTCAAGTTAGTTCCTCTGGGCAGTGTAGGTAACTGTGCAGAGGGCTGTGTTGTGGGTCCAAAGGTCAACCTTTGTTTATCACATTAATGTGCTGTGCACATTAGCTAGAGGTAAGTGTTGTCCAAACCTTGGCATTTCGTTTCTTTTGTAAATTTGTGTTGGATGCCATGTCACCTTTAACGAGCTTTGCTAGTATAGTTTCTGTTCATGGACTAGTTTAATGGAGAGAGCCTTTTACATTTGAAATATGAACATAGCTTTTAAAATGAGAAGTCAATGTTAATTTTCTTTCCCAATCTTATGGAGAGAATAGTCACTTGTCTATTTCCCTTTCAGTGTTGTTGTTGTTTGTTTCTTAAGAACAATTAGAATCAGGATTCACAGGAAATTTTGGTGAAAGTTATAAGTGCCATTATTGGAGTAGTTGTTTCTTCAGTGACTTCGATAAAGACATCGTAATTTCATCTTTTGTTGGCTTATCAATTATTACTTGCAAAGAAATCTGCATATTCTTTTTGTGCATGTGATAGTATTTTACAAGCTGCATTGTTTCGCTTGGCACCATTTTGAGACTACCTGTACAAAGTAATACTGAACAAAAAAAATCTAATGTGTGACGTGTCACAACAGGAATGACAGAAACATATCGGCAGCTGCCATAAAGGCAGAGCAAAAACACTGACCTAGTGATTTCACAAACTTAGGGGAAAAAAATTGATCCAGCAACAAGGGCGCTGTAGTCACCTTAAATACATCCATAGATTGGTTCTGGCTACAATGTCATTTCTCTATGCTACTTCCAGTGTCCTGGTCCCTGCCTGGAGTAAGGGATAAACGTGTCCTCTATTATAGTGAGTGACTCAGGCCACTTTCTGCCTTAGATGGGAACACAAGGGTGTTTTCTTTGAAACTGTGATCCAAGAAAAGTCACTGTTCCACTGCAGGTGACAGTGACAAGCTACTGACAATACACATCTTTCACTGCATCTCAAAAGAGAATTGTCTGTAAAATCATAAATGGTGTGGAGAAAATTAATAAAGAAGTGTTGTTTATCCACTCCTTGCCCCCCCCCCATATACCACAAAACCAGCAATCAGCAAATGAGATGAATAGGCAACTGGTTTAAACAAGCAAAAGGCATTTATTTTTCACATAACCCAGTCAATCTGTGGATCTTGTTGCCAGGGGATGTTATGATGGCCAAATTATAACTGGATTCAAAAAAGAATTTGATAAGTTCCTGTAGGATAGGACCATCAGTGGATTTTAGCCAAGGTGGCTAAGGAGGCAACCCCCATGGTCTGGATGTTCCTAAGCCTCTGTCTTCCGTCCACCAGGAATGTGAGACTGTGGATGGATCACCTGATGATTGGCCTATGCTGTTCATTCCCTTGCAATGAGCTGGCATTGGCCACTATCGGAAAATAAGGTACTTGGCTAGATGGACCATTGGTCAAACCCATTGTGGCCATTATTCTGTTCTTACAGCTGCTTGAACAACTATGGAGCACTCATGGAGTCATTCCAAAATATACGGAGTGGAATTCTGCCGCCTCACCAACTGTTGCATCTGTATATTTTAGACCATGTAAGCTGCCAAATAGGGATGGTAAGGAGGGTAGAGTGGCAACCGCTTTTGCCCTGGTCAATATTCTGTACAAAATGGTTGCTTTGTAAGCAAGAATAACCTCACAATCAAAATTAGAGAATATGCAAAGCTGAGTAAATGGAAAAATCCACCACTTGCACTGCCCACATAACACGTTTTATCAGAATTTACATGTGGAGAACGGAGAAAGCAGTGGTCTGCCATTATTACCCTCTAGGACAAAAGACCTTTCTTCATAGATTGATAGACTTTAAGGTCAGAAGGGACCCATTATGGTCATCCAGTCTGAGCTGCTACACAGTGTAGGCCACAGAACCTCCTGCCCACTCTTGCAATAGACACCAACCTATTATTGAGTCACTGAAGTCACCAAATCATGATTTAAAGACTTCAAGGTACAGAGAAACTATTAACAAATGACCCAGGCCCAATGCTACAGAGGAAGGCAAAAAACGCCAAGGGCCCCTGCCAATCTGCTGTGGGGGAAAATCCCCTCCTGCCCCCAGGTATGGTGATCAGCTGATCCATGAGCATTTGGGTAAGGCTCATCAGCCAGACACCCCAAAAAAGAATTCTCTGTACTAACTCGGACCCCGCCACCATCTGACATCACAGGCCATTGGTGTATATCTCACTAATAGTCAAAGATCAGTTAATTGCTCAATTAGGCTTTCCCATCATAGCATCTCCTCCGTAAATTTATCAAGCACAGTTTTGAAGCCAGTTAGGTTTTTTGCCTCCATTGCTCCTCTTAGAAGGCTGTTCCAGAGGTTCAGTGCTCGGAGAGGAGCTCAGCCCTAGAATGGTCAAAGCAATAGCCCGGATGTGAGGATCCCACCCCTTTGAGGGCCTTGAAGTCTAACAGGAAAATCCAGGACCTATTTCCCCAGTTCACTGGTAAGAAAATCTGTTAAACGAGGACCAGGAAGATCGCTTCGGGTTTATGACATAGCTATTAAGGGAAGAAGTTTTGTCAGAGTTGGTCATAACAGTGGTGGCAGCCAAATAAGACAGTTGTTTTGACAGGTCACTTGTTCCCTGGTTTGCTTATTCTGTGCTATTGGTCTGTAGCAGGTTAAACAAAATAATCCACATGCATAGGCTATCTCTGTGCTGCAGGCTAGAGGTATAACTTTCAGTTCAAAGAGAAAAACCCGTGATCAAGACTCACTCTGATCAAATGAAAATGCTAAAAATTGAGCGTAGTCATCAAGGTGCAAATGGCAGGAAGGGCTTGCCCCTCTCTGCATAACTGTCCATGATGCTAGACACATACTCAGGTGAGTAGCTCCTCCAGCTACCTGGACTGCTGCCTCTACACTCTGTTGCAGAGATTGTCCCAGTCAGACTTACAGCAGGTGTCTCCTTGAGCAGGAATTTACACTCCCAGTTCAAAGCAATAACATAATCCATAAGCACCATTCAAAAACAAACAAACAAACAAAAAAACTCTGCCAGTGTCATTTCTCAGCTTCTCTTTCTAAAGCTATCCTCACCTTTCTTCAGAGGGGTCAGCCTCAAAGCCTAAAAAAACAAAAAACAAAAAAAACAAAAAAAAAAAACAAAACCAGCAACAGTGCTATTAATTTTGCTCATTGTTTTGCAATAAACAGTGGATTACTTATCGCGTCTTTCAGCATGTGTTACATCAGCCCAGAACTACAAACTGGCTGCTGACAAGTTACATTTCAAAGCAACCTTTGGCCATTGAAGGAGAGAGAGAACTTCCAGTCTACTTTTTCCTTGGCTCTCCAGTTATCAGTCATATTAGAGTTGACAGCCTGGGTTTTTTCCCCAAGCAATAAACTGCCATTCTGAGGCCATTTCCTCTCTTTTAGTAATCATGTCCTGCTAATGTGGGCTTTTAGAGAGGACCATGGTATGGGTTAGAGCTGATCCTGAAAGATTCTTTCATCAGTCTTAAAGGGCCATTATAGCCTAGTTTGTCAGCTATCATTTATTCTTAGAGCACATCCATGGACACTGTGCGAAAATATATACCATGTTCACTGATGGCAGTGTTGAGATATCAATCCTCTGATCACCCAGGTAGCAAATGTCCTTACAAGACGGGCTGCACTTGGTAATGAATACCAGCCTCCTGGAATTCCACTCTTCTGGAAATAGCTGTCACCTCCAGAAATAAGACTGTTGTTCAGACCAGCTATCAAGCTGCCTTTGGGCTTGTGGGGTCTTTTTTTTAAGACATGAACTTGGTGCTGAAAACCCTTACTAAGGTGGTGTTTGTATCTATGAAAAATCACTCCCTAGCTGTGGTCTATCAACGATTTATTTTTAGAAGCAGTCTTCACAGCAAAAAGAATTGGAGAATTTAGACCCTATTTGACTAGTGCTCTGAAGATTTATCTTCTAAACTTATAAATTCAGATCATTAGAGACATATTCTTCACTCTGCACCAGGAAAGGACAGGCAATTTCAAGTCCGTGTTTTTTACCCCATTGTTTAACTGGATAAAACAGCTCACCCAAGAGGTTTGCTTGTATGGTGATAAGGAAGCTCACTCTTTCATCAGTGGCGGCTTATTAGACAAAGAAAGGAGACTCTTCCCTCTTGGCAATATGTAAACTACTTACTTGGGCCTCTCTTCACACTTTCTCTAAGTATTATAGGCTTAATGTCCAGCCCTCAGCAGTTAGGAGCAGCATATTGAAGTCATTGTTTGATGATAATCCTTTCATAATGTTTTGTAAATACTGCTTTGGGCGATTCCAAGTTTTTTGGTTGGTGTCAAAAGTCAAATAGAATGGGAATTTTGTCTACCCGATTATTTAATATGGGGTTTTAGTATCTTTAGGACTCTCTTCCCTTCAGCTCTGACGTACTAGATTCGTGCTATAGAAATCTGAATGGTTACATACAGACAAACAAGGTAGCTATTAGAGAGATGAATGTACAGGTGCATCTGTAAATAAAATTTCATTGTGTAGGGTATGTTTTGACTACTGACTCCTTGGGGATTGGTGCAACAGAATTGATTGAGTGGGCCATGGGGACTTGCTCAGTTGATCTCAGAAGTGCTCTCCAGTTGATGTCATTAATCCAGCCCCATGAAAGGAGGAAGGCTTCATTGACCAGAAAGTGTCTCCCATTGGTGCAGTACAGTGAAGATGTCACAGTATGGGATATGCAATCTATGTACTGTAGCTTGCATATCCCCCATTGATCACTAGTGACACCATAGATGACGCCTCCATTTAGATTCAGAACTCAAGTTGTATGTTGTTGAGAAAATAAGTCCTTAGTACTTTTAAACTTCAGCCTGCCAGGTGAACAATATGTTTATAAACAGAGCAGACCTCAGCAGAAGAGCTTCAGAACACTATCCATCTGCTGGCAGAAAGGAGCTATTCTCAAACATCTGGACATACATAGAAAGATCTCAGAAAGAGAAAATTGTCAAGAAAATATTTTCTCATTTTAAAATTTGACACAATTGAAATACTGACAAAGCATATTCCATATCTTTCACTCAAGTGCTTTTGATGTAGGTAGTTAAAACAAATTCAAAGTTTATGCAATCTTTTACCATTCCCGTTAAATGCTGAAGCATGTGTTTCCCTAACTTGTATGGCATACATAACAAAGTTCTGGAATAGCCTTCTTTGACAAGCTGTGGGGCAAAAAGCCTACCAGGCTTCAAAACTGAGCTGGATGACTTTATGGAGGGGATAGTATGAAGGACAGACTAGTTTGGTAACTGATTGATCTTTCACTATTGGTGGTGGATTTGCCAATGGCCTGAGATAGGATGTTTTCTGGGGTGGGTTCTGAGTTTTTACAGAGAATTCTTTTTTGAGTGTCTGGCTAGTGAATCTTACCCATTTGCTCAGGGTTTAACTGATCGTCATATTTGGGGCTGGGAAGACATTTCCCCTCAGGGCAAATTGGCAAATGCTCAAAGGGGTAGTGGGAGAGGGTCACCTTCTTCTGTAGTGTGGGGCATGACTCACTTGCTGATGGATTCTTTGTACCTTAAATCTTTAAATCATGATTTGAGGACTTCAATAACTCAGTCATAAGTTGGAGGTTTGTTGCAGGAGTAGGTGAGGTTCTGTGGCCTGCATTGTGTAGGAGGTCAAACTAGATGATCATATTGGTCCCTTCTGACCTTAAAGTCTTTGAAAAGGATGTGTGTCCAGGTTCTTTACAGAGTCAGAAAATTTAACTTTTTATCCTATTATTTTATATTATAGCTTTTGAAAGTGTTCGGTAGTTTTGGAAACTGAAGATCCCTTTATTTGCATAACAGGCTTACATTTGCCCTCTTCATAGGTGTAAATTGTATGTATTGTGAGGAGTGGAATGCTCATAACAATAGATGTAACTTGGTTGTTTCAGCTGATGAATGCAAATGTTTAATTTTGAAAGGAAGCTTGAGTTCTAATATAACAAACTCTTTATAAAAGTATACTCAGCTCTGTCAATGGTAAATATCTGTAAGTAAATATCTATGAAAGGAAAGCTACCAAAAACTAAATCTTCGGTTCCAGAGGGAGAGAGGGTAATTTTGTTAGTGATTTTGACACCTTCATACTTTAGATGAGATTATTCTGAAGATGGTGGGTATGTACTAATAAATCCAAGACAATGTGGGATGTTTGCTTTTTGAGTCCAAGCACTGCTTAGAGTCTGCAGTGACAGTCACTAGAGGTAAAGTGAAATGTTTTCACAAATACACAAGAAATAAAATGAAAAAGTCATTATAAAATGAAGCTTTTCATCAAGCATAGGAGATTCTGTTGCTGGAGCAGCAGGGGCAGTGCAAACGCTGAGCTAAAAGGATCATTTTCACCATATGGAATGTACCAATCCAGGACAAGCCCTGTGTGGTTCACTTGCATTTGTTGTATTTGTATATTGTGGGTATGGAAGGGGGGCTCTGGCAGGAGGATTTAGTGACAGCATGAGTAGTGCAGTAGAAAGATGGACTCATGAGCCATGAGCATGCATCTGAACTTGACAGCTATTGTGATAAGGGAGCTAGGGAGAGTGGGCACTCACCCTCCCCTGCTCATGCCCATTAAGGGAGCCACTGCACTGCAGTTTTCCTCATCCTTTGTGGGACGCAGAGTAGGGAGGGGTTCTTGCTGGGGGCTGGGTACTGCCGCAAAGTAGTCAGAGTGTAGCTTGGGGATTGAGATGAAAGGGCCTGGACTTCAGGCAAAGGAGAAAGAAGTGGAGTGTGTGTCTCAGCATCAGAGGGGGCAAGGGTCATGGGAGAGGAGGGGCAGGTAGAATCAGGACTGGTGGTAAAGGGAGGTATTGCATTAATGTATAGATGTAATAAAGGGGCTCAAGGAGTCGGAGGTGTTAACGTGAACCTGTCATTGTCCAGCATTAAACTACTAACAGCCCCAACCCTTTTTTATGCAAAGTCCTCAGCCTGCTTAGAACCAAGGCAAACAGACCATGAAAAATAGTTATCTTTTATTAATTTTATTCTAAACAACACACAATGTCCCATTCTCCTTTGGCTGAAAAGAGTTTTTTTTTTAAAGGAACCTCCCTTCCACCCTGCCCCGTGTTATGATCTTTTGCAGAGCCATACCTACAGTGGGGTGAATGGGGCTTTGCCCCAGGTGCACCGGAGCTACTCCATTAAGGGGCATGTTTCGTGCCACCGGCCCCAAGCACCACTAATTGCAAGGGTCACATTCTGATCAGAACGTACCCTGGTTGCTGAAACAGAGCGTTATGGCTCTAGTGTTTGGGTTGGTATTAAAATGACGCTAACTGTCCTTCCTAGAAAAAAGAGAGAGGTTAGTTGAAACGGGTTGGATTTGTCATTGTTGCTGTTGTTTAAAGCCCAGTGCTGTTTTCTAGAAGGCAAAACAAGATGAGCAAGAGAACAGCAAAGATAGAAAATGCAGCCTGTGTTTCTGGTGGTGACTCACTTCTGCAGAAACAGAAGGGTTATTTCAAATTAATGGGCTGGGGACAAGGGCTCCTTTCTCTGTGGACTGGCTTGCTGATCTACTCCTCCCACCCCCAACTTCTCTGTATAGGCTGTGGGGGCTAGGAGCCAGCTGGGAGCTTGATCTGGGTCTGAGCTGCTTGTAGTGCCATGCAAGCAGTTCAGAGCCAGATCAGGCTTCCCTTGTCTGGGGAATGCTGGCAGGCACTTCTCAGGGTGCCCAGGGGGAGCCCCAGTGGCTGCTTTCCCAGTGCTTGCTGAACAGGAGAGTCCTGGCAGCCACTTCTCCAGGGTTTCCCTGTTCAGGGAGCCCAGGAGGCTACCTTCTCCCAGGGAACTGCAGCTCCCTTCTTGCTGGGGAGCTGTGGGTCCTGGGGAAAAGGGTGCTGTGGCTCCTGCTTGCCAGGGAGCTGGGGCTCTCCTTGTCCCCAGGAGCTGGGACTCCGCTGGCCTGGGAGCCATGGCTCCCCCAGTTCCAGTTAGAGAGTCTAATGTAGACTTTCTAACTCGAATTAATAAATCCTACTTTAATTCAAACTAAGAGTCTAGTCAAGAGTTTCTAGTTTGAATTAATAACTTTGATTTAAAATCGAAGTAGTTATTTAGAGAGTCATTTTGAATTAGTTAATTCTAAGTGTAGATGTAGCAACACTCCTGTTACCGGTACTGAGACCTGGCAAACTTGTATCAGTGTTGTACTAATCGTGTTTAGGATGTTGAATTGAACTGCCTTTTCCTGGCCATAGGCTTTTAGTGGTGCTCAAAATCTACAGACTTGGCTGGCTAAGTCAGACTTGTTTTGGAAGGAAGAAGAGAGGGATAGGAAAAAAAAAAAAAAAGAAAGAAGATGGAGAAAGAAAGACACATGGGGAGAGGGCTAGCAGTGTCTCATTTCCCAGGTGGTGTTTGGAACTTAGCCAGAGCCTATGGAGGTGACATTATCCTTTGACTTCCTCTTGCTGACGTAGTCTAGTGGTGACATTTCTTGGGATTAGGAAAAAGAAGGTCCAGACCTCATGAGACAGTGGGAGTGTGACAGTCATTGTGGTCAGACTGCCTCCTTTCCCTTTCAGGTTCTTCAGTCAGCCAGTATTTACATCTGTTTGTCCATTAATTTTCCCCAAAAGCATCTTTTTCTTTTTAAAAACCCCTGAGGGGAGTGATAGGTGGAATAGCCATCCTCTCATTGCTTTGTTCTTTAATTATACCTAACTTTGAACACATCAGTTTTCGTTCATTGATTTCTGGTCCTGTATTTCTCTTATTTACCAGCCAGATCTTAACACCATCCTTGGTTTTATCAGTGGGCCTTTTTGTTTGGTCTCCTTTTTTTGCCTTTATCCATGAACATTTATTGCTGTAGATTAACATGAGATTTTATAAACTTTCATGTCTTTAATCTTGTAAATTTGTAGGCCCAGTTATTACAACAGAGGGTAAGCATGTATGTCAGTTGTAGGGGTTTGAAGATCAAACTAACAGCACAACATTCCCAAAAAGAGTTTCAGGGGGGTTCAACTCTAGGAAAACCTGCAATAGATAGTCTTACAATTTTTTGTGTATTTTAACCTTTGCCCAGTCCTCTCTGCAACCACTTGCACACACTCTTTTTGCTCTGTTGCCTTCCATCACCTCTTATAAAATTTTGTGTTTAACCTACCATCAAGCAGAGGCGCTGCTGCCCTGAAAGAAAGGTTGGGACCCGGGACCCAGGCCCTGGCCCAACCCCTGCTGCCCAATTCCACCTGGATTAGCCTTCTCCCACCAGCAGCCCAATCCACCCCCCTCCCCGTCCCTGGACTCCGCCGCCTGGAGTTGGGGGGAGCCCCTGCAGCCCCTTGGGCTCTGCTGCCTCGGCTTGGGGTGAGGGAGGAGCTGATGCCCCCCTGTCCCTACCACCTGGCCAGCCCCCTATAACCCCCCCCCCCCCCCCCCCGGGAGAGAGGCGCATGCACCAGTACAGCAGCACTACTTACTGTTGCTGTGCTGGGGGGGGTGGGGGAGTCACTAACCTGCAGGCACAGAGGGATTTAAAGTTCCCTCTCCGCCACTGCCCTGGCCTACCTGACTCAGCTGCGTGTTTCAGGGTCTGATGGCAGCTGAATTCAGGCAGGCAGGCAGACTCACTGCACCTTGCGCTTACTCCTGCTTGGCCAAAATTTGCGGAGACTGGGCCTAAGGCTCAGGGGGGCTCCCCACCCCGATCCCACAGTGGTGACGCCCCTGCTGTCAAATTCAGACAAGTGTCCAGTGTGCAAGGGCTTAGCAGCATTACTTTGTTAGAGAGCATGATTGGATAGGATACAGAGAAGGAAAAGAGCGTTGCACTTCACTGAGCAACTTTGAGCACTTTACAGTATTATTTGACCTGATTATTAGTGCTGAACAGCCTGTCAGGTAATAAAGATAAATTTTGATGTTACTTCTGATGTAAATAAGTGATTTTCTCCCTTCCAGTGTTTATTGGTTTTGCAGTTTACATGCCATAAAGTGAGTCATTTTTGGTTTAATAGACATTTTAGGTCTGTGAAATGAAGCACTGCAAAAGTAATTCTGACAGGATTGACAGGCGCAGGAATGGGGCTCAGCTGCTGTAGGCCTCTAGTCTTGATGACAGTCTTACAATAAATCTGATACTGTATGAAGTGATAGAGAATGTCAATTTAAAGTTCTGGATTGCCAAAGCTAAGATTGTTTTATCACTGAACTATTGCAGCACAAAGTTATGCTACTTTGTATGTTTAATTTTTTTTTCCTCTTTGTATGCAAGCCAGTATTACATGGGCTGATACACAAACTGTAGTTGAGAACTTAGATCTTATATAAATCTTGAGAAATTCAAAGTGAAGACACAGCTAGAAATTTTATTTCAGGAAGCTTTAGACTAGAAATAATAGGTGACTCATTCACTGCACTTATTGTTTTCCATTTACAGAAGCCAGAGTTTTTATACCGTTGGCCCAGGTGTTTTTTGAAATTTGACAGCTCCATTTCATTACCTAAGTAGTGGAAGACTCAAATGTCTCAACTCTGTAGCTCTGTCTGGAACTTAGATTTAACTGCAATATGTGTCTTGTGTGCTCTGTGCATAAAAAGATTCTGGGGGAGCCTGGGGTTTACCTCTCCTTTGTAAATTTGGTGTTAAAACTACAAACTGCCTTGTCTGATTCAGTGTCTCTCATGTTATTAGCATGTATGAGCCTAGGCCTTCACAAATCTTTCTGGTTGCCAAGGTGTCCAATTTTAGTAGCCTGTCATCTAGCTCCACTGCAGAAAGGTAATGGAGGAGCGCCCTGTGGCAAGCAAAAGTGAAATTGCTGGGACCAAGTTGTGAGCTAGTTTTGTCCACCTCTGTTAGCTGACAAAGGCAAAAGCCCAGTTTTTCCTTCCTGAAAACAGAGTTCTGGTTGTAACAGTTTGTAATTCTGTTACTTTCCAAATAGTCATGCACTGCATTGTGAGTCTGGATTTATCAGGTTAACCAGTACGAAACTAGGACAATCACCCACTTTCTATTTTAAAGGTTGTTTCTTCTTCGTTGCTTAGTGTCATGAAAACATCCAAAAAGCATTTTGTAGCAAAATCATGCAAAAGATTATATATAACTACAGACTGATGGACCATCAAAAACATTGTGGGATGCTGTACAATAAACTGGGGGGGTGAGCAGCTTTGCAGGGTCAAGATTTAAGTGATTTTTTTGCATGCCTGCTGGCAGAATCTTAAGCACTTAAAGAAACAGGTGGTAGCTGAACAATATGTTTTTGAAGTTCTCTGCCACCTAAATGTTGATCTTTGGCCATAAAAAGGCAGTTACTTGCTGAAGTCCATTGTGGATGTAATCTATCATGGTTTTATTCCAGAAGGATAGCCATGTTAGTCTGTATACAGCAAAAACAACCCAAGTCCTGTGGCACCTTAAAGACTAACACATTTCTTCAGGTATAAGCTTTTGTGGGCTGCAGCCCATGACAGCTTATACCTGAAGAAATGTGTTAGTCTTTAAGGTGCCACAGGACTTGGGTTGTTTTATTGTGATTTACGATGTACTGCTTAACACTGCATTTCTAACACCATTGCTTCTGTTGTCTTTCTTTTTTTCCTATAGTGGAGCGGATTACTATGATTATGGACATGGACTTAGTGAGGAGACATACGATTCTTATGGTGAGTAGCTTTGCATGTGGAATTATCAGTGTGTTTTTAAAGAATTTTGAAAAAAACATGAATAGAAAGAAGAATTGTTATGAAGAATACTATCATTCTGCATCTGTCTCCACCCCCATAGAGTTCTATCCTGGTACGGAGTCCCACTGTAATAGGTGGTGAAGATTTGCAGTTATTGAGAGAGGGGGTTTTGTTGTTGTTGGGTTTTTTTTGTAGCTGTTCTATCTTTGCCATATAAGAGCAAAAATATCCATACTCGCATTTACTACCTTCCCCCAAATCAATGGAACTATTTTCAGCGTACAATAATATTTAGAGTGAGTATGGATCACAGAATTGGGCCATAAGCCCTTAATTCCTAACAAATAAGCATCTGCTTAAGCATCATTAAATCTGTAGGACTTGAGCATATGCTTAAATTTCTTGTTGAATTAGGGCTGAACTGAGCACATTTCACTCTTAGTTCATGATCTTAGACGCATTAACTCATTTCCAAACTCCAGTTGTGTAAAATAAATGAGATAGTTATTGTGGAAAAGTTATAAAAGTGTTTTAGGTATGTAAGAAACACAACGGTACTGGATACTTGTACAAAGAAAGACAATGGATAGTAAAGAAAAATGCATATGCCGCAATGGTATGATTAAATATTTCAGACCAGAAGTTCTGCACTGACGGATTTAATTAAAGGAATCTGTTACGGATTAGAAGCATAAAGCACATTAAAAGGCACCTTTGCTTCATTGAGAGAGCCTGGGTAGAGATGAAAGAAATGCAGCCTTCAATCAGTCAGGATGCTCAAAAACTCATGAATTGCTAGTGACTCGTGCAAGTAAATCATGACTTTGGTTAATGGATGTTATGACATTTTTAGGACATACGCTAGGAAATAGTTATTTCTGTTTATCTTTTGAAGTGCATTTTACGATATCTCCTCCCTGAAGCAATGATGACCTCAGCTGAGATTTGTTTGTCATAACAAATGGTTTGTAGAGGTTTGCCATCAGTCTGCTACTTGAATTGAGTAACTCGAGGGAAAATGGTTGATTAGAGGACTGCATCAAAGGAGGAGGTCACTTCAAGCAGTCCCCCCCCCCTTACAGCTCTTTAAATTGGTCTTTGTGGACTACATAGATTAAATCATTGTATATTTCAACATTTATGTTAACTGCTTGATAGAAGGAGAATGATTTCTCAGTATCTTATTAATGGAAAATTTCATAGTGGGAAAGCTCACAGCCTGTGTAATGCAGAACACATGAAGATGTAACATTTTGTAGCATTACTGTATATAAGGTAGAAAATGTAAAATTTTTTCCTCATTAAATCTTTTCTTACCTAAAATCAATAGCTTTTTATTTGTCAAAGTAAACTTGAGGTTTAATACATAGCATTCAGCATGCCTCATCAGGTTTGGAGATTTAAAGAAAGATTGTAAGTGCCTTGAGGCAAGACCGTGTCTTTCTGTGTATCCCGATGCCTGCCACATTAGGATTCTGATTCTGATTTGATCCTGAGTGTAGAGCCCTGCAAATCCACGAATATCCACAGATATCCTCATTATATCCATATCCACGGATACAACATGGATATCCGCCGGCCATTTCTTGCGGATGCAGGTCAGATACAGATCCACATATTTGTATCCATGCAGGGCTCTACCTGAGTGCTACTGTGAGTGCTAAATATCGCTATTGTTAATAATAATGCGGTCCAGTGTGTGCTGTGAAAACCTTGGCATTCTTATTCATTTTCTTGTTACAAAATGAGGGAAGCAATTTCCTTTGTTTTTTGAAGATTTTTTTTTCCCCAACAATCCAGCTCTGTGGCTGTGTTCACACACAGGGAGTTATTTTGATATAACTCATTTCGAAACAACTTGTATCAGAATAACACCTTATTTCTAAATAACTTAGTCCGAATTAACAAAAAGTTATTTTGAAATAAGGAAAACGGCAGGAAAGGAAATAGCATGTTCACAGTGTGAACATGCTATTTCGTTTGGGGAGGGGGCTGCAGGCACTGGTGGGGTTCAGCGCAGCCCAGGGCTGCTCCCCACCCATGCCTGCAAAGGGGGGTTGCAGGCACCGGTGAGGAGCAGCGCTGGGCTGCGCTGAACCCCGCCGGTTCCTGCAGCCCCGCTCTGCAGGCGCCGGTCAGGGGACACCCCTCAGCACCCTGACCAGGGTGCTGAGGGGGCAGCCCTTCAAATGTTGTTTCGGAACAAGGTGTTCTGAAACAACATGTTCACACGCATTGTTTCGAAACAAGGGTTTCGAAACAAGGTTGTTTCACCCCCAAATGGGGTTAACTTGTTTCAAGACAACACAGTTGTTTCGAAACAACGGGTTCCCCTTGTTTCGAAACAATTGTGTGTCGTGTGAACATTTTTGTTTTGTTTTGAAACAACCTCGTTGTTTTGAAACAAAACTGCTGCTTGAACACAGCCTGTAGGTCTTGCACTTGGTGGGAAATGTTTTTTATTCTATGAAATCCAGTGTTACCTCAAATGCTATATTAGTCAAGCTGTGTGTTTGAAGGGAGGCCACAAGTGTTCATGGTGGAATTATGAAACTTTTCACTTGTACCATTTTAATTCAAAATAATCCTAAATTGGTAATGACCAAAAGATTTATGGGAAAGCAGGGGGAGGGGTTTATATCTGTTCACTTGTCTACATAGAGTACCACGTTCTTACTCCAGTTCCCGTTAGCATAAGTGTCCACATCACAACCTACCACCGAAGTGGCATTCTTGTTTGTAGTCTCATCACCAGGCGGGTTGAATATCATAGGTACCTAGGAATGCTGTGACTCCCAGCTAATCCCAGTGAAAACTAAAGCATGATGGAAGAGCAGTGGTGGGACGTTCACCACTCTTTAAATATTTTACTTCATTCCCTACAACTACTGATGTAAAAGCACTGTACTCCAAAAATAAACTGAAAAATATATATCATTAAAAACAAATACTGCCACAAGGATCATTAGGAAGGATTTAATTATGGGTGCTTTTCCTTGTTTTAGGACACGAAGAATGGACTAACTCAAGGCACAAGGCACCTTCAGTGAGGACAGCAAAGGGAGTCTACAGAGATCAGCCATATGCCAGATACTGATTGTACTCTCTGATGTTGTGAAATATCCAGTCTCCACCAGTCCTGTATACTGTTCCAAGTAATTTTTTTCTATAAACAATCCCTTTTTATTAAATCAAAGTGCTTAAAAATTGAACGGATGCACTGAACTTAAACTATTTTGTTGAAAGAACAACCTGGACAGAAAGAGATGTAAAATAAGGAATTTGTTATTTCCAGACTGTATTTGAAAAATAGGTGATCACAAAAAAAAAAAAAAAAAAAAAAAGAGAGAAAAAGAAAAAAATAACCTCTGATTAACTAGTGTTAAACAAAAACTAGGTTTACTAAATATGTTAATCCATTCTTTTAACATAAGCGTAACCTTTTATTTTAAAGGTTTTCAGCAATTTAGTTTTTAGTTTTATTTTTCAACCATTTTGCTAGTTTTTCTCTTGCAAACATGTGTAAAAAGGGAAGCAAATTACAAATGCAAATAATGTGGTATTTTGTAACTCAAGTCTTGAAATGTTCTGTAGTGTTAAGCAAAGTTTACTCTTGCTTGATACTAAATAAACTTTTGAAAGAAAATGTGTGTGTGAGAGTAATTTTGTTTTAGTTTTTTTTTTTATAATAAACCTTCATAAATAGTAGTAAACAGGGAAAAATTCATCTAACAATGATCAACATAAAAGGCTCATATTAAACACTGTACAACTTCTTTTTTAAAAAAATGGTATAAACCTAAATGTACATTTATCTACTCACAATAGATTTAAATGCTGTTTAAAGTATCCAAATGGTATGGATCTGCTTGAATGCCACATTTAAAAAATTTTTTTTTGGTTAAAAATGGTTTAAAATAGCTAATGAATTTTCTGAAAAAGATGTGACTAGTTTTCATCTTGTTGAGCATTTTTTCACTAGTGCAACTTTGGAATTTTTATGAGAATTTTGGTACCTTAATGACCACCTCGCTCCGTCCTGGAAGCAATAAACACAAAGCTTTTAAAGACTTTCTGACTTGACTAATTGAGGTCGCTTTCGTCAGAGGCAGAGGATGTGTAACCCTTAAAACGGTCTTCATTTGAAAAGGTAAATAAATCCAATCAGATTTTAATCTCACTTAATTTATCTTAATATAACCAATAAAAAGAGGGAGGATACAAATCAGAAAGTTTCATTTTAGATTTTAGAAAGGCTTTAAGATCCCCTAAATTCTCATTTTAAAAAGTTTAATTTGTTTCCGTAATCTAAAAAAGCCTTAGCTCAGTCAGTTTAATTTGGACAAACTATTCCCTATTAAACAAATGTAAAACTTCATAACTAGTAGTTTGTAATACGTTATTTTCCCATAAATTCTAGTAACAAAGAACAATCCTTAAACATTACTAGTGTTTCAAAAACTTTTCCTTAATTATTCAGTTTGTCTCTTTAATTATAGTTTAATTTGAATTGTTTATTTTTAGTTTATATTTTAAAGTCTTCTGTATTTAGTAAACAGGTCTTTTCTCTTGTCAGGAAATGCTAGACATCTTGGAAAAACAAGAGAACAAACTCCTAAACTTGTTGATGCTTGGTAGGTACCTTTTCATATGTTTCAAACTTTCTAATAAGTGTTGTACCGGAGGAAAGAGTTTTAAAGGACTAATTCAAAACCCATTGAAATTAACAGAAAGACATCTAACTACTTGGGGATGGGGAGGGGGAGAGATTCTGGGTCAGTCCTTAAAAAAAAAAAAAAAAAGAGGTCTGTGATTTTCTGAATTTAAAAGTTACTTTAAGAGCCTACCAAAATGTAAGTAACTCTTTTTCAGAAAATATGGCATGTAAAGCTTAATACAACACTGTCCCATTGTGCCCCTACTGTTCTTAAATTATTTCTATTCTTCAGATGAAGAATTAATTTGAACATCACCTAGCTAGTTAAAGAGGTTGCTTATCTGATAGAGAAGCGTAAAAGAAAATGAGTATAATTTTATGCCATTAATCCCCAACAGACAATTTAAATCTTGCTAGCAAAGTCTTTGACATCTTTATCAGAGTTTCCAGGCCATTTACGTTCAGTGAGTAACTTTGTGGGTTATAGTTTTGATAGGAGAAATTTAAAAGTTGGTACAACATGACATGGTGAACCAAAATAAACATTTCTGCAGAAGGAATATGTTGAATAGTGGTGGAGGGGAAAGTCAAGTTCCTTAAAAATGTATTCACAGGCCTGTTAATCTACTGCTTGTGTGCATGTTGACTGTAGATTACGATTTCTAATGAAGTTAGTCAGATGCTACATCTAAAAATAGTTCAGCCATATTCATGCTCTATGGCTGCTGTTGTACAAAACCAGTTTTTTCTAGGACAGAAAGTTTAAATTTTTGAGGGGTTTGTTTCCTACATTGAAAGGTAGTTTTAGATGCTAATCCCATTAAAAAAAAAAACAACATAATACTTAGGCATAATAGAATGAGTTTTACTGAAGATGTCTTCTCTGAATGTTCATAGCTTTCTGGATCAAATCGTTAATTATATTAACAATTTTGGTCACATCCTCAAAATGACTCAGAAATAGCTTGTGTCAAAGTTAAGGTTGCATAAAAAGGCTTATGTTAATCCATGTGCAATTTTTGTACCACTCCAAGCCTGCAACCTTTACATATGTGACGTCCAGTTTTAGTTAATTGTTCATATGAACTAAATTATCTAAATCTACTCAGACCTAAGGAAGAACAACCATCATGAATGACTACTGCAACGTTAGATTTTAAACAATACTTGAAGAGGGAATATTTTTATAACTTATGTACATACTCTGTAAGGGTTTGATTGCATATCTTTTTGTCTGAAACAAAGTATTTAAATGGCATTGCCTGAAACAGAATTTTAGATGCTTTTATAGGTTTGATATTTCCAGTATGAAACTTTTCTCAACACTTTCTAATATAGTACACACATTGACCTTTTTTCTTCTATTATATCTCCAACTTTCTTTGGAATAATGAAATAAGTCTATCAAGGGAAATAGTTTTAGGTACTAGATAATCCAGCTTCGGTGTGAGAAACATAATTACTAAGAAGAGCTAGTTCATTCATGTAGAATTGTATATTCTCTCACCTCTTGGTCAGTTGCTACATGTGGCTAGAGTCAGACCCAAAGGCACAAGAGAACAATATCTTAATGATTTATCAAACATATAATTATTAGTTTTCCTGTATTGTACACAGGGTTTGTTGTCATCTTCATACTCAATTTAAGCGATTAACTCATTTTTCATTCTTTTCCATAAATCTCCATAAATGTATTGTATTTCTAATTGCCTGTAACCCGACAGTCTCTAGAGAGTCAGTGATAATTATTCGTTTCCCGATGTACATAAACATATTTTGTTTTCCTCTTTTCTAGGGACTTCTGTTGTGATCATTATGGACTGTTTTACAGTATGATTTCCACCAACGTGCCTAGGCAAGGATGAAATCAGCTTTGGAATCTACAAACACAGTTCTGTTTCTCTTTCGCTGTTTTACATACTAACACGCTGAAGTATATCATATTACATCCTTTGTTTTTTAACAACGGCTGTAAAAGCCCTCAATTGTTTAATGACTTAGCAATGTTTTTATGTAGAAGTCAATAAAGATTCTCCATTTTAATCCCCAGTACAAGGCAATAATGCATCCTTATGTCCCTTCAGTGCTGCTGTAATTCCTACATGGCAGCTCTCAGACAACTTACGCGCAGTCTTACAGCTAGGTCCACAGTTCACTTTTGGAAGTAATTTATCTACTGTATGTGCAGTATGGACAAGTAAACATGAAAACAAGTATGTTATACAGAAGCTTTTCTGTTTCTCAGAGGCTGTGTGTAAACAAATGTGCCTGAGGCATGACTGAGTAATAGAGAGAGAATAAACCCAATTTCAATTTCCTTCAGCAATTTCTTTCCGAACAGGAGGGTCATAATCACTGTTGACTGTACTGTATTATTCATTCGCTTTCACTTACTCCATGATATATTGTGATTATGATTTTAAATTTCCTGAAATACCTTCTTCCTTATAAAGTCACATGTTTTCCAGTAAAAGAATCTCAAGCTAGTTTTTAGGTCTTTGATAAATCTGCTTTCTTGTATTTGGTAGACATGTTTCCTCAGTGCCCTCTCAGTTTCATATTAATCATGAGTGGATCATCGGTAATACAAATAAAATTATGGTAGTGTAACCTTTTCTTATTTTTTTGGTGAAGCTGACAGCAAACCCAACTGCTTTCCTCCTATGCTTCAGAAATTTACTTCTAACAGATATATTTTCCTTGCTTACAATCATTGCATATGCAGGCTAGTCAGTTTCCATACTGAGGCCACACATCTTATATGTTTGCAAGTCAAACTGTTACTTTTGATAAATAAAGGAATATCACTAAACTTGGGGTCTTCTGTTCAAACTTCACATCTCCCTCAACACACATTGAAGATTTTTTATTAGCATTTATTAGATGTTGACAAATGGCTTTTAGACATTTTTTATAGGAAGTGGGAAAAATTGATTTCACATCTTAGGTTATTCTTCACATTGATTTCTCAAAGCTACTTTCTGTAAATGGAGTATCATTTAGTTCTTTTCTCTCTTGGTTGGAAGGCACTTCAGATGTAGTCAAAAAGCATAGTCTTCCTGTTTCCTCTTCACCACTTAGCTATATCACTTTAAACTGTATTATTTTAAAAATGTTTTACATGTTCCACAAATTTTCTGTTTTACTCTTTCACCATACCACAGTTTTACTGCTGAAAAGCCTTCCAAAAGACCTACAAGTCATTTAAAAATAAACAAGCCTCAAGCATCACAAATGAAGTAGTTAATCGTTGCATAGAGATTAATTCACATCACACCAAAATGCAGACACCTGTGATTTGAAATAGCAAATGCTACCCAAGTATGTAAGATTGGAAATAAATATATTTATCTGACTGCAGAGGGAATTTAGATAGCAGAATGCAATTTCCTCAGTTATAATTTGGTTAGCAGGACACTGGGATTAACCACCCTATCGTTTATGAATAAGGTATCAGGTTTTCAGTTCTAAGTATTATCTAATTAAACTACATCTCCAGCATCACAGCTTCCAAATATCATAATGGGAAATTGCTTGAGCACTGATTCAGAGGGAAAAGGGTCCAGTACTAAATTATCAAAGCTATTTCCAGAACCTCTGATATGTTCTTAGGATGTATTGTATATTTGTACTGGCCCTGCCTAACCCTGATTACCTTGAGTGATATAATCAGATCCCTCTGAAAGAGCTGGGGTGAGAATCAGCTCCTCCAAGTCAGATGTCATGGTTCTTTCCTGGAAGCAAGTGAAGTAGTATCTCCAGGTGAAGAGGAGCAATGTTCTTAATGGGAGAGTTTAAATATCAACAGGTCTTACCCACAAGCAATGGTAAGTAGGACTGTGAAATGGAACAGCAGCAGCATTAATATGGGCACTGTACCAGTCTCTGGTGCTGAAAAAGAAGCCATGTTTTTGAATGAAGCTCTAAATTTACAGGTCAGTCTATGTCCCCATCATCACCGGTGGTCATGAACATTGGTTAGTATTGAAAAGAACACTGGGGGGGGGGACAGGGGGGTACAAGCAGCAGAAATGAGGTTTCTCTGCACAAGAGTGGGCTGAGTTTCTGAGACAAGGTGAGGGGCTTGGCTATTCAGGAGAACCTTGTAGTAGAGCTCCTCTGCCTCCACAGCGAGGGGAGTCAACTGTGATGGTTTGGGTACATTGCAAGGATGCCCCCAATGAACTTGCTTTGAAACTATACTGGGAAGGTTGCACTCAGAGGAGGCCCTGAGGCCAACCGATGACTCACCGAGGGGATTATATCTTTTGGCTGGCCTGGAAATACCTCAGGAGGAGCTGAGACCTGTTATGGAAGGAAGGGAAAGGGTGTGCTCCTCCATAGTCTCTGTGCTGCTGCCAAAGCCCTCAACAGACAGAGCTATAAAGAAAAAGATCTTATCAGGTCACAACACAGGATGGCATGACTACAGGCTATGCAACTTGTGTGGACACAGACCACTTGTTTTAAGATTTTCCTAAGCTTCATATGTATGTATCAAGTTGATGTCCATAGCTGTGTGAAAAAGATCTTGTGTTAAATTCAGGCTCCAATAATGGCAAAGACCATGTTGCCATTGATATCACTGAGGCCTGGATTTCACCCCTAAGGCTAGATTTGTAGATGGGACTTGGACTTAACCTTGGAAGACTTAACTTTAGACACCTTGCTGTCTAGTGCCTTCAAAGCCCCAAGGTTAGAAACCCAAACTCCTTACACAATCCATGGGTACAGCAGGTGCCTGAGAATAGGGTCCACAAGAGCTGTGCTGAGGGCTGCTGGAGTAAGCCAAGAGGAAACAGAAGAGAGGTGTGTAGCTTGAAATAACCCCTACATTCTGGACTGAGGAGCCTGTCAACTGGGCTTGATAGCAGTGGACCTTCTCCTGGAGTTAGGATCAGTCTGGTTTACTCACCTTTCTCATAGCACAGAGGGAGCAGCCATAACTCCTTACTTATCACCCCAATTGTTTTGTGCCAGGTCTGATCCAGTAGCTGTGTGCTGGGGAGAGGGCTCTGAATATGTTTCCTAGATTAGAAAATGCCTGCTCTGAGGTTCCCATGGGAACTGGGTGACAAGACGTAGGCAGCTGCGTGTGCCTATTGGCAGATTTTAGACCTCCGCTACAGGACTAGGCAGGAGCTATCCAGAGGGTTGAGGTGGACTTGAGCCCCTTAATTCCTTTAGCTCTTGCCCTTGATTTCAATGTGTTTTTCAGCAGTGTGCCTTTGAATATTTGTTAACCGTCACCAAGAGGCAGTGGCCCTGAGATACTTTCCTGTTTACCAGTTTCAGACCGAGATAAGAAGAGAGAATCTGAGCCACTGTCTCTAGCAGTGGATTTTTCAAAATCTGTGCCATCTTGCCGGTAATTATGTTGGTGGAGGTTTTTGAGGCAAGCATGTCCTCATTAGGAGCTGATGCTCACAGTGTTTATAACTGAGCCACAAGAAACAATTCCTGGAAATCTGAACATCAATAGATTTCATAATTTCTAATGACAGTGTGAATTCAGATGAGCCTGAAGTCATAGTCTAGTATGGTTGGATGTTGTAAAGCATGCTCTTCAGTTTGAAGCTCTTTAGCTGTACAGCTGGAGCAATTATGTGTTCAGACATCAAAAAAAATACAATAAAAATGAATCTACATGTGTTACAAATTGCACCAAATTTGACTTTGATAGGTGGAAATACATTAAACTCCTTCCAGGGAAAAATAAATGTATTGAAATAAAAAACCTTCTCTGCTTTCCCATTAATCACTCTGCCACCCCCCCACTCCCAACCCCCCCCCCCCCACACACACACCTTCTTTCTGTTTTGTTTGGAGGTGGGCATGGTGCAAAATCTTATTTTATGCTAATCTGGCTACCCTAAAAGCATCCAGGATACTGATCATCCATAATATTAGTATTTTTCACATTCAAATGAAAATACACATGCATGAGAATGAAATAACTCAAGTTCCAAAGTTGTGAATGAGATAGGGGTGGAGGAAATTCTTTCACCAGAGTGATGACATTATCAAGGACAACAGCCTTTGCTTAATCCTAGTAGAGTGTATTAGAAATACCTTAAATGATTCATTTTTCTAGCTGAAACTTACACTGCTAAAACAGGAAATGTCCCATCCATGCTCCCCATGTGTTCATGTCAACTTTTTACAGACATGGCATTGAAAGAGTATCACAGACAAACCATTCTTTTAAAAATGCTTAGAAATGTTAGCCAACAGTAAACATAGAGTTAACTGTATGGTTTTACTCTGTACTATCAAATTGTTCACTGGAATATGTTAAGAAGATCTAATATAGTGACATTGTTAATAAATGGATCCATAATTTACCATGTATAAAACACCTCAAATCTTCTGCCAAACACCTATAGTTGAGGCTCATACAATCCAGATATTTTTTTTATATAAGCCTTCATTAAACTAAGCTATCAGATATCTCTCTTCATATAACAAATTGCAGAAATTATTTGTCAACAACCTTGAAAGTTTGCTGAGGACTCCTCATTGCTTTTGTTTTCATATGGACCAGTTAGACAAAACTCAAACTTCAATCAGTTGGTACAGGTCAGCTTGGGCTTTTGCAAATCTGAACATTTTTTCCCACATATTGTATTCTATACATATAGCTATAGGATACTATAAATATCATAGAAATAGATCTAGGACAACAAATTGAACCATCGCTGAGATGTAGTTTACACAAATTACTTTGAATGGAAGTTTTACCATTAACTTCAAGAGGGCCAGAATCTCACTCTTAAACTTAAATCTCTAAACAGAATAGCCCACATAAACCTACAGACTTGTTAGTAATTAGATCCTTTTGCTGTAAAGTGCTGAAAGGTTTGGTAGTTAGTAATTAGCCCTCTTGGCGATGATTTGTTGAAATATCCCGAGTTGGTATATTCAATCCCAAATCTTCCTTGGGCTAGCTAATTCACACTTTTCCTTCCTATGCTTTCTTAGTTACTATATTGTCTCATTACTTATTAAATTAAAAGTTGTAGTGGGGGGTGTTCTGTCCTCTTTTAGGGGGAGACAAAATATACAATGCATCTCCTTGAGAACCATTTCAGCTTTTTCTGGACCATGAATAGAACAGTTTCTGTTTTACAAAAATATTTCCCCATGACTTGATCACACGTGGTCTGCTCAAAAATCCTTTTCTAATATAAAATAATTATTCTTTCTTAAGATCACTTATTACTGTCTCCCATGCATGCAGCAGCTAGGGTATCAAAATATTACCTGGAGCCATGTTACCATTTATGATTTTTGTTCAAGAATTCACTGGTCTCCCTTCAGAGTGCCTTAATATAGAGTTTAAAGCCAATGAGAAGACTAAAATGAGCTGAAAGCAGCTTTGATGTATGCTTTCTAGAATGATCATTGGTACCTACAATTGTACAAAGATTTTACCTACTTTTTAGAAAGGTTATTTGTTCCTACAGGTGCATCTAACAAAGTGGGCTGCAGCCCACAAAATCTTATGCCTGAATAAATTTGTTAGTCTTTAAAATGCCACAGGAATGTCATTGTTTTTGCTGTATACTGACTAACACTGACTAGGTACTCCTCTGCTCCTACTTTCTGGGGTGTTGTGCCGAAGTTTCAGCTTGTGAAAATTAATTTAACCCCACTGACATTTCAGCTTTTTACACCTGTTGAGAATTTGGCCTGAAGTATACCAAAAGGCTCTTATGTCTTGATCAGTGACATTCCCTTGGATACTAAACCTTCTTTTACTGGGGGACCACATAAGTACTCTACCTGTTAGTAGACATTGCCCTGTAGTTTACTGAGATTCAGCTTAATAGCGAAAGATTGGTACTTAAAAAAATGGAAAGCACCTGAAGGTCAAAGGAAAAGTTATGAAAGAGTATTAAGGGGGAATACGTGTGCCTGAATGACTTATTCCAGTTCAGTGAACAGCAAGATACCTGTAAGGAATTGTGGTGATGTTTCTTGCTGGTTTTGTGATTTTCTTTGCAATTTGGACCCTCATTTTTAATTTATTGTGACTGGTATTGTAATGGTGGTGTTAGTTTTTAAAAAAAAATAATGTATCTATGAAGAAATGAAAGTGAGGAGAAAAATCCTATTATGCCCTTTTTAAGTGAATCCCTCCTCTCCCACACCCCCCTGAATCATTAGATGCTAACAACCTTTATGTACCATGAATTTGCTGTGGACTGATATTAAGACTTGGAGGTGAATGGCTCTAATCACAGTTCAAATTCCCTGACCTATGCAATCCTTTGAGAAAGTCATGATTTTTATATATTAATTTAAATAAAATAAATAGATTTTTGTTGGGAAACCACATTATTGATGGCCATCTTCAAAGTGCCAGGCTTCTTGCTTAAAGCTGTTTCGTGATGTCATTTCTCAGCACTACATGTGGACATTTTTCTTCCATACTTAGAGAGTGCCCATTCACATAGTAGCTGAGTACCTCCCACTGTGATGTGTTTATCCTTACACAACCCCAGTGAGGTTGCAAAGTGCTATCACCCCCATTTTTCATTGGGGCAAATCGCAACATAGAGGGGCTAGGTGACTAGACCAAGGTTATTGAGGACATTTGTAGCAGGCAGGGTCTTGAACTCAGGTCTAGAGGTTATCATCTTAGCCTCTGGATCAACTTTCATCTTTTTGGCTCAGGGCTATGTGTCATCAGGATCATTCACATCATGACAATAACATTCATTATAGTGACACACTAAGAAGGAATCAACAGAAAAAAAATTACATCTGCCACACTTGAAGCTCTGTTGAAAAATCATGGTATGAACTTCTGAATAATGTGTACTGGGGCTCTTCTAATTATTCTGATAAATACTTAATGGAAGTGCCAAAAATCATTTGAGCAATTTGCCATTTCAGATTTGCCACTGGTCCATCAGGTCTGGCAGCCTGTTTCCAACAGTGGCCAATACTTGTTGCATCAGACAAAGGGGAAACCCCCTTAAAGTACCCAGCCGATTGTGCAGTTCTGCACTGCTGAGTGAGCAATAGGCCATTTTTGGTATGCTTGGTCCCAGAATCAATTGTCAAAGGAAAGCTCAGTTACCTAGGGACTGCCAGGATGCAATGACTGGTTGGGTACTGTCTGGAATAAGTTCAGTGCTATTGTATGGTAACACTTCTGACAGTGAGCACATGAGACCTTAACTTCCATGTCATTCATCGTCCAAGGATTTGACTAATTGTCAAAAAACGTTGGTGAGGTAAGTCGAATGTTAAAACATTTGGGCCATTTCTCACTGTTGGAAGGCAGCCAGCTGACTTACAGCGCCCAGCAACACTTCACAAGTTTGTGGCAGTGGGAGGTTGATGGCAAACTTCAACTACCTGAAAGAAGGTTCTAGGGAGGATGGAGCTAGGCTGTTCTCAGGGGTGGCAGATGGCAGAACTAGGAGCAGTGGTCTCAAGTTACAGGAGGGAGTTCTACATTGGTTATAATATAATTTGACAGGCCCCAGAACCCTCCTAAATTGACAGATCCCCCTTATGCCAGTTCAGGACCCCTCGCACCAGTGTAGGCCCTCCTTGGATTGGTCCAGGGCTCCCACACACCTGCCCCCCAGCCCAGCTACTGGCCCTGGCCCCACCTTGCCGCTGATCCTCCAACCCTTCCCCAATAACCTGCCGTGCTGTGCAGTGTTCCCCCCTATCCAAGCCCAACCCCTGCCCTGCACCCTTTCCCTGCCTGGGCCGGCTCACCTGTCCCCAAACCACCCCCGTGGCCCCCTTACCTGGCTGCCATGTTACTGCAGAGCAGCCCCAGCCTGGGCTGAAGCTCCAGCCTGAGCCTTCTCTGAGTGAGCATGCTCAGAGCCCCTGAGCATGCTCATTCAGAGCAGGCTTTGGCCAGAACCTCATCCCAGGCCAGAGCAGCACTCTGCTGGCTAGAACATGCCACAACGACATTCTGGGGCCTGCTATTTTAAGAGGCTCAATGTCAGGGCCCCCTAAAAATAGAAAATGGAGCCAGAATGCTGCATTCTGGGGCCTGCTATTTTTACAGGCTCTGGAACGCTTAGCCCCTAAACAGAGTGGGCCCTGGAACACCATTCCACCATGTTCTGGCCTACTTTAACTCCTGGAGTTCGAGGTTGGGCATTAGGACAATCTTTTTCACTAGCAGGGATGGGTTACCTAGAGATGTGGTCAAATCTCCTTTCTTAGAAGTTTTTAAGACCCAGCTTGACCAAGCCCTGGATGGCATGATTCCCTGGATGGCATGATTAAGGCAGGGTTGGACCTCCTTGGAGCAAGGGCTTGGACTAGATACCTCCGGAGATCCCTTCCAACTCAAATATTCTCACAGGAAAAGTAATCGAAACAGTAGGCAGCACTGAGGCAGGCATGATGTAATTATCTACATTGGATCTGGGCAATGCATCAGCACTAGCAATCTACTTGGAGAGAGTCCCATGGGCTGCCTAATGAATGCAAGTTATCAAGGTCTTGGTTCTACCAAAGACAGAGAAGAGCTGAATCCCAAAAAACCCTTTAGACTGCTCTGGCAGCATTCTAAGTGGGGACAAGAGTCTTCCTGAGAACAGCTGCTGTACAGAGCCTTCACTTGACTGGTGTTCATTTGGCACAAATGTTCTGCCCCAGTTCTGCCCAGAGTCCCAGGCCTAAGGGGCAAATCAAAGGCATGTGAAGAGGTAGACAGAGTGTGCTGTACTATAACTATTCTTTGCTTCCCTTGGGGTTCGTGGAGCAGAGTTTATGTTAGAGCAGCCTCCACTGAATGCCAGGCAACCACCTGCATATCCCTGTAATTTAGGAATGAAAAGGAGACTTAAATGTATCTTAGCCCCTGTCATGGGGGCATCCTACTCACAGCTGGATTGGCACCTCCTGCCAATCATCTGGGGATTAGCTACAGGCTGACACCCATATCCATGCTCCATGCACCATCACGTTTTCCCCTGTAGTTTGTCTGCAGCCCTTCAGTTCCTGATGGGTGTAAGTAGAGTCATTTTCATGGTGTGAGCCTCCAGCTGTATCTATGTCCCTTATATGATGAAAATTTTGCAAAGCCAGATTTAGGAGACCCCCCCCCAAAAAAAATGTCATTAGATTAAAAAGAACCTGGGAAGGGTTTTATATGCTGAGATAAAAATGTGAGTTTGTTAGTTTCCAAAGCAGTTGAGAGGAGACCATAGAAAACACAGCTCCACTTCCAAAGAGGTCTATAAAGCCAAGGTCTTTCAATTAAACCTGTAGCAATCACTCTCAGGCCTTGTCTTTTCGGTATTTGAAAGGTTTGTCTCCTTTGTACTCTTCAACTGCTTATAAAGCATTCAAAAGGGATTTAAAAGGCAATTGGAAAAAAAAGTGAAATTAGAACCTCAGGAGCTTTGCATCACCTGTGGTTTCTGGTATTGGCACTATAATGTGATAAGTGTCTAGCACAAACGTGGGATGCTGAGTTCCACAGGGCTGCTCTAGCATGCAATGAAGATCTTCTGTTCAGGAGGTTTGAGTCCTATAGTTCAATGTTAGAAATTTAAAGGTTGGTCATCTAGTTTTGTTTCGTGCAGCTTGTTAACAGAAACGTGCCTAGTGATTATGAAATTTATGCTTTAGGAAGGAGAGCGTGAAAGTCTTGTGAGTGTAATAGGGCATTATTGTTGTTAGAAGATGAAAACAGGCAGATTGAGAGATGAATTAAACTGGTGATTGCACTTTATTGCCTGTTCATTCCTCCTCAACACCACGAGTGAGCAAGGAAAGGGTGGCTTTATTATCCTTTTATTCTCAAAAGGATTTAAAAGCTTTCATTCTTAACTCCTTCCCAAAAAGCCTTACTTGGTCACATTAACACTGATAAAATGAATACGCGAAACTTACTGAAGAATGTAATTATACCCACCTCTTTTTCTTGTTTGCAGATTTAACTGACGGTCCACGGGCACTTCACCATAAAACACATTATTTTTTGCAACAGAAATCCTTAGCAAGCAGTTTTCAAGGGAGGAAAAGGAATAAAGGTGATAATGAAACATTCCCTTCACAGATCTTGTGCATGAGATGAAAGATAGATTCATAGATTGTAAAGAACCAATATAATCATCTAGTTGACTTCCTGCACAATGCAGGCCACAGAGCCTCGTCCACCCACTCCTGAAATAAACATCTGACAAAGCAGTTCTCAACTGCTGTGTCACAACACAAAAATGTATTGCAAGGCAACATCAAGTAGGGGGGCTAAGCCCCCATGTGGCTGGTGAGCAGGTAACTGTTGGTTGTATTAATATTGGCAGACTGTGTGATTCAGGAAGACTGTTGACTCATCCAACATGCGAAGAGCTGGGGGCATGGCATTTTTAAACCTCCCACTCTGTGTACCAAGCCCAGGGAGTGAGGGAACAGATTTTCCAGCAGCTACGGGATGGGGCCCCTTCATTACGAAGGTGAGTGGGGGGCCGTGAGTCAGGGAAACGAGCCAGAGAAGCAGCAAGGCCAGTGTGGAGGGGCTGCAGATGTTTTCTCACCAGCACCCTGTATAATGGTACTAACACCTTCATATCTCTACTGGAAATACCTCATCTGATGCATCCTAGGAGTGCATTAGATTTTTTTTCACAGCCACATCACATTGGCGGCTTCTAGTTATTCTGTGATCAGCCACTATGTCCAGAGCCTTCACTTCTTCCATCACTTCCAAATGATGCATACCCAACTTTAAAGGAAAATTTCTTATTAATAGCCCCTAAATGCATGACTGTTCACCTCCCAGAATTAAATTTCATTCTATTCCTATTATTCTAGTTTACAAGTTCATTCGGATCTTCCTGTATAATATCCCAATCCTCCTCTGTATTGGCAATACCTCCCAGCTTTGTGTTACCCACAAGCTTTATTAACTTATTCCCACTTTTTGTGCCAAGGTCAGTAATAAAAGGTTAAATAAGATCCCTGAGGAACTCCACTGGCAACCTGCCTCCTGCTTGACAGTTCATCTTTCAATATGACCTTTATAGTCTACCCAGTTCCTTACCCACCATTCTATTTTCCTATTAATCCCCATCTTTTCCAATTTAACTAATAATTCCGGAGCTGTATCAAATGCCTTACCAAAATCTAGATGAATTAGATCCATTGCATTCCCTCTGTCCAAAAATTCTGTTGTCATCTCAAAAAGGAAATCAGGTTGGTCTTGTAGATCTGCCTTTTGTAAAGCTGTGTTTTATTTTATCCCAATTTCCATTAACCTCAATATCTTTAACTATTTTCTCTTTCAAATTTTTTTCCAAGACCTTGCATACTGCTGAGTTCACACTAAAAGCCTTGTAGTTACCCAGATCACTTTTTTCCCTTCCTTAAAAATAGGAATAGTAATTCTCCAGTTATGTGGTATAATCCCCGAGTTTACAGATTCATGAAAAATCCTGGCTAATGGGCTTGCTATTTCATGTGTCTGTTTCTTTAATGTTCTTCAATGGGAATTATACAGGTTCCTTGATTTAGTCCCATTAAACAGTTCAAGTTTGGCGTCTACTTCAATTGTGTTAATTTCCACCTCCGTATCCTCATTCGTATTAGCCACCTTACTGTTAGTCCTAAGGTTAACAATACCCTCATTAAAAACAAAGGCAAAGTATTTGTTTAATTATTCAACCATGCCTAGATTATCCTTAACCTCCACCCCAACCTCAGTGTTTAGCAGTGCCACTTCTTTCTTTGTTTTCATACTATTTATATAGCTATAAAGCCTTTTCCTATTGGTTTTAATTCCCTTTGCAAGGCACAACTTGGCTTGGCTTTTGGCCTTTCTCACTGTGTCTTTACATGCTCTGGCCTGCTTTTTCTTACTTACATGTTGAGATGTTTACTCATCCAACTTGCTCTACAACTCCTGCCTCCATGAGCAAAGCTGCTGCTACTTGGGTATGTTGGCAAACTCCTGCCACTTTTTTAAGATCAGAAGTGGGAAGGAAGTCAGATTGTATGACATACAATAAGAATGGCATCACAAGGGGCCAAAGAGAGGTACTCGGCCACAGGGATTTGCCAAGACTAGGCAGGGTGGTGATATTAGACTATGGAGTGTCACTGTTTTACTATTGATCTTAGGCTACCAAGATGAGCTATATAAGAAATGTGGGCAAAATTCCCTAGAGCTCTTTGTAAAGGAGCCTCTTCATTCCTCCATGAACTGCAGCCACCCCTGGAGCAGAACACCGCAGCTACGTACAAACAGAAAGTAACAGTTCACTATAACTTAGGAAGAGTGCAGAATGCTGTATCCAACCAAAACCTAATGCGGGGATCAGAACCTCTTTGTAGTCATCGATCAGCTACTCTTTCCAACAGAGGCCTTTAGCACCATGGCTAGTATTGGATGACTATTAACAAAGGGGTGGGGATCACCTATTTATTCTCCTCCTGTTTCCTTTAGCATGCTGGGAACTGAGCACTGATCATGGGATAAGACGTCATTGCACCCAAGGTATCATGAGAGTAATGTACTGAAACAACCTGTTTAGAGACCACAGCTTGGTGATCCGGTTCATCAGACGGCCCCTGGCCCATCAGGGCTCTATAAACAAATGGTCAAGTGGATATGGTGCCACATGGTGCAAGTTCAGCCCCAAAACACCATGCCCTGAGACCTTGGCTCAGGTGAATATTCTGCCGAGCAGGCTCTGGAGTAAAGGTGACAACAGCAGCTATATCAGACAACAACACAAGTGGGATCTACTGGCTTTTAATAAAACAGCATCTGTGATCTGACAAGACAGTTCAGGTCGCAGCCTGGGAAAGACTCCAGGAAATGTCTTATAAGGCTCTTCAGGTGGTAAAGTGCCAGCTGGGAGAGTGTGATTAATATGCTTCTCAGCCAGCTCAGCGCTGAACAGACCTCCAGAGTCCTGGCTCTACAGTACCTGGCACCTCACAGCTAGCGACCGATCACTCAGGGCAGGACCGACAGCAGCTGCACCTTGTGGCTGCTGATGCGCTGCTTAAACTGTGGTTCTAGAAAGTCTGTTAGTCCCCCTCCACCCTACCCCAGCTGTGAGGCATGTTGCTAACACATTATCTCACTTTATACAGGGGAAAAAAACCAAAATAAATCTGTGGTCCTGACCTTTCTGTCTCAGGGCTGGTCTGCTCTGTAATAGCTTTTCTATTTTTACTTTGCAGCTCTGCGTGTCTGACCTGGTTTGTAAATAGATGTGCTACAGGAATAGACATCACCAGGTGAGGGATGGCAGGAAGAGTTGCTTAAGCATCTCTATTTTATCTCTGTACTTGAGGTTCCATCTGAATTTACATACTGAGACACTTTGCTCAGGACAACATCCTGGTTCAGGAACAGAACTTAAGCAAGTGCTTACTTTTAAGCAGGAATTTTTGAAACTGCCCCTGTGACTTAGAGGCAGATGCCTTATTGACTTTTCAAGAACACTTGTGCTCCTAAATCAGTTAGGCTTGGTCTATATTGCTGCTGGCAGTCGATGGGAGGTACACAAGCTATATCACATAGCTTGTGTTTCTCCTCTCAACTTACTCACGCTGCTGTACCATGGTGTCCCCATTGTGCTGCGTCAGTGGGAAAGGCCCTCCAGTTGACACAGCCTCACCATATTTGGGAGGTTGGATTAATAGCATCAATCAGAGAGCACTTCTGGGATTGATGGAATGGGCTCAGTCAATCCTACTGCATCTATCTCTGCAACCCCAGCAGCATAGACATATATACCATTAGACTCTTCTGAACTCCCCACCCTACATGCTTATACTCCAGCCAGTGGACTCAATGAGATGTTTAAACATGTGTTTAAGTGCATGCATAAATGCTTTCCTCCATTGGGACATTCCTTACCGGTCTGAATGAAAAGATGTTCACATTATTCACTTCCCCACTTACATTTTACTAAACAAAAATCCATAACCCCTCCTCAACAGATATATAAAAACACCTACACGTGTGTAAGGGGAATGGCAAATACACCTCTTATATGCATTTGTGACTGAGTGCCTGCCCCTCTCTGACCTGGAAAGAGTTGAGTGCCCTTGGAGAGACTGTATGAAAGGTAGCCAATAGAAGGGACTGCATGGTAGCCAATCAGGGCACAGGAGGCTGATATTAAAGGAAGCTACAGAGCAGACAGACCAAGGAAGGTGAATCCCAGAAACTCAAGGGGTGTGTCCACACTGGCAAGTTAGTTTGAATGAAGGAGCCTTAATTCAAACTAACTGAGTCCCCATCCACCATAGACTTTCACTAGTTCAAATTAAGGAATTCCTTAATTCAAACTAATGAAAGCTTAGTTCGAATTAGTAACACCTGGATTTAGTTTGAACTAAGGGCAGTGTAGACCAGGATTAAGCCTTAATTTGAACTAAATAAATTTGAATTACCGCAGTTAGTTTGAATGAACAAAGTTCAAATTAGTGTACTTTGTTATTTCGATTTACTAAGGTCGGGTTTAGTTTGAATTAAGGTTGAAATTATTAGTTTGACTTTCTTAATTCAAACTCATTTTTGTAGTGTAGACATAGCCAAAGAGAAGGGCCTAAAGCAGACAGGTTGGATGGATGACAAGACACAGCAGGGAGGGACACCTGCCTTCCTGAAAGCTGATTCCCCAGCTAGCCCCCAGAAGGTGGTGAGTCTGCCTGTGTTACAGCTATACGCTTCAATAGGAGCGAGACGATCCCTCCATGTCGCTCTACCCCATTTGTGACATTCACTGACTATAGCACAAGAGTTCTCTTTTGACAAGCCAAATGGAGCACACTGCAAGTGGCTTCTTGGTAATGCTGGCACTTATTAATCTTCAGCTCTTTCAGTCTATTACAGATACGTCGTGGAGAGCAGACAACATATTCAATTATACCAAGGCATTTATTTTTCAATGAGTTTTTTACTATTAAAAACCCAGCCAACTGCAATATATTATTTACTTTCTTTTGAGTAGCTGCAGCATTTCACATTCTCTGAGCAGAGCACCACGCTGCCTTATTTCATGTGGCTGTAAATGTATTGTTCCTATTAGGTCTATGTAATAGGCTTTAAAATTTAAAAAGTCTCTGCTGTATTTTAAGGCAGGCCTCCTGATCCATCTATATCTTCAATAACGATCAGAGCTGGAAGCACCTGGCTATATGTATTGTAGTGTGATTAGGGTAAAAGAAGTGGTTAGAGGCAAAAAGGCGTCCTTTAAAAACTGGAAGTCAAATCCTATTGAGGAAAAAAGACAGGACCATAGACTCTAACAAGTTGAATGTAAAAGTATAATTAGCTAGAATTTGAATAAAAAGAATTTGAAGAGCAACTAGCAGGAGAAAGATCCAAATACTTACAGAAAAAAATCTAAGTACATCGAAATCAGGAAGCTTGTCAAATAATCGGTGGAGAGACTGGACAATTAAGGTTCTTTAGGAGCACTCAAGAAAGAGTTAGATGACTTATTTGAATAATTCCTCACTCAACAGGGGGTGCGGGAGATTCCCATACCCAATTTCCAAAGGGATAGCCGTGTTAGTCTTTAAATGCCACATGACTCCTTGTTTTTTTTTCACAGAACTAGACTAACAGGTTTATTTTTTGCATGAACTTTCATGGAAGAAAATCCCACTTTGTCAGATGCTTCAAAGATGGGCGAACTTACAGAATGGAACGAAAATAAATGCAAAGGAGTGTAAAACATAGGATCCGGTCATATAGTAACAGCAAATCAGAGCAGTTGCTTATTAGATGACAAATGTGAGGAATTCTCAAAGACTGAGCTGTCAGTAGAGCAAGTTTTGGGACAAACTGGTACATTAAACAGTAAAACGTTGCTAGTACAAGATGGTTATCCTGGGGGACTGGTTCACAAGAAATCTGATGAGGTTCAACAAGGACAAGTGCAGAGTCGTGCACTTAGGATGGAAGAATCTCATGCTCTGCTATAGATGGGGGACCTGGCTAGGCAGCTGTTCTGTAGGAAAGGACATGAGAGTTACAGTGGACAAGAAGCTGGATATAGGTCAGTAATGTGCCATTCTGGCCAAGAAGGCTTAGAGAATAATTAGTCTTCATTAATAGGAGCACAGCCAGCAGATCATGGGAAGTAATTATTCCTCTTTACTCCATACTGGTGAGGCCTACCTTTGGAGCATTGTCTCCAGTTTTGGGCCCCCACTACAAAATGCATATGAACATGCTGGGGAGAATCCAAAGGAAGGAAACAAAAATGCTTAGGTGGCTGGAGCATATGTATTTATGAAGAGAAGCTGAGGGAACTGGGCTTATTTAATCTGCAGAAGAGAAGAATGGGGGATGGTGATCGATAGCAGCCTTCAGCTATCTGAAGGGGGCTCCAGGAAGGAGGGAGCTAGGTGCTTCTCAGTGGTGGTAGACAACAGAACAAGGAGCAATGCCTTCAAATTGCAGTGGGGGGCTCCTAGCCAATTGTGAAGTTCTGTACTGCGAGGTGAGGAACAGCTCATTTTTGGTATAGATGGTTCAATAAATGAATCCATTTTCTGAAGGAAAGCCCAGTTCATAGGCGTTGCTGTTGCTGGGCCTGCAAGGCTCATACCCTACATCACCCTGGGCCAGCCCTGCTCTGGATCTAGCTCTGGCCGCCTGCCATTGGCTAACAGCGGCAGGAGCCGGATCTGGGCTGGAGCGACCTACCACTTGCCAGTGGCAGCAAGAACTGGGCTGGGGCTGCCTGCCACTTGTCGGCAGTGGCAGAGGCTGGATCCGGCTCCAGGCCATGTGCCTCTGGCCGGCAGCAGCTGGGGCCAGATCTGGCCCCCATGCTGGATCAGACCCCAGGGTAGGGCAGGAGGTGAGGCCTGTGATGGGTCCTAACCCTTTTTTTGGGCAGCAACGCCCCTGGCCTAGTTACCTAGACACTGGCAGGATGTACTCCTGCTTGGTGTCTGGGGTATATTCAGTGCTATCGTACTGCACACTTCTGATAGTGAGAGCTTGAGACCTGATGCTTCTGTGGTGTTCATTGGCTGAGGATCTGACTCACCTTCACAAAACATTGGTGAAGTAAGTCAAATGCTAAAACATTTGGGCCATTTCTCACTGTTGGAAGGCAGTCAGCTGAATTACAGTGACCATCAACACTGCACAAGTTTGGGACAGTGGGAGGTTGATGGCAACCTTCAACTACCTGAAGGAAAGCTCCAGAAAGAATGGAGCTAGGCTGTTCTCAAGGTTGCAGGTGATAGAAAAAGGAGCAATGGTCCCAAGCGTCAGGTTGGGTATTAGGAAAAGCTTTTTCACTAGGAAGGTGGTGAAGCACTGGGATGGGTTACCTAGGGAGATGGTGGAATCACTTTTCTTAGAGGTTTTTAGGCCCAGCTTGACCAAGCTTTGGATGACATGATTAAGGCAAGGTTGCATGTGCTGTGAGAAGGGGGTTGGACTAGATACTTCCTGAGATCCCTTCCAACTCTAATATTCTGTCAGGAAAAGTAACTGAAACAACAGGCAACACTTAGGCAGGCACAATGTAATTATCTACAGTGTCCTAAGCTGGGTATTGAAAAAAGTTTTTCAGTAAAAAGGTGGTGAAGCACTGTGATGGGTCACTTCGGGAAATAGTGGAATCTCCTTTCTTAGAGGTTTCAAGATCCCAAGTCCTTACTGAGGTGATTTAATTAATAATAATAGTGTCATTGCGGGCTGCAGGAAATAGCTTTAGGGGCCACATGTGGCCCGTGGGCCGTGTGTTTGAGACTCCTGTGATTTGAGCAGGGGTTGGACTAATTAACATCCTGAGGTCCCTTTATAAACTCTTAGACTCTAAGGTCAGACGCGGCCTTTATGATCATGTAGTCTGACCTCCTGCACAATGCAGGCCACAGAATCTCACCCACCCATTCCTGTAATAAACCTGTTACCTACGACTGGGTTATTGAAGTCCTCAAATCATAGTTTAAAGACTTCAAAGTACAGAGAATCTGCCACGAGTGAGTCATAGCTCATACTACAGAGGAAGGTGGAAAACTCCTGAGCCTTTGTCAACCATCTTCCCTTAGGGAAAATTCCTTCTTGATACCAAATATGGTGATCAGTTAAACATTGAGATTGAGGGCAAGATGCCCAAGAAAGAATTATCTGTAATAGCACAGGAGCTGGCCTCAATCAAACATCCCATCACAGGCTGTTGGAATATCTACCACTAATAGTCAAGATTAGTCAATCTCCAGACTAGGCTGTCTCATCGTACTATCCCCTCCATAAATTTATCAAGCTCAGTTTTGAAGCCACCTATGATTTTTGCCCCCGCTTCTCACTTGCCCCCACTGCTCACCTTGGAGGACCAGTCCAGAACTTCTCTCCTCTGATGGTTAGAAACCTATGTCTAATTTCAAGTCTAAACTTTCTAATTGTCAGTTTATATCCATTTGGTTTTTGTGTCCACACTGGCACTGAACTGAAATAATTCCTCTCCCTCCAGAGTATTTAGCCCTCTGAGGTAGTTGGTTTAGCTAAACAAGCCAAGCTCTTTGATTCACTTCTCACAAGGCAAGTTTTTCTTTCCATGAATCATCCTAGTTGCCCTTCTCCATGCCTGTTCCAGTTTGAATTCATCTTCTATCCCTAATATTTTGTGGTGGAACTGTTCTGTTTCTTCCTTCTGAAGCATCCAGAAGATGGGATTCTTGTCTAGAGGGGCCATTGGTCTGACCCAACATGGTCGTTTTTATATACTATAAACTGCAAAAGAGTTTGAACTTTGGTTTAGTGCACTGAGCACCAAAAGTGCGAGGCTGTGTTCAGATGAGAGTTTTATTTCGAAACAACACCCGTTGTTTTTAAATAAAATTTATGTCCACATGATGTTCCATTATTTCCAAACAACGGGACTCGTTGTTTCGAAATAACGGCCATTATTTCAAAACAGTAAAACCTCGCTTGAAATCGAATTAGCTGAAACCTTTTCAAAATAACAGCTGTTTTGATAGCAGGCTTCCCCTTAATTCAAATTAACATTTTCTTAATTCAAATTAACTTATTTCAAAATAGGACTTTATTTCAAACTAACTCATTTTGAAATAACAGTTTATGTGTGAACATAGCCCTAGGTTCTGACCCAGAGGTCAATGTGAGTTCTTATGAGTTCGGGGTCTGCAAGGGCAATTACTGGAAAATATGGAAGTGGGAGTGCACTGGAGTCATGTGGCTTGTAGTAACCAAGGCTGGTGAATACCAGCATGTGATTGGGTGTAACAAGCAGGCTGCAGGAATCAAAACACTGAGCCAGAACTGTTTAATAAGCAGATACTCAATGTCAGCTTGTCTGCTGGCTCCAGCCTGTGCACCACAACAGGACAACATTTAAGGTACCCAGGGTGATGGAGCAAGGGGTGAGACAATCCTTCGCTGGTATGGATTGCACCCCAAATGTGACAGCCCAGGACTTTCAATGCCACCTGTGTTTGTATATCAGGCATGACTGAAAATCCCTCCCTGATGATCACCTATTTTTCAACCCTTCCTCAAAATCAGGTAAATGCTGTCAGATTATAGATGCATTAAGCGAGTGCTATTTAGTGTCATTTGTAAGTGCCTTGTGTTGTGGGATTAGTTGTAATTAAGGCTTCTGATTTTAGATTTTAACTGAGAAACACTGATAAAACACACAAATGGAGAAAACAAAATCAGCTTTTGCCTGATATGCACTGGAAATCATTACTCAATTTGTGCTGACTTCACTGCTTTCCCAGCACAGTTTGTTTACAGATGCAGCGTCCCTGCTCCCTGACTTGTACATAAAGGCTTATCTGCTCAGAGCTGTAATGTGAACTATGGGGGGTTATTACAGCTGGTGTGCAATAAAAGTTCCCTAGTGTGCTTCCAAACAGTGCTTTTTCAAACAGTCCTATGCGTATACCCAGAAAGTGAGTCTCACCCAGCCAGTCCTGCTATGTTATACCTACTTAAACTCTACCATTGCTAATATATACAGCCTGAAAAATGAAATTAATAAACCTTGAATAACAGAAGTCCTCCTTAGAATAGCAGAGCTGCACTATTTGCATGTATCCTCTTAAAAAAAAAAAAGGTTAATTGACTTCAGAGATTTTTAAATGGGATTTTACAGCTGACCAAGTCTCAGCACCACTCTCTGGATGTGGCTGGTGGGTTAGACAAAGTGGAACTAGGCTCCAGTGCTGTTAGTTTATTTTTAAAAGTTGCTTTTTACTTCAAGTTTTTTGGAAGCTTGTGAATGGCTTTAAGATTTGTGACCAGGTTTTTATAAGCAATCTAAGTGTTTACACTGACCACAGACATTAAGGGCTGTGATTGTTCATTCCAGCCAGACTTTATGTTGTCTGGTGCTGAACATCAAGCCAGCACCAGTGAAACTCTAACCTTAGCCCTCTCGTGAACACAGAATCCCAGTTACACAAGACAGCCACAGATGATGGTGATTTTGTCACATGCCTAGACTGGCATGGAAGAAGGACCAGCAAGCCAATTTTCATGTGTCTTCAGATCCCAGACTTGGACATAAACAACCAAATCAAAAAGCATTTTTACCACTGAACTGCCCACAGACCAGGGTGTTAGTGGAGCAGCAGGAAACTGGTGGTCACACGAACAGATCACACGAAGTACAAGTGTGTAAAAATGAGCACCCCTTTGATCAATTCAACTCTACAGTAGATGGTAACAAAATACCTGCCTTTTATTTATGATTCGTTTCAGGGTAGGCAAGCACTACTTAGAGTCTCTTACCTTTTACATTTGCTGGTGAATTAATCAGCCGGAACCCATCATCTACTGAGCCTTCTGGCAAGACTGGTTTATTTACCTTTTTGGTTTTACTATAATTGCAAGAAATCCCTGGCCCCATGGTCTTGCCTTGGAGAAAAAAACTAAACGATCTTAAGCCCAGCATTTACTACTCTGCTTCAGGTCTCCATTGCTTCAGTGAATTGAACAACTCTTGATTCATCTTTGAATCACTGCCCTTCTGTTTTTGGAAACAGCCAAGATTATGAGCTCTGGGGAGCTCAGCTGGTAACCAAATGTAGCTCCAGACCTAAAAAACAAAGCAGCAGTTTTGACACCAGAAATGAACTGGGCACAACAAAAGCAGCATATAGCAGAACACTGGGGCTGGGGCTGCAGCTGACGTCTTTTAAGTAAGCCATAAAAAGAAAGACTTCACCGCTTGGGGGGGGGGGTTTAAAGAGCCCGTGGCTCTTCCACAACCACAGGGCGGTTATCTCCCATCTGCTGGAAAAAACTCCAACTTCGGTAATGAGTATGCATTTTTTCCCTACTGAAAGTCCTGAAGCAGGGCCAACAAAATAAGTTATTTTTCACTTTCTGTCAAACTCTTACATGACACTGCTGTGTGCTAGTCAACAGCTGCTACATTCCACCCCAGAGATGGCAGCATTTCAGCCAGTTCTGTCTCTCAAACCTTTGAGATCCAGTGGCATGATGAGCTCTCAACATTTACTGCCTCATCAGTCTTTAAAATTTCCTTTCTTTCTTATCTGCAGATTGAAAAGCCTTGACTAGGATATAGGTTGGAAGCCCCCCAAATTATTACCTTCACACACCACAAGTGTCCCAAAAGCATTTCACAATCTACTCTGCATCACATTGTTATTGCTATTAAATCTCTTTGTGAACATTTAGGAGATAAATCTATCTCCATGTACCAGAGGTCACTAGTGTATGCAATTAACTGCTTGTGCATTCCAACAACTGAACTACTTGTACTTTCCCAGATGTCTTGGAAATGACTCATCCTTTGTGTGTTTAGCAGTAGAGTGCCTTATGTTTATTTTGAATTTGCCGTTTAATTTTAAAGATACAAGGCCAGATTTCCAGACAGTGTAGTTCCTTTGACATTGGTGGAGCTGTCCCCTCCCCACTGAAGCTCTGACCCTGAGCATATAAAGTGCAAACATCATGCTTTGCAAATGACTTGTGAAACAAGTGTCTGTCGGCCCATGAGTGTAGCATTACTGCCATAAATGTCCACTATTTGTATGTGTTATGGAGTTACGGGAATGAATGCGTGCACTTGACAGAGATGACTCCTAATAACTGGGAATGAGTGGGGACCTTCAAGGCTGCCCCTTGTATAGCTCAGTCAGTTGACCTTGGAAGCTCCAGACCAGGGGTGGCTAAACTTAGGGAACTCAAGAGCCACATAAGTTGATTATTAAACCTATGTGAGCCGCACTGAGGTATATAGCCATATACTTTTACCTACTCCAAAATTACTAAGTTTAAAATTCATTTCACACTTTAATTTATTGTAAAAAGAAGGCAAATATTGATCCTATTAATGTCAGATTCTAATAATTACTTAAGGTTATCATGAAAACTAGGCCTACGGTAAAAAAGCTGCTGCTTACCTGTCATCCCCAACTATGCTGCCTTCTCCCTGCCATCCCCAATCATACTGTGCCTCTCTCCTCTGTCCCCAACTATGCCACGCCTCTCCCTGCCATCCCTGATCATGCTGCGCCTCTCCCTGCTCTGATCTTCTGAGAGCCGCACTTCTTCTTTCAAGAGCCGCATGTGGCTCGCAAGCCGCAGTTTGGCTATGCCTGCTTTAGGAGAACGTTCTCTTGCTCTTTGGCTGGCTGAAGGAGCCAGTCTCCTGGGGAACTCATAGTGTGCCACTGGGAACTTATCAGGAGACAGGATCCTGAGGGTGTAGTTGGCAGCAGTGGCTGGAGCAGTGCTATGAGGTGAGGGGGCCAGGGGCGGACAACAGCTGGCTCTCCAGAGTAGCAGGTAGGACCAGGCGGTGGAGGTGTGGTCTGGAGGTGAGGGTTGGTGTGCAACTGGGGCTGTGGGAAAAGTGGCCCAGGGACATGGAGTGTGATAGAAGGAGATTGGAGGGAGGTGGTAACAATGCTGCCAAGGTTGTGCCCCATAGGCCCCTGGGCTGGGACCTGGAGAAGTGGGTGGGCCTGGGTCCCTCTCTGCTCCCCCAGAGCACCAGGAGTGGCATGGAGCTTGAAAAAACCAAGAAGTCGTGTGGCACTTAAAGACTAACAGATTTATTTTTCACATGAGCTTTCGTGGGAGAAAATCCCACCTTGTCAGATGCTTCGAAGATGGGTAAACTACAGAATGGAATGAAAATAAATGCAAGGGGGTGTAAAACATAGGATCAGGTCATACAGTGACAGCAAATCAGAGCAGTTTTTAAGTTCAAACCATGGGAAGCCTGAAGTCAAATTACCTTTTGTAATGGGAAAAGAACCCATAGTCTCGATTAAGTTCTGCTTTCACAGAATTTAATTTCCATATTAATTCGAGTTCAGCTGTTTCTCTTTCAAGTCTTGATGTCCCAGCCACATCCCTGATGACGGTCACTAACAAATCATTTATCAAGTGATTAGAAAGATGGAAGTGCTCAGCAACTGGTTTTTTTGTTTTGTTTTGTTTTGTGATTTCTGATATCTGCTCTATGTTCATTTATTCTTTTGCACAGCGATCATCCTGTTTGTCCAATGTATAAGCTGTTGGGGCATTTCTGGCGCATGATGGCATAGACCACATTAGTAGCTGAGCAGGTAAATGAGCCTTTGATGGAGTAGCAGGCTTGATTAGGACCTATGATGGTATCTATTGTGCAGATATGTGGGCAGCCCATAGCAGTGCCACTGACTTGGAGGTATAAATTATCCTCAGATCTGAAGTGGTTGTGGGTGAGCACAAAGTCAGAAAGTTCAGTCACAAGCTGTTCAGTGGCATCATCTGAGTTGGTTCTTTAAATCCATCCTTGTGCAGGATGTTAGTGTAAAGAGCTTCTACATCCATAGTGGCAACAGAAACATCAAAGTAGGCACACACCCCTGCAACAAACCACGCTGCCAAGTCTGAACTTGAATAAATATGGAAATTAAATTCTGTGAAAGCAGGATTGAATCGAGACTATGGGTTCTTTTTCCATTACAAAAGGTAATTATACTAGAGAGGGAACTAGCAGGAATAACTCTGCTAAAATCCCAATGCAATGCATGCCTACTAGTTTCCAGGCTTCCATGCAAAAGAGACTAACAAAGTAAATCATATTAATGGTGGGCCTAATTATATTCACTACAAAGGCCAAAACCTGGCCAAATATAGCCAAGTGCTAGATGCAGGTAAAAATGCATATGAATATGCATAATTATGAATATGTATATGGCATTGGGGATAAATAGTCCAAAGTAACAATTTCGGGGCTCACTTTGTTGGCTTCAAGAGACAAAGGGGAAAAAGTGGTCTAGATGGATGCTGAACTGAATTAAACTCCTCCTTACCACTCCACCCAGTCCTGTATTTCATCACTGAACCCTGCAACAACCTCCACACTCGAAGGGCACGGAAGTGCAAGTGTTTTATTAGGAATTCCCTGGCTGAGCATGCCTCAAGGAAATGACCCACTTAGGCGACTGCTAAAAACTCTGAGTGAAATTTTCCAAGTTCTAGCTTTCCACAGAAACTGCACCTCATGTTGCTACAATGATCTCCTGAGAGGAGATGAACTCAGCCATGCTCTGGTACCCTTTCTACGTAGCACATACGCAACTGTGCTCTGGGACATCAGCACCTGGGCCTCTGGCTGGGTGGCTCTGGGTCTCCCTGTTTGCAAGTTCAGGACCCTGCCCTGGTTGCTCTTTCACTATTCTAACAGTAACTTTGTTATCAAGGCCTGTGCCCTTCCATCTAAGTCAGGTCGCTGAATGCCGTCAATTCCCAGGGTACTCGGCTCCTTGGAGGAGGTGCTCAACACTTCACAGGATCAAGCAGCAGATCTTGGGTCCCACCATTTTCAGGTTCCTGACTTGAGATGCCATCAGCCTTACTTCAGGAGGGACTGAGCCTCCGCAGCTGCCATTGAGTTTACCTGGAGTGCTTCACGCGCGGGCCTGAAATGTGCCAAGCAGAGTCCCCAGAAATAGAGGTACCCTAAATCAATGCTTTCAGGAATGTTTTACCTTGGTGACTCAACAGCACATAACTGCAGAGATTGCTGCATTCTGGCTAGTGGCTAGCAACCACTTTGGAGGGCCGCATTCTTATCTTTTGCTATTCACCCTGAGTAAAGAAACCAGAATCTAGCCCTACCAACCTAAGCGTTCCAGGGGGGAAAAAAATAGGACATTTACTACTCTGCTACTTTAAATGGAGATCGGAGCCAAAATAAACTAAGGAAGGATCCAGATGAAAAGGTTTTCCTCTCTTTAAAATTCAAGGCATTGTGCTTTAGTTAGCATGTTCACAGAGCCATCTGCACAAACAAATGGATAAGTCGTGTTCCAGTGATGGAGAACAGAGAGAGAGAGAACAGCATCACTTGCTTTTCCTTTCTGTGGGCCTGAAATCCGTACTTAGCAAAGCCAATTCATTCAGTCCTTTTTAATAAAATGACAGTAATTTGACAGTAATAAACATTAGGCTGTCACTCTAATGCAGCAGTTTGCAAATAACATTGACATTATCTTATGCTTGTTGTCAGAATGTGGGGCCCCTTTATCAGCTGATTAATGGGGAAACTGCATAAAGCCCTTTAAATCTGACAAAAGCAGCTAAGGTTGCATGAGGATGAAGTGCCTTTCTTCTCCCCTCTCTATTACTTTTAAACAGTGGCACTTGTTTGGCTGTCTATCTTATTTTATTTATTTTATTGTGGGCTTTTATGCAAGGCCACCACTTGTTAAACATAAATGGTCACATCACCCAACGTCCTGAATGCTTCTCTGAAATGGCATTTTGAGTCAAAAGCAGAAATTCCTCTTTGTTCATTAGAAAGATCATTTCTGAACCAAATAAGGGATTAAGAGAACTTTTAGCTGCCTGCCTTCCATAGACTCCAGGAACTCCTTCATGCTAGTGATTTCTTTTCACTGTTGAGTAGCCTTCCCTGACTTATACCAGAGATGTTTTGAAGCAGAAACTCACTCGTGTGCATTTGCCATACCAAGGACTTGGTCACTGTTGCTCATTACTATGAGCCAGACAGTTTTTCATAGCAAAAGTTTTAATCCCCATGTCGTTCTCAATGACCAATTATTATTTTCTTCATTCAGTGTTTCCTCAGATAGAGGAGGATTGGAATTTTTTAAAAAAATAACAAGTTCTCCTGCCCTAAAATTATGCATAGTGACATTTTGTAACAGTGCATTATGCAAAACCATTTTATGCCCATTTATTATGTTGATCACATGCTGCCTAATGCACATATGTGGAAATGGTAATGGGATTTATAATTTGGCTTGGCTTCGAAAGGGAAAGGGGATACAGGGGGCTAGATGGAGAGTTTGCTGTCAGGCCCTTGGAAGGGGTAGCTGTAGAGCTACATTACCAGACAAGGTGCTCCCAGAAGGACCTGTGATTCAGACACCTCCGAGTCATATCCCTTCCAAATCTCCCATGGAGCTGGGGAATGAGGGAGTAGGTTGTGTCAGCTCTTTATCCCACATGTTGTCCTGCCATCTTGTGTCCTCCTCTGCCACTTGCTCATGGGGGAAGGTCAGTATTGAGTATCCCCAGCTTCTGCTCTTTCCTTCCCCCACCTTCATGCTCAGAGTCAGCTTAAATCCTGGACAGCCATGCAGGAGCATGTCAGGGTGCCTAATATCTGCCTCCTCTCATGAGTGGCCAGATAGGACTAATAAAGTCCATCCCACTAGTTTTGTACAGTTAAGAGTGAGCTATCTACTTTCAGTGATGCTATTAGGAATCAGTTCCATTCTGTATGTTTTTCCTCTGCGTGTGGTATAATAGCAGGACTACTTTCAAGGCCCATATGACTGAAACAATTGTTGTGCCTTCATTGACTGACTAATTCAGGGCTTTTTCTTGCAAAGGATGAGTACCCACAATACCATAGGGCTCAGACCCTCTTCGAGTGATTGGTAACACAAATCTAACCGTTTTCAGCTATGGATCTCATAGCCCTTTGTAAAGGGAAGCAGCTATTCCCCAACTATACAGCTAAGAGACACAGAGATATTAAGTAATTGGGCTAAAGCCATGCAGGAAATTGGTGGCGGAGTCAAAAATGGAATTAAGGTCTCTTGACTCCCAGCCAGCTGACAGAGACCATGAGTTTAATGGAGAGTTGATGGTGTGCAGTCTTCTCGAGGCACCACCTCCTAAAACTGAACCAGCAATGGTGGTTTAAAGTCAATTCATGTTTTCTTAGGGCTGTCTTTGCCTCATAGCCTGAGAGGAGTTAATTTAATGTAGTACATAATGCCAAATCGTAATGTCTCTGTACTTAGGTGACTTGTAAAATTAATGCTGTTTTCTCAGCCATTGACCTTTATTCATCTTCTACAATTTAGTGTGTAGCTTTTCGTAAACTCTAACAGGACACATACAGATTACAGTCTGCTGCTTATTCCTTAAACAGGATCCTTACGAATAATCATGGAGATCTAAGCAGAGGCTATTTCAAGTGCATTTTTTCCTCTCCTCAAGTGGGAAACAACTTCAGCTCCCACAAAATCCTATCACTGGCAAATGTGTTTTAGCCACTGGGAACAATGGACATTTCTCCAGAACGAGGCTGTATTTGAGGAGAACATTAGGGGATAAGAAGGATGGGGAACCAGGATGATGTGTGTCATGTGGTGGATAGCTCCTCCAAGTCCGGGCCCGGTCTGCCAGCATAGGCTTCTCGAAGGAGAATAGGCTAAACTTGTTCCACTCAGACGTAATTAAGGTGGCTGGTTGACAGCTAATTGGCTACCAAAATAGTTGAAAGGTCACCAGAGCTCAGGTAGCAAAGCATGCTTCTCAAGAGAGGAAGTTCCCAAGGCGAAGGGACTTCCCAGATAGCTGCAGAGAGAAGAGTTGCCATGATCAGGAAGGCCCTGCAGAGACTTCCGCTCCAGGAAAGGACTCAAGAGTGAGAGTGCATTGTGGGTGAAGGGCTGAGTTGTGGGGCTGACAAATTTGGACAGATCTGCTCCTCTGCTAAGCAGCCTGGGTGTCTGTCTATCTGCAAATTGCCCATTACTAACCAGAATCTTGGAAGTACTACTCAGAAGTGGGGGCAGTCTTTGGTACATAAAAGCATTTGCCGACTTCTTGACAACCCAGCCAGGAAATAAAGGCAATGTGTACCCATAGCTGGCATCAAAGATGGCATGGGCCTCTGATTTTGGGGAACCTGGCCTGTGCCTGAGGCAGGGTCCCATTAAAGAAGTAGACACTCTGATCCCTGTGGGGTGTGTGGGGAGGAGGCGCAAGTTGTCACAACACAGCTCATGGCCCACACCCTGAGTGCAGATCCAGGAAAAGGCCACATAATGGCACAAACATTTTGCCCAGTGGCTGGGGAATCGGTCCTTCCATGAGTCCGGCACAACTTGCATCTGCAGATTTGACAGGCAAGAGAAGGAGGTTGAGCTGACTGAAATTTTCTCATCTCACTTATGATTGGTTGGTTATTGTTTTTTTTTTTTTAAGGAAAAATTGATTTGTGACCAAATGACTTTTTTTGTTTCTCTTAATATTTCCTTTCTCTCTCTGTCTCGTTTTTTTTTTTGTTTGTTTTTTTACAAAAACCCAAAAACTTGGAGGAGGAGAGGAGCCACCTACTTTTTTGAAAACTGAAGAGTTATTTTTTCATTCACACTCTTTTTCCAGTGGTTAAGGGGATGGGGGGGGGGAGGAGGAGGAAGGAAAACCTTCAAAATAAATAATATTGAACTTTTGTTCTGTCATAAAACCAATCATGTTTAACAAAATCTTTTTTTTTACTCAAATATTTTCTGGAAAAAATACATATCTTCCAATCACTGCGACGAGGTGAATGCTCACCTGGGGATTTTGTGATTTTACATTTCAGAATTGGTCTGTTTTGGCCTTGGGTGTCAGACCAGCTCTGTAAAACAAACAAGGAGTTCTGTGGCACTCAAAGACTAACAGTGCATGAGCTTTCATGGGAGAAAAATCCCATTTTTGTTAAACACTTTGAAGGTGAGGGGAATTACAGAATGTGGGGGGGAATAAATGCAGGGAAGTGCAAGTCATGGGAACAGGTCACACTTGCAATAATTCTTGGGGATGAAGGGGTTAAATCTCTGGTCAGTGAGTTCCAGGACAGCCAATGGGAATGAAGCACAGGTTTTTGAATTGGAGCAGCAGCCTTGCCTGTTCCTGTTTGGATGTAGGAGAGCTCCTGGAAGGCTCAGGAGGAGACCAGAGGGGCCCGAGGAAGAATCCAGCAACATCCTTACCAAAGATAAGTTAAGTGTGTTACTGACCAGGTGTGGGTAGAACAGGGAATGTGTACATAGACGCAGCCAGGGTATTTTCTTTATTTTTGGCTTGTTTTTGGATTTCTCTGTGCTGAGCACATGTAACCCCTCCCACTACCCTGTAACTACCTAAATTAATTCCCAGAGAAGCAGCTCTCTGTGTTTTTATCTGTTCTTTTTAATTAAAGCTTTTACTTTTTAAGTAAGCGCTCGTTCTGTGTGCTGAGAAGCAAGAGGTTTGTGTGCATGTGCCTCAGACTGCACAGCCAGCTATTAAAGGGGACTCTGTTCCAGTTCCAGCTCATATTGCAGCTGGAGTTCAGTCACTTTCCTGAGGGAGGAATAAAAGTGATTTGAGGATACCTCACAGGAAGGGAATCCCAAGTGCACCTTCCTGGGTTTTCAAGAGGTTTTTGCATTTAGGTGGTGGCAGTGATACCACTCCAAGGCCAGGAACTGGAGGCTTTGGAGAGTTTTATGACCGGGCTTTAAGGCCAGTGGCTTTTCAGGCCTGTTGTGGGCACCCACCTTCTGCACTCAGAGTGCCAGAGTGGGGAAACAGCCTTGACAACACTGTGACAGCAAATCAAAATAGTTGTAAAGATTCAAACACTGGGAAACAGCATACAGAGGAAGATAAAGTCAAATCACCTGTTGTAATGTGAGAGAAAAACAACGTCCCAATTAAGACCTGAAGCAATGCTGCCCCTCTGGCCAGCAACTTGCCTTCTCATTATTATGCTTTTATTTCCTATGAATAAGTCATCTAAAGATACTAAACAGCAACAACTGATTCACAGGTTCCTGAAAGCTGCACTACAGCCAAAATAGTCAAATTGTGGTTTGTTCTCCTGTCCAATACCATGCTGGAAGGACATTTCAGAGCTGCATCTTTACTCATCTATCATCTAAGTTACTGTATTACTTTGAGTTTTATAGTTAACTCTGGCCCTGCTTGCATCTTTCCTGTCATACGGTAGCTGTCTTCTTTGCTAATGAAAGCTGTCTCCCATTTGCTACCCTTACACCTAGATGAACTTTCTATTCCCATGTATCTTTCAAATCTTTCCATAAGACTCATCTTGTCTGCGAAGCCTGCAAATGCCAACATACGGTGATGAAAACTCTGTCATTGAATTGTTGTCTCCTTCTGCTGCATTTGGGAAAGATGTGTCTTGCATCCAAAAAGAAACTACTTTAAATGAATGTCATTAAAGTTGCAAAGTCAAGCACTCAAATGTTAGGAAAAGTCAGACTTGAGGTGGCCTCAGCAACCTTAATTCCTCTTCCTTGTGTGTCCGCTTTATGACAGTGTCTTTCATTACATGATCACATGATTGATTTTTTCCTGCAGGACCCCTTACCTTGTTCTGTGCACATGGTGGACCTGCCATGGGAATAAGTCTGGGTTGTGTAGTGAAGGAGGCTGTAATCTAAGGGATCTCTGACTTAGTTGTTGCCAACTTTGGAAGGTGTGTAGTCAATTAGGCAGGGAGCTTCAGGAAGAGAAACAAGGGTCTTCTGGTACAGGCAAGGGTGTTCAAGAGTAACAAGTGAATTATATGCTTCATCCTGGTACAGAGTTTCTATATGATCCCTATGGAGGACAGCTACTAGCGGGAAAGAAGACACACACTTTGCCAGAAGGTTTCATTGCTATTTGCTGAAAAGTCCTGACTCAGGAGTCTTGGGTTGCCATCCAGGTTTTGAGAGGAGTGTTCTCTAGTGGCTACCTACTCTTCTGCTCCTTCTTTCTCCCAGTCTAGCCTTGTTGATCTTCCAGTCACCCTCAAACCATGAACACTCACCTCATCCCCATCCTAGTCCCCATCCCCTCTCAGCACTTTATCTCAGTTCCCCAACTCCCCTCCTTTCCTCACAACAGGCATGTCTTCCTCTCCCCCCTCCTTCTCTCATCCGCCTGCACCCCTGCCCCTCACCCTAATTTCCCACTCAGCTCTTGATCCCAGCTTTCTGTTTCAGTTTTCCCCTCAGCTCTTGTCTCACCCCATTGACAGTCCTCGCATTCAACTCCTCACCCTTCAGTAATATTTAAACCTCCTCCTCCATGCAGCCATGACTCCAGCCTGAGACCACAGGAGAGATGCTCTCTCTGATCTCATTTCAGAATCTGTGTGACATAGTGAGGAGAAATAGCATGGAAATTTCTGCTTAATCCTGCAACTTTCCAAAAAAGCCAGCCTGAGGCAGAAACCTGGCATGAAAAATTCAACCCGATCAGTTCAAGCTGGCCAATCTTAGTGAAAGCTGTTGCTCTCTACAGCAAAAATAAAGTCACTAAAGAACTTACTCCATTAAAACGTCAATAAATGGCACAACGTTTGTTGACTTCATTGTGAATATGATCAGGACCTAAATTAGTATAATATTCCAGTAAGTAGGATGTGTTCTTCTGTTTAGAGTTTCAGCTCTTCAAGCATGGATTGTATCTATCTTCAGACTTAAGAATATAAGTAATGAACAAAGACAATCCAATGACTTCCCGTCCCACCCCCCAATGAGTGTGTTTTCACTTCAGGGTACGAGGTGTTCACAAAACCCAACACAACAGCACCTCCCACACCACACACTTTGAATGAATTCACAGGGCGCTGCATTTGCAGGTAATAATGTAGCAGCATACACCTAAGGAGGCAGTCTATGGTCCAAGTAGGAAATGTGAAAGTTGGCATACTGTGGTCCTGCACAGATATTTTTCAGCACACTAGCATTATCTATAAAGATCCCTAGAACTCTAGGTAAACACTGAGAAAGTGCTGCAAATAACTAAATTTCACAGCCACAAGTAGTTTTCAATTAAAACATGTTCTGACTAAGTGCTGGGAGGACATTACTCATCATGTGATTAAAGTCAGCAAGATTATAATGATATTAAAATAGTTAAAATCTTAGCTTCACTGAAATGATGATAAGAAACCCTAATAACTTCAGTGAGGCAGAATTTTAATTATACTGGCAGGTATAACAATCATAGAGGCATAGAGGCCATCAAATCCAGTCCCCTGCACTCATGGCAGGACCAAGTACCCTATTAAGCCATCCCTGACAAGCGCTTGTCTAACCTGCCCTTAAAAATCTCCAGTGATGGAGATTCCACAACCTGCCGAGGCAACTTATTCCAGTGGTTAACCACCCTGACAGGTAGAAATCTTTTCTCTAATGTCCAACTTAAATCTCCCTTGCCTTAATTGAGGCCCATTGCTTCTTGTCCTGTCATTGGTGGTTAAGGAGAATAATTTTTTCCCCTCCTCCTCCTAACAACCTTTTAGGCACTTGAAAGCTGCTATCATGTACTGTCTTAGTCTCCTCTTTTCCAAACTAAACAAATCCAGCTCTTGCAATCTTTCCTCACAAGTCAAGTGTTCCACACATCTGATCTTTTTTTTTCTCTTCTGTAGGTGTTCTCCAATTTGTCTACATCCTTCTTAAAATGAGGTGCCCAGAACTGGACACAATATATACCTCTGATTGAAGAGAATTACAAAGTTGGCCTCCAGATCAAAAGAAACCTATAAGATAAGCTTTCAGCCTTTATGTGCAGAGAAATGGCTAATCCTAAGGTTTAATTTAATGTGATGAAGATCAGCTACCAGCATCCCTGCTTTTAAAATAACCCCCTAAGCCAGCAATACACAACTTAATATCTCTCAAAATAAACAGCAAGGATAACGGTATTATTGATTAATTAAATTAAACAGGTTACATTCAAGTATTCACTATTATAGTGCTGAAAACCATGTTTCCACGGATACTGTTACTTTGGTTGGATGGTAAGAAAATCTGCCAAAACACATTTTTCATCACTACAAGCATCAGGACTGCTCCCAGCCTGAGTGCTACTGCTACCAGTTCTCCTCGCCCTTCTTCAGAGCTGAGCAAGGCAGGGGGAGCCGGCAGCAGTGGCAGCACTAGAGCTCATAGGCTGCAGCAGTCCAGAGGCTCCCTCAGAGCACGGCAGTCTCCAGACTGCTGAGCACCACCACAGCCGACTTGCCTCACCTTCTTCAGTCTGGAAGCAGGACAAGGTAAGCAGGCCACAGTGGGGCTATGGCTGGGAGCAGAATGGTGTGGTACTAATTTTTGGTGACATACATCCCTGCACTTCATGATACGTTTTTGTGTCATGACACAGTGGTTGAGAACTGTTATCTTAGGCTATGTGTACAGTACAGGGCTCAGTTAAGTCAACTTATTAAAGTCTACTTAAAGTCGATTTTAAGTAATTAAGTCAACTTAGTGAGCCCATATTGAAGTAAGTCAACTTTATAAAGTTGACTTAAGCTAGGGGGATCCATTTAAAGTCTACCTCATAAAGTTGACTTTAAATGGGTCCCCTCGCTTAAACCAGCTTTATAAAGTTGACTTCAATGGCCACACTGCACTAAGTCAACTTTATTAGTCAACTTTAATGGCCACATTATGTTAAGTTGACTTAATAAATTCGACTTAACCCTTAAGGTCGACTTTAAGGGCAAGAGTTAAGTCAACTTAAGCAAGTGTTTAAGTCTACTTAATGAACTCCAGATGTGGCCAGGGCATTCCCTAAGTCAAGTTAAGCCTCCTTAAGTCAACTTAAGTCCCTAGACATACTCTTTGATCCCCTACTCCAGTGCTATCCAGCCTTTTGCCAGCAGATGGCACAACACTTAAAGGTTTCACTAGCAACTGTCCTGCAGAAGTAGAGTGTGATTGACTGGTTGGGGACCACACCCCTACTCTCTTAGATCCCCTACTCTTTTAGATTGTGAAATCTTTTGGAAAGAGGCTACACTTATTATATCTTTGTACACATCACAGTGCCATGGGTATCCAGTTGTCGTTGTAGCCTCTAGGCAACACTGCAATGCAATACAACTAAATAGTAATAATGACAGACGGTGGTTTTGGGATAAATCCATACAACTTATGAATCCTGTTAGATATCATTGGGTGCATTAGCTGTATCTGTGTCAGATTGCAGATTCCATTTTGGAAGTGGGGTTCTTTACCTTTTCCATTTCCCCTTTAATTCCATGGTGGACTGACATGCCAACAGGGTAGTAGTATGGGTCTAACAAAACAGGGTCACTCAGTTTGGGTGGCCCTTTATTGACTAACAAATGCCCTAGACAACAGACTGCATTGCACCTTAGAGAATTGGCTCAGAAGGGATAGGTTGCCTAGCAAAAAAAGTCACCTGGTAGTTCTGTGTAGACCTCTGTTGAGACACCTAACAGAATGGAAGATTATGAAGGGAAGATGCTGATCTATTCAATCTTTTTGGTCCTTTTTTACCATTTTAAGAAGAGGGAAGCTTTTGCAACAGTTGGCTGAGCTTGGGAGGGGGAACACTGGGTGCCTGAACACAGATGGCTCCCCAAGAATGCACAAGGGAAACAGCTGGACAGGGGGACTGCAAATAAGGTTTGGTGCTTTTGTACAGATCTGTGCTTTTTACAGTTGATTAAGTAAAGAGCAACTGTGCTGTAGAACTCTGAAGTGTCATTGTGCTACACCTACCCCCTTTCCCCTGAGAGACTTAAAGACTATGGCATGAAAGCAGTTGAATTTTGCTGGGGAAGGATGTGAATACATGGCACATTCTCCTACAAATGGGAAGAAAATGGAAACTCGAACCCACACAAGCCCTGAAAAATTACTTTTCCCCATAACGTGGCAGCTTTGTCATCTTTTGCAGTAACTACCTGGGTGATAACAAACACCCTCAACATTCAGACCCGTCTACTTCTCCAATTGATTTTTCCCAGCCTTGTGTGCTCATTTAATAAGAAAAATGTTGCTCAAAATTGAGTCTGATAATTTTAAAGATGTTATTTACTTTTTGAAAGGTGAGCTGGATTATGATTAATATGGTGAATAGCTAAAACCTAATAGAGTCGATGCTTCTTCATATCTTGCAGTGGCCCAATACTTGTAGGAAGATGAAAGAAACAATCAACTCTGAATTAAACACACTCTGGTTTTCATGTTTGCATAAGGCCTTTTGAGTTAGTTATTTATGTGGCACTGCAGCTGTTCAACCAGTGTATCTAAAGCTGTGGTACTGAACATCACCAACTCAGGCTGAGCTTTGCAATCCATGTAGCCTTTTTCCCTGACAACTTCTTGACTATCGGGAGTTGTCTTTGACTCTTCGACCCCTGGCATGTGATTGGTCACCTGAGTCAGGTGACATTGTTTTGTTCTGATTCAATTAGTGAAACTTTGTAAAGAAGGAAATCATGAATGCTAACCAGCAAATCCCCTGCTTTGTCCTGAATCCTCTGACTGAATCCGGAAACTTCAGGGCAGCAGGGAGCTCATTTCAGCAGCAGATGAAAGGCTGGCACAGGATCAAGACTGGTAAAGTTCATGCCTTCCAAGCTTCCCCCTCTTCCATGTCCCTTATCCCTCTTCATATGCCACTTGAAGATACCTGCAGTACCCAGCAGTCACTCCTCCCTTCTTTTTCATGCCTTCATCTCTGTTGGTATCCCCCATGTCCCTCAATGCCTCTTGCTGTCCCCACTCCTGGTTCGTTGCAGCCATATTACCGATTTCTCCCACAGCCCATAGCCCTTTGCAGTGCTTCCGTACCACTTTGCTCCCTGAATTCCTTTAAAAAGGTGGTAATCATCTTCTGTATTTACCATCTTTTCTTCTTTTAATAACTTTCTAACAAAGACATTTTATAGCCCCCCCCCACTTTCCCTGACTCCTTGAGCTGCCTTTTGTCTTATGATTAGCCACAGTCTAAGGGTAGATAGCCAAACTCTGATTTAGAGCAGCAGACTTGTATAATGTGATAGGCAACATTTTAATACACAGGTCATCCATAGACACTTCCTCTTCTATTCATATTCCCATGACCCATATAGCTGTGTAAATGTGTGTAGCATCATTGTCATCAGTGGGCCAGATCCTCACCTTGTTTTAAATCCATGCAGTCCTGTTAGAATCAATGGGCTGTATCACAAAGTGACCAGGAAAAGAGTCACCAAAGAGAAAGTCCCAGGAAAGAGTGTGCAGATAAGTGAGCACATCAGAATCCTGCCACAGAATCATAATACCAGAGGACTAGAAGGGACTGCAATGGTCAGCTAACATATGCCCCTGCCAAAACTCAAGGGGTCCATCTATACTGGAGCCTTAAGTCGACTTAAGGAAGCGTAAGTCAACCTACAGACCTCCGTGCCACACCAGGCTTTTATTAAGTTGACTTAAGCACTTCCTTAAGTCGAACTAATAACACTACCTCTTAAGGTCGATTTAATGCTTAAGTTGACCTTATTAAGTCAACTGAAGCTCATGTAGATGGGGAATAGCCCTTAAGTTGACTTAATTGGCCTCCAGGCCCCCTCCCAGAGTTTCTGGACACCAGGAAAAATCTACCTAGCACCTGCCAGTGTGGACACAGGCAGTCAACAGGAGTTTTCAGTGTGAATACTCTAGATAGACTTAACAAGGTCGACTTTTATGTTGACTTGAAGTCAACCTTGTTAAGTCAACTTAACAGAACCTCCAGTGTAGACATACCCAAGGACTGTTGTGTCTAAGCCATTCAGGATAGATGGCTCTCCATCTTCTTTTAAAAAAAACCTCCAGTGAAGAAGCTTCCGCAACCTCCTGAGGTAGCTTGTTCCCTTTACCTACTGTTCTGGTAGTTAAGAAGTTTTTTCTGAGATTTAATGTAAATCTGCTATGCTGTAATTTGAATCCATTGCCTCTTGTCTTTCCCTTTGTAGCAAAAGAGAATAACTTTTCAGTCTTCTTTATGGCAGCCTTTCAAGTATCTGATGACCATTACCATATCCCCTCTTAATCTGCTCTTTACCAGATTAAATGTACCTGGTTCCTTCAGCTTTGCTCATATGGCTTGCATTACGCCTTTGTTGCTTGCCTCTGGATCCTTTCCAGTTTTTCTGCATCCTTTCTATACATTAGTGACAAAAAATAGCCACTGTACTACAACTGAGGCCTAACCAGCACTGAGTAGAGCAGTACTATTTTCTCCCATGAGATGCTTGCTATGACTCTGTTAATGCAACCTAAAATGGCTTTTTTTTTTTTGTGATGCATCATATGCTGACTCATATTGAAGCTGTGATCCATCACAACTCTGAGATCCTTCCTGGCAGTACTACTTACAGCCAAACTAGTTTCCCCATTCTGTATTTGTGCCTTTGTTTTTTATTTCCTAATTGAAGCACCTTACCTTTGTCTTTGTTGAATTTTATTATGTTGTTTATAGACCTTGATGTAGAAGGGACTGATAGGCAAAGGGGAAAATTCCCCAGGAGCTGTTGCCCATGTGAGCTGAGGAATTATCTTGTATTTTTGCCTGTATCAGGAACATAAAACTGCTTACAAAGAGATTCTGGACATGGGAGTGGGTCCTTCATAGGATGGGAATACAGACAACCAACAGATTACAGGCCAGATCCTAGATGAGTAATTCAATGTAGGCCCATTGGAATTAATGGATCAGATCCCCAAGAATTGTTTCCAGTGATGGTAGAATAATAACGCCTGGGGGCATTTTGATAGATCAGTAGAAGGTCCAAGGACCACTTGATAGTATAATATTGGTCATCATATTTGTTTTTAATAGTAACCAAAATTAGTAGACCTTTCTGTAGGCCTGTGCAGCCTTGACATGACTAACCCTGGAGGGGAGGGGAGCCTTTTTCTCAACCTTATGTGACTCTCTACTTATCCTTCTCTCTTCCTCCTTCATGAAGTCTCTGGTGTATGTGTTGGAATCTGTGTTTTAGGAGAAAAGCAAGAGCTTTATCTATGTATGCTTTCTAGGAGATGTTTCTCAAGATTTCAAGACATGCAGGCTCTGCAGGAATATGTGCCTAGTTAACTACAACTCAGAGGCAACCTCTTGATTAGCTTTTGAAACTGTTTGCTTGCCAAGTGTTTTCTTGATGTCTTATTCTTTATGTAACCCCCCTGGGGTTTTAAGGAGCGTGGTTCCTTTAAATTTTTGCTCTGTGGGAGAGTGTTTGTGGATCTGAGGAGGGGGGGCTGGAGCTGCAGCCAGAGGCCTGGGAAGGAAGCAGGGAGAGATGCCCTGCCTGAAGCCAGGGAACACAGAGCGACTGAGCTGGGATGCCAGGCCAGCCCCCACAGAAGGACACTGTGCTGGGGAGAGTTGCCCAAGGACAGAGCAGCATCCAGTGACTGGCCAGCTGGAGCTGTGGGGCCGTGAGTACAGCACCTGGACTCAGTGGGGAGGTTGTAGTTAGCTAAGTGGGGAGGGCGTTGCTCTGGGTTTGCAGAGAGTGGCAGAAGAGGCATCAGAGGGTTTTCCTTTGCTGGGAAAGTGCTGGTGCCAAAGCCTAGGAGTTGCTGGACTGAACTCTGGACTGGAACTGTGCTGGGACTCCTGACCTCATGGTGCAGAAGCAGAGCTCACGTCTGTCTCCAGCCTGCTCTATTGTTGGGCCTTGCAGGGCCCTGTGTTAGCTGTTACTCTGTGTTACTGCTGCCCCATCTCCCCTGTTGGTTTCCCCTTTGCAACTTTGTAAATAAACCTTCCCCATTCCCATGATCCCTGTGCTATCCCAGTGTGTGTGGTCACTGTAGGGGTTTGGAACAGGTGCCCCTGGGGCAAAGGGGCCCTCCTTGCTGTGTTCCTGCACACACCCTTCGCTGGCCAGAGCCGCCTGCAAGGCAGACTCAATCTGGCCACGTGGGTGTTACACTTGGCGGCCTGTACGGGGAACTCTTGCAGACACAAACCTCTATGTCAGACACTCTGGGTGCTCCTTCACAGTGAAAAGAGACCACCTGCTGAATGAAAAAAAAAGGGGAATGGAGAGAGAATTACTAGAAGACCTTTGCCGAGGGGCACCGATCTCAGTAGCCCAGGCTGTGCTGGTGGCCGGGTTCCCGGAAGAGATGGAACCCAATGAAATCAAGGAGAGCCTAGATGCAGTGGGAATACTGGGGAGAGTGAAGGTCCACTCTCGTATTTACAGTCGTGAATTGAAGGGCATGATAGCACTATGTACTCATTCCAAAGAAGCAGATCCTGAAAAATTACCCAAAGAAGTGCAAGTGGGAGGTACCCCTTGGACAATTCTGGGGCCAAGACAGTCCTCTGCTAGCGCACCTTTGTTACTGGAGGTGGACTCATTAGCTCAGAAGCTACAGAGTCTGATGGCAAATGAGAAGTGGACACAAGAGGAATTAATATTGGCATTAGGAGGGACTCCAACACCTGCAGCACCCAATCCAGTGAAGTGGGCAAAAGAGTTGGGGAATGCCCTCAGAGATGTGTTGAAGCCAGTACCTGAAAATGCACCATACAAGCGGTTACCTTGTTTCTCTGGATTCATACCTCTACCCTCAGGGGAAGATGATTATGAGACCTGGAGGGAATCTTCAGTGCCCCTTGTCCAAGAGTGGAAATTCTCTGATGCTGAAAAGTGGAAATGGGTACTTGAGAGTCTCAGGGGACCTGCTATGCAGATTGTCCGGACCCTGAAAGACTTCCAGCCAGCTGCCACAGTGCACGACTATTTAGCTGCTCTTGAGAGTGTCTACAGCACAACGGATAGTGGCGAAGACCTGTATTATCAGTTTTGTCACACCTATCAAGGGTCTCATGAGAGGTTGTCAGATTTCGTCAGGAGGCTGGAGGATTTACTGCAGCAGGTAGTGCAGAAGGAAGGAATTCCCACTAAGCGCATTGATTCTGCTAGGTTAGATCAGATTCTTCGGGGAACCCGACAAGATGGGTTGATGCTGTGGCGATTACAGCTGAGGGAGCAGATCCAAAACTCACCTCCATTCCACAATCTCATTTGAGGGATGCGTGAAGAAGAGGAGCAATTTATGCAGGCAGATACAGTGGCACCGCCAAGGAAGGTAGGGAGTAACACCACCATAGTGCATGGAGTAACAGAGGATGCTCCATCAGTAGCAGCAGCCCTGAGAGATTTGACCCAAGAAGTGGCCATGCTGAAGGCTTATGCTGTGCCATCTGGAAAAAGGAAAAATAACCAGAGGGATGATAGCCCAAAAAAGGGGTTCTGTTATAACTGTGGGAGAGATGGACGCTATGCATTGGAGTGCCAGAACAGGACAAACCATGCAAGGGTATCTCGGAGACTGCAGGAAAGCCATAGGGGTTTCAGGGAAATGCCAATGGGACTTGGAGAAGGAGCGATCCAAGGCCCTAAAATTTCAAGGCTCCCTCAAAAAGAACACAGATCAGGGTTACCCTGATGGGCTAATAGGGCCCCAAGCTGTCGTGCCCATCTGTATAAAGGGACGTTTGTGTGAGGCATTGCTGGATAGTGGATCACAGGTCACCATACTTTATGAATCTTACTATCAAGAACACCTGCAGCATTTGCCCCTGCATTCCCTGTCCGGCTTAACAGTCTGGGGAATTGGTGGTGACTCATGCCCCTATCTGGGGTATATCCTGTTAAAGGTCCAATTTCCAAAAAATGTTGCCAGGACAACCCAGGAAATAGAAACATTGGCATTGATCTGCCCAGATCCAAAGGGAAGAGAATATGCACCTTTAATCCTAGGGACAAATGCAAACCTGTTTCAAAGATTAGCACAGAAGTGTCAAGAGATGGCAGGGAATAACTATCTGCAGGAGCTACCAATGCATGCTTTATGTAAAGCTGCATACCAGCAAGTGGGATGCCCTACATCCCAAGAGGAGACCAAGGCTAAGCCTTTTGGGAAGGATAGTTTCCAGTTGGGGATTCCCCCATTCCTGCCAAGTGGAAGGACTGGCTGTGTGAGGAGTTAGTCAAGAGGAAGGCTGTTTTCTCTATGCATGAGTGGGATGTTAGGTGTGCTCAGGGTGTGGAACACCATATCCGAATGCAAGATGGTCGGCCTTTTCAAGAGAGATCAAGACAATTAGCCCCTGCAGATATTGAAGATGTGAGGCAGCATCTACAGGAACTGGCCCAAGCAGGTATTATTGAGGAATCCAGGAGCTCTTACGCATCACCAATTGTAGTAGTACAAAAGAAAAGTGGCAAGGTACGCATGTGTGTTGATTATCGCACTCTGAACAGGCGAACAATTCCTGACCAATGGGCGCCCTGGGGCTCCTGCTGGGAATCCATGGACTGAAACTGCCCACCTTGTTGGGGACACCAAGGATCCTTTTCTTTTGGAGGGGGGAGAGTGTAACCCCCCTGGGGTTTTAAGGAGCTTGGGGCCTTTATATCTTTGCCCTGTGGGAGAGGGACTGAGGTGTGGAGGAGGAGGGGGGCTGGAGCCAGAGGCCCTGGGAAGGAAGCAGAGGGAGAGGCCCTGCCTGAAGCCAGGGAAGACAGAGCGACTGAGCTGGGGTGCCAGGTCAGCACCCACAGAAGGACACTGTGCTGGGGAGAGTCACCCAAGGACAGAGCAGCATCCAGTTACTGGCCAGCTGGAGTTGTGGGGCCGTGAGTACAGCACCTGGGACTCAAGGGGGAGGTTGTAGTTAGTTAAGTGGGGAGGGTGTCGCTCTGGGTTTGCAGAGAGTGGCAGAAGAGGCATCAGAGTGCTTTCCTTTGCTGGGAAAGTGCTGGCGCCAAAGACTAGGAGTTGCTGGACTGCACTCTGGACTGGAACTGTGCTGGGACTCCTGACCTCATGGTGCAGAAGCAGAGCTCACATCTGCCTCCAGCCTGCTCTATTACTGGGCCTTGCAGGGCCCTGTGTTAGCTGTTTACTCTGTGTTACTGCTGCCCCATCTCCCCTGTTGGTTTCCCCTTTACCTCTGTAAATAAACCTTCCCCATTCCCATAATCCCTGCGCTATCCCAGTCTGTGTGTGGTCACTGTAGGGGTTTGGAACAGGTGCCCCTGGGGCAAAGGGGCTCTCCTTGCTGTGTTCCCGCGCACACCCTTTCTCTGGTCAGAGCCGCCTGCAAGGCAGACTCAATCTGGCCACATGGGTGTTACAGTTCTTAACAAGAATAAAGGGGGAAGCTGTTGGACTCTTTTGGCTCTCTTCTTGGACACAGATTTTGTGGTCCCTCAATGGCAGCTGAAAAGAAATGTCCAATCTAAAAGATTGCTTGAGAGCCACCGTAAATTTCATTAATTACTGAAGGTTGGGGATGTTTTGCTAACCTGTTGAGGACATGCGTAAGTGGTTGAGATTAAGTGAAGTATATCTTTAAAAGTTCTGGGGGGATACCAGGGTAGTCGCATTCAGGAAAACAAAGAAGGAGTTGGATGGCACTTTTAAAACTAGCAAATTTATTTATTGCATGAGCTTTCATGGATGGACTGCCATCTGATGAAGTGGGATTCCCCCAATGCAAGCTCATGCAATAAATAAATTTGGTAGTATTTGAAAGTGCTACAGAACTCCTTGTTTATATTTTTAAAGAAAGAACACTCTTGTGTTTTACTGTTTCTACTGGTCCATCTATCACCTGGTTGTCTGTGGCTCCATTTGATTTATTTCCTTACACCACTTTGCACACAGTAAGGTTATCAAGGGCTTTGGGCTGAAAGAACCTTAGGTAATAATATATTCTAGGTGAGGTTCTGGCCCAGATTAGTTCTATTTCAGTTTGTGTCATATCCTCATGGCTTCTACAGTGATTGCTTTGAGGGAAGAATAACAGCAGGGAAGTATTTAACATGTTTTTAGTTATTTTTTTAATGCTGTTTAACAGCTGGAAATAAGGAGGGAGCACTATGTGACCAACTTGCTCTTCATGAACAATCACATTAGGGATCACCTAAGAAACACAGTGTAGCCACTTCTGGCTAGGAAGTAAATCTCTCTCCAGGGCTAAGGATATGACTATACTAAAGGTGGCAAACTCGGTGCCATCATTTTGGCCTTCCAGGAGCAGATCACAGCAACTATGAATTCACCGTGCTGCTCCCAGAAGCTGACCCTTGAAGTTCTGGGGGTAAGAGGGCATAGGGGAAAGCTGACTGCAAGCGATTTGCGGTTGGCTTTCCCCTAATGTGTAATGGCAGCTTAGAATGTCGCTGCCATTTACTCAAGGAATTCTACGTTTCTTACGTAAACGGTGGTCAAAGAAGCCCTCAGTGTAGACTAGGGCTAAGTGTTTGAGGTCCATGGAAAAAGCAGCTGTGCAGCTAATTTGGAGTGGCTGTTCTGATCAGATGAGGAGAATAAAATAAAATTGTGTACAAGGCCCGTCTTTACTGGAATTCCAGTTTCCTTCCCACTTCTGCTGATATTAGCATGACTGCATCATGAATGATCTTATGTCCTCACTTCTGAAATCACATGGTACATTTATCCTGGTGTTCAGAAAGCTGTACATACCAGCACTTGTTAGCTAAATGTGCTTTGCTTGGTTCTTCAGTCAGGGAGAGTGAGAGGCTGCTTCTGAATGCCAGTTAGTTTACATAGAAACAAATAATATTTCCCAGCATCTTCCATTCAGAATAAAACCCAAAGGGGTCAAAATAGGATGGAAAATTACTTCCAGCGAATAGCCATAATTTCTTGTTCAACTGAAAGAAAATGAATAAGCCTGTACATATTAGTCATTTATAGGAGAATTTATCTGCAGGTTGGTTGTTTCCTTGCATAAGTCTAAAATAGCAATATTTTTGACAATAGTTTTACTGAGAGAGTACACTAGGGGTTCTCAAACTATGGGTCATGAGCCCCACCCAGGGCCATAAGCAACTTGGGTCACAATTTTTTATGTAATTTGCTTTGATTAAAGCAGAGGTATCAAACTTATGGACCACAGGCTGGAGCCAGCCTACCAAGGGTGCTGATCTGGCCTGCGGAGCTGCTGCCTGGGAGCACTCTGCAGCAGCAAACATCAGCTGCCAACAGAGCAGAGCAGGGCAGACACAGGCCCATGCTCAGCCATTCTGATTTCCTCGCACGATTTGAGTCACGGCACAGGGCAACAAAGGAAGCACTCCGGCCAATCCTGGCTCTCCTTTGCTGTGGTCTGTCGACCAATCAGTGTCTCAGTCACAGGAGGCTGGGCTGGGCTTTTGAGAGACCCACCTCATAGTCCCTGCCTCACCTGATCACTGTCACTCAGTCAGCATACTAATCTGGTTAACAGCACAATGCATGAACCACAAACAAGAAAAAAAAAAGGAAAAAGTTGGCCAGGGCCCATGTGGGGAAAGAGCCAATCAAAAGTGTGGGGGGGAGGGGAAAGGCAGGTGCCCAGCTTGCCTGTGGGTGAGACTGGATTTATTGCCTGCATGGGGTTGGGAAACTGGAAAGTGGAAAGGGTCTGGGATCGGCCCAGCTGGGGAAGGGTTAGGGGGTGGGGTCTGGAAGCTGCCCAGCAGTGGAGGGGAAGCTGGGAGACAGTGTGGGGAACAAGAGCTCCCAGGACAGGGAAAAGGGAAGGTGTGGGAGAACATGCAGGGGAGCGGAGAGGAAAGGGGGGCATGATGCTCCAAATGGGTACGTCTACACTGCGTGTTTAAGTCAACTTAAGGGTCCTTAAGTTGACTTAAACAAAGCTCTGTCTACATTGCAGGGCAATAAAATTGACTTAAGCTAGGTAAAGTCGACTTTATTACTTCTGCTTATAAAGTCGACTTTACGGTTGACTTAAGGCAATGTGGAGTTACGAAGTCAATTTTATAAAGTTGACTTTATAAAGTCAACTTAATATAGTGTAGCCTTACTAAGTCAACTTAATAAGGTCTACTTAAAGTCGACTTTAAGTAGACTTTATTAAGTCAACTTAATAAAGTCGACCTTGCCTTTATAGTGCAGACATACCCAATGTGATGAGGAGATGCCCCTAATTCAGATGAAATCATTGGCTCTATTTATGGGGGGGCAGCTGATACAAATTCATTCATTGATTTAGGGAGTTGTAGTACCATGAAGTTTGAGAACCCCTAGAGTCCACTATTTAATAGAATGCCCTGCACATTCATCATGGAAGCAGAATCAAATTCTACCATTTAAAAAGCCTGTTTATTCAGTTTTTCACACTGACATACACAGGTCAATATTTTGGATCCTCACAATGGCTGTGTCTACACTGGGGGTTTAAGTTGACTTAAGGGCCCTTAAGTCAACTGAAATAAAGCCCAGGCCACACTGCAAGATAACAGAGTCAACTTTCCTGGTTGCTAAAGTCAACTTTATAACTTCTGTTTATAAAGTTGACTTTACAGTTAAGTCAACTTATTAAGTAGACTTAAGGCAATGGGGCCAGGGAGTTGCCTTAAGTCAACTTAATTGGCCTCCTAACTACAGAAAACATGAGGATGGGGATTGGAGAGAAGGCACAACACAGCTGGGAGCATTCCCACCTGTGTGGACCACATCCAGACTCCCCATGTTCCCCAACTGAGCCTGCATCTCCCGCACTTCTCAGTGTTACTCTGCATCTCAGCCTGACCCTGCATCTCAGCCAGATGTGGCATCTCTCCCCGCATCTCAGCCCAACCCTATATCTTAGCCTGACCCTGGCATCGCCCCAGTTCTCAACATGACCCCACATCTCAGCCCGACCATGGCATCTCCTTACATCTCAGCCCAACCCAGCATCTTTCCCCACATCTCGTCTCTCCCCACATCTCAGCCTGACCCTGCATCTCCTCTGTTCTCAGCTGGACGCCACTCGTCCCCTGTTCTCAGCCCAACCCTGCCTGTCTCACCCCTTTTCTGCCCAAACCCGTGTGTCTAACCCTTGCCCTTCTCCGCCAAACCCTGTCTGTCTCTCCCCCTCTCTGCCCAACTCTGTGTGTCTCCCCTTCTCAGAGGACACCCCCCCCAATATTGTTGTAAAACAAACAAGGAGTCTGGAGGCACTGTTTAAGACTAACAAATTTATTCATTGGTTGAGCTTTCCCACTTCATCAGACAGTTTGAAGATGGGGGAACTTGCAGCATGGTAGGAAATAAATGCAGGGAAGTGTAAGGCATAGGATCACGTCACACTCTAACAGCAAATCAAAGCAGTTGCTATGATTCAAACACTGAGAAACAGCACATAAGAAGAGAAAGAAAGAGAGAAAGAAAATTAATATTTCTTTTAAATTAGAAAGTGTGAAAGCAGGATTAAATCCTGACTATGGATTTTTTTTTCCCATTACAGCAGGTGAGTTGACTTCACCTTCCTCTATGAGCTGTTTCCTGGTGTTTGAGTCTTAACAACTGCTGTGCCCTGCCCCTGTGCCCTGCAGCACCTGGTCCAGAGCCGGAGGAGTCTGGGCAATGCAGGGAGGGCGTGGAGTGCTGCACTGACACATTGCTGGGTTACGTCAGGCTCCCTGACCTCCCTGTTGCCACACATGGTATGGAGGGTGGTGTGGTCACTCATTTCCTGTAGCAAAAGAGTGGCTGGAAGAGAGGGGCACTTCTGCTGTGGGGCACTGTGGGCCAGGTACCCACAATGCACCACTCCTAGGGCAACCTAGTAGCTGCCAGTGTGGACGTGGGCAGTCTCCTGGCATTTTGAGTGTGGATGTGCTAAGCCAACTTAATAAGGTCTACTGTAAGCCAGTTTAAAGTAGACCTTATTAAGCTGGCTTAACTGAGCTCTGTAGTGTAGACATAGCCAATCAGGCTATGTCTAAATATTGCAGATTCTGTATATATAACATCTCTAAGACATGGCTTTTCCTAGCTATCTATGCAGCTACCGTTCTCAGCCTCTGACATGTTGATTACTGCAACATCCTTTTCTGACTTTGACAAATACAGTCTTGCCCCACAAACCCCTTCAGCCTGTTGCTGCAAAGATCATGTTCCTATCTTGTCGCTTTGACCATCACCTCTCTCTTGGCATCATTTCATTGGCTCACTGTTCACCATATCAAACACAAACTCCTTGTCTTCTTTTTCAAAGCTCCTTCTGGCTTAGCCCATGCTATGTGTCCACTTTCGAACACTACCAAGATGTCAACTCACACAGCTGACAAGTCCATGATGCCATCTTCCATCTTCCACTTCTTTAATTTTCATAATGATCAGTATTGTCTCATTCTTTCCTTTTACTTCCCCACCTTATATTTACATTGTTAGCTGGCTGGGATATGGGCTGGTTTTTTGTACTGAGTTCACCAACAGTAATCCATGACTGGAGTTCTAGGGACTACAGTAATATAAACAACAATGTTAACAAATATTATAGTTATGAGTGCCAGAAGGAAATATTAAGTAAATGTTTATAGAAATATTCAGAACATAACTGCTACCTCAAACTGGGCTCAGTGTTAAGGCCAGAAGGAACCATTATAATAGTCTTGTCTGACTTGCATATTAAATACCATAGAATGTCACCATGTGATTTCAACAAATTGTTGGGCTGAGCTAGAGCATGCCATTTAGAAACAATGTAGGCTAAATTTGAAGATCAGGAATCAAACATTTCATTCAATGTTACCCTCAATGGTAAACATTTGGATTGTGTTTCCCATCTGCATTTTATCTAGATTCAACATCCATCCAGAAGATCTTATTATACCTCTTTCAGTTAGATTAAAGAAAAGAACTTAGAAGGACACTCTGTCATGGGACCCAGCACTTGCTGTTCTACTCCAGATAAACTACAAGTTCAATAAATAATTAAGACTGTAGAAACATAAGAATGGCCACATTGGGTCAGACCAATGGTTCATCTACCACTTACCCTGTCTTTTGACTGTGACCAATGCTCAGTACTTCGGAGGGAATGAATAGAACAGGTAATCAACATGTGATTTATCTTGTCAGCTGTACCAAGTGTCCGAACAACAGTTTCCTGGCTGTCCTGGCTAATAGTCATTGATGGATCTATCCTTCATGAATTCATCTAGTTCTTCTTGGAACCCTTTTATAGTGCTTCACAACAGCATCTGACAAGGCATTCCACAGGCTAACTATGTGTTGTATGAAGAAATAGGTTCTTTTGCTCATTTTAAACTTGCTGCCTATTAATTTAATGCATTGACCCTTCATTCTTGTATCAGGAGTAAATAATACTTCTTAATTTACTGCTTCGCAGCAGGCATGATGTTACAAACCTATACCACATCCCCCTTAGTTGTCCGTTTTCTAAGCTGAAAAGTCTCAGTCTACATTTGGAAGCTTTTCCATACTCTAATCACTTTAGTTGCCCCTTTCTGTATCTTTTCCTATTCCAGTAAATCTTTTTTGAGCTGGGGTAACCAGATCTGCACATAGTATTCAAGATGTGGGTGTACCATGGATTTATAAAGAGTGAAGACAATATTTTCTGTCTTATTATCTATCTTTTTCCTACTGATTCTCAACATTCAGTTAGCTTTCCTGACTACTGCTACACATTCAGTGGATGATTTCAGAGAACTATCCAAAATGACAAAATGTGGAATCTCCATCACTGGAAGTTTTTAAGAGGAGGTTAGAGAAACACTTGTTAGGGGTCATTTAAGAGGGGCAAGAGGGTTGGGAAGCCCAGGTCTGCTCTGGCTCCTGGCTTGCAGCCAAGCCAGAAGAGCGGGTGGGGGAGCCGTGGTCCCCCCTGACTGCCAGCTTGCCCCACTGTGGTGGCAGCGGGGCAAAACGGCAGGGGAGCCACAGCCCCCCCCCCAGCTGCTGGCAAGCCCCTTTGCCCATCCAGCCAGCGGGGGGACCAGTCCCCCTGGGCGCTTTTTCCCCTGCCAGGCGGCCATGTTGCCACACGTCCCAGAATGCCCCTCTCCAGGAATTGAAATAGCATGTCCATACACGGGGCTTGCTATTTCAGTTGGAGGGGCTTGCCTTATTTTGAATTTTTTTAATTTAATTCAAAATAAGTCTTTTTGAAATAAGGTTTTTGTTTTGAAATAAAACTTTGTGCATGGATATAGCCTATCATTTTACATGTATGGTTGCGATTATGTTTTCCAGTGTGGCTTATTTTGTATTGATCAACATTGAAATTCATCTGCCATTTTGTTACACAGCAAGTTTAGCAAGATTCTTTGTAACTCTTCATGTTTTGTTTTGGATTTAACTAGCTTGAATAGTTTTGTACCACCTACTTATTTACCATCTCCCCCCCCCCAACCTTTTCAGATCATCTATGAATATTTTCAACAGTACCTGTCACAGGACAGACTGGTGGAAGGCAACACCTGTCTCTAGTCTGAACAGGCACCATTTATTCCTAACTGTTGTTTGTATAATTTAACCAGTTATTGATCCAGGAGAGAACATTCCCTCTTATCCCATGACAGCTTATTTTGCTTAATAGCCTTTGGAGAGGGTCCTTGTCAAAGGTTTTCTGGAAATCTAAGTACACTATATTCATTGCATTAACTTTGTCCACATGCCTGTTGATGCCCCTTGAAGAATTCTAGTAGATTGGTGAGCTATGATATTCTTTTACAAAAACAATGTTGACTTCTCCCCAACAAATCATGTTTATATGTGTGAAAATTCTGTTATTTACTATAGTTTCAATCAATTTTCTCAGTACTGAAGTTAGGTTTAGCTGCCTGTGATTACAGGGATGGCCTCTGGAGAGTTTTAAAAATTATCAATACATTAGCTATCCTCCAGTCATCTGTTACAGAAGCTGATTTAAATGATAGGTTACATAACACAATTGGTAGTTCTGCAGTTTCACATTGGAGTGCCTTCAGAACTCTTGGGTGAAAACTATCTGGCACTCATGACTTACTGCCCTTTAATGTATCAATTTGTGACAAAACCTCCTCAACTGGGGACAGTTCTACAGATTTGTCACCTAAAAAGAATGGCTCAGCTTTGGGAATCTTCCTTGTATCCTCAGTTGTGAAGACTGACGCAAAGAATTCATTTAGTTTCTCTGGGAGCTGGATTGGGCTCCTCCTGCCAGTAGCCTGGCCTGGATCAGGCTCCTGACACTGCTGGCCAGTGGCAGGGGTCATGCCCCGCAGCCGCGAACAGGCTGCTGCCGCTGCTTGTCAATCATAGGTGGCCCTGGCCTTCATCTGCCCTTTGCCACTGCCGGGGCAGGGATGGAAGGGTTAGGCGGCTGCAGTCCCGCAGGCCCAGTGGCAGCGACACCCCTGCTTTTCAATTTTAGAATCCTGCAATTCCACAGGGGCTCAGTCTCTTCAGTCACTCTCTAAAAGATATGTCTGTCACAGTTCTTAACAGGCTAAGATGAAATCAAAAATTCAAAGAGAAACCTCAGCGTTAGAAGCAATGTTCTCTCAAAGCTGCTGTTGCAGCTGAGCAACTTATGGTGCTCACTGAGTGGCAGTTTGGGAGCCTAGGCCTGCTCCCCCACTCTGTTTCCTCCCCTCCAATCAGCCCGATCCCTTCCTCCCACCTTAACCATCCTGCCCTCTCTCCCAGTGATCCCCCCAGCTGGCCTGACCCCATCTTTACCCCAACCCACTGTGCCCTTTCCCTTCCAGCTGCCCCTGTCCCCATTTGCCCCCCCCCCAGGGCCCTCTTACCTGGCCACCGGCGTGGTGCAGTCATGCCACGGACTTCTCCTCCCTGCCCCAGCATGCTCTGACTGAGCATGCTCAGAGGCTCTGAGCATACTAAGTGAGAGCATGTTCTGGGCAGGAGTTTTAAAAGCTCCCAGCCTGGGGAAGCTTTCTTCCGGCTGAAAGACTGTATTTTCCGGCCAGGTATCAGCAACAGCTGCCGGCCATGTGTGGTCAGCATTGTTTCCTGTGTGGGGAAGTGACGGGGGCTGTGCAGCCGCACTACTGTGCAGCTTAGAGGGAACACTGGTTAGAAGTCATATGCAAATTTGGTGTCATTAACTTGGGTTTGAATAGAGACACAAGCTAGATTTCTCATTGCAAATGGTAATTTTCATCTCTTTCAACCTCATCACTTTGTGACATGCCATTTGATGTTGTTTGAATCCATACAACTGGTTTCATTTCCTGAAGTAATCTGACCTGAGGCAGTGAAGTGTTACTATAGGATTTTTCTTTCCTCCCATACTGTAAGTTTTCCATTTTATAGCAACTAATAAAGTAGGATGTCTCCCACGAAAGCTCATATCAAGAACAAATTTGTGAGTCTTCAGATTTGTAGGACTCTTGTTTGTTTTGCCAGTTTAGACTTACATGGCTTCCCCTTCTGGAACTTGCTGGCTGTTATTGTTTCTAATGATTGATTCCCTCATTACTATTACCTGCCTTTTTCAAATACCTCCTGAGTAAGGAGCTCCAGTTATCCCCAGTGCAATAAGATACTATGACATCATCCGGAACATCTGGAAGGAGGGTCCCAGCTAATTTCCACTAAAATTTGGTGTTCTCTTTCTTTGAGACTTGTATCTTCTTCAACAGTACAGAGGGGTGGGAAAATTCTATTGTGTCCCAGATAATCTCCTCTCCGTACCCTTCTGTCTCCTTTAGCTACTCCAGTTCAACCACTCTGGTCTCCAATAAGATAAAAATTAGCAGAACCTTTAATAACTTCAGAAAAGGTTTGGTTAGAGAGAGCATTTTAGGATGATCCCAGACTAAATGGGTCTATTATAGATGTCATTTTGCTTGTGATCAGGAAAAGTCTCCCTAGTCAACAAGGATGGGTAGGAATTAACTAATGTGGTGCAGAGGGGCACAATGAGGAGCAACATAATACAAATATGAAGGCTGAATATCAGGCTGGGCAACAATCCTGTCTGAGATTGCAGAGTGTGGAGTTTTCCACTAGGAGATGTGACAACAGTCCCAACGCCTGAATGAAGTATAGCTAGTCAGAGATGGGTTTGAACTTCTAATTTTGGATTTGGAGCTGAACTTTCCAATAATTTGGGGGTGTTCAGATCCATGGTTATAGTTTAGGTTCACCTCTTTCAAACTGAATTGCCTTGACAAAGCAATATACAGCAGCAAACAATCCTAAGTCAGCAGTCATGGAACAAGTGATCTAATCTTCCTGTCTGTTCCTCTTTTAAGCGCTTCCATTATTTTTCCTATATTACTTTCCATGTCTGGGTAAAACTCCCTGTCGAAATCTGTAAAGGTTGTCTATTCAACTCGGTTTGCTTTGTTAGCACATCTTCCCACTTACTCTGCTTCCATTTGTCTGATTTGTCCTATCGGATATATATGATTCTGAGCTGTCTGAGTAGAGACTGGTCTTGTTTGTACATACAACACCTAGCTCTAGGGAGTTCTGATCCCTGATAGAGGTATCTGTTATATTGATAATGAGTAATGGGCCTGTCTCACCTTTAACCCCTGTGATGCAAAGGAAACAATTCAGAACCTGCCTTAAAAATGCATTAAGTCGGTAACATCATGACAAAGCCCAAGAGAATGCAACTAAAGGCCAAATCTCTGTTTTAAATGTATGCTATTTTGCTGAACAGTTCAAGTTAAGGACAATGTGTCAGCCTATATTTGCCACCTCTGGTTAGCTGGTGTCACAGTTTTAGTGTTGTTTAGATGCCGTTTACTTAAACATGCAATAAAGATCACTTTCGTCTAGCTAGGAAAAAAGCTTTGTTTATTGTTAAAAGTGACCTTAGTTCTGGTAAAAAGACAGAGAGATGGCTCTGGAGACTGGAACAGTTTATGCACATGTGTGAGACACCTGATGACAGGCGGCAGCAGATCAAGGCTCTTTCATGTCCCACTCTTAATCCGATTCTTGATCTTGAAAATTCAGCCCTAGGGGAAGAGGATAGTTCACTGTTTTACCCCATTGAGTCATTGCTTCTGAAGAGGCATGCATCACTGGTCTCTTTTAGCTGGGATTTGGAACGGGTGATTGAAACCTTCATAAGGAAACCATAGAGACTTCTGTGTTGCAGAGAGGTCGCTAGAAAACTGTCTGGCTATGTCTACACTTAAAAGTTTAGTTCAGGCTTTCTTAGCCCGCACTAAGCAGTTTGAAGTAGTTCGAACTAAGCATGTTTTTGTAGTTTGAACTAACTTTTTATTTTGAACTAGATGTGCTTTTTTCAGTTTGAACTAACTGGCAAAGCATAGTGTAGACAAGGCTCAATTTAGTTCGAATTCACGCTCCTTAATTCAAACTAATTTGCTAGTGTAGCCATACCCTCTGATACTAACCTGGATCTGAATGTCAGCCAGTGATTCACACCAGAAAAGCTGCATATCATTTACCTCCAATCCCTGAGTCAACCTTAGCACTGCCAGCAGATAGTGCTAAGTATCCCTTAAGTGTGGTTTTTGGTCTATATCTTAAAGGGAGAACTTCTGGGCTTCGTGTTACACATCTGATTATAACCAGAGCCGTCCTTAGGGGTGGGTGGGGCACAAGGCCAATATGTCAGTGGGGTCCTTCCCCCTTGGCATTGAGGGGCACAGGGGGCTGGCCCAGAGATTGGGCTCCACACTCCCACCCCACCCCTGGGTTGGCTTGCCACCAAAGCCAGTGGGGTGATGAGGAGGGGCAGAACGGGACACACTGACCCATGAGGCCTGGGGCATTCGCCCCACTTGCCTCAACCCAGGGACAGCCCTGACTATAACATAACTGTAAGCCAGAACTATTAATTTTTTTATTAATGAAGCATTTCCTTGCAGACTGTGTCACACACTGGATGAGCTGAATGGAGTGATACAGTTTTGGTTTAATCTCTTAGCTCTGCCTGTTGACTTTATCACAATATTGTGAGACAGGGCCATTGGAAACAGCTACTTTCCTTGCTTTTGCTGCCTGGAGTAGACTGCATGCTTGTTGCGTCAAGGAACACGGGACAGGGGTAATAAAAGTTGTCATTGCAAACAGCAATGCAGATTTGAATGAAAAAACTGCCAGATTATATAGCAGCTCTAATAGCATGTGGTCTTACAGTAGCAGGCTTCAGGATCTAAACCAGAGCAGATTAAAAGGTTCTGAATTTTGAAATTGAACACATTTTGAAGTCTGAAGGGAAAAAATGGGGAAAATTTCAATCAGTGTATTTTTTTGCAGATGTTCCATATTTTTGACCATCACTAGATGCTGTTGAGCTTTTTTTAAGTTTTAAAACATGAAAATGTCACTGTTTCAGAAGAAAAGGGGCAAGAATATTGTCAGAAGAAATGTGAGGTTATCCCCTTGTGTTTTTTAAAAACTATTTCAAATGGAGCCCAATACCATTAAAGATATCTTCCTTCTGCCACAGTATTTTTAAGTTTATGCGCATTTAAAACTTGTGTCATAATTCCCAAACCCATCCTCAAAAATAACAATAGGTCTTGCTACTCTAAAGGCTTTGATGTCATTTAGTTGTTGTACGGGCTTCAGTGAGTACAAGCCTCTGACAAAAGGGAATTTTCTCCCACGAAAGCTTATACAATAAATAAATTCTTTAGTCTTTAAAAGTGTCACTGGACTCCTTGTTTGTTTTAATTTGTATACAGCAGCTTTGCACCTCAGAAGTTTAGTCAGCAAAAGACTCACGCCAAAGAAAGATCCCTGGGTTTGGTGATAAAAATAACTGTATGACTACTGAGAACAAGACGCTCTAACAGCCTAAGCGGGCAGAGAAAAGCAATATGTATAACTATCTTTTTGTAATGCAGCCTGATGACTGCAAGTTCTATTTAGGCTACATGTTCTCTTTACTTCTAAGTGAAAATCATAGGATTAATAAGAAATAATAAGACACAGAGAAATGTGGTCCTCCTGCCATTGCTTTTTGGTGGGAAATTAGAGTGTAACAGAAAGTGTTGGACTGTAACCCAAAAATTAGTAAGAAAGAAAACCTAAAGGCTAGACTTACTATTGAAGGAAGGGAAAATATACAATCCTTTTGGAAATAACCACTGCTTGAATCAGGTGAACTGAAGGTTGAAAGTCAGTTGTGGAGGAGCTAGGATATGAACCATACAGGAACGTGACACTCAGACTTCCCCCCACAACATATAAGTATGCAAATTCGTACAGTGTGATACAATACAGAGGGTCTTGCACAGCTTCCTTGTAATTTCCATGCCACTGAACCTAGTAGATTTATGAGTTAAACAAGCTATCTAGACTTCTGAGTAGGTGTGTAATCAGAATGGAAATGTGGTGGAAATGCTTCTATTCATGCTACACTGAATTTATCTTGCCATAAAGACACTTTGCGGTGTCTTTTTTCTCCAGATCAGTGCTGAACCATCATTGTTCCTAGAGACTCATAATATGGTACCCCCCTCTCCCCCCCCGCATCCTTAATGTATTAAAGGTAGGCTTGGTCCTCCTATCAGATAAATGAATTGACTGAAACAGGGGAGAAAACGACAAAAAACCACCAAAAATACAATTTCCCGTTGGAAACGTCAGTGACAGCTTATTGCAGGCAAGTGGGAGAAATTGACATTAAAGCACTAAATACAAAAAATTCCTTGGCAACAGCAGTAGTAAAACAAGGATCTTGTACATGTGTATTGCCTTCTCTCCTCTACGTCTCTGCCCATAATGCATTTATAAAATTGCTGTCTGACAATGGGTAGGCAGCTGGTGAGTTGTGATTGCTGCTACAATTGTAGATGCAGCTGGTCAGTGCTAAAAATGTTCTGATGTTTCTATTCTGCTTTCCTTGCTTAGGCATGTCTATCTGGAAAAGTTGCCCTGGTTTAAGTGAAGACACTCTTACAAACTGAGTTAGTTAAACAAATACACACTCCTGGGTGGACATTGTTGTTTCAGTTTAAACCATTGCGCATTTGGATTAGTTTAAAAAAGTTAAAAACAGGTTGATTTCTTTTCATTTAACTTTATTCTTACACCAGAGTCTGTGTCTGCACAGGGGTTTGCAACGCCTTAACTAAACTGAGTTTAAGTTTAACCAATGCAATTTTGCTATGTACACAAAGACATTGTTTCATCCACCTGTCACACCTCATCTTTTAGGACATAAACCCTTTAAGGTACGAGCTGTCATTTCTCTTATTTGTATGGTAGCCAGCTCATGGAATCTAGTTGAAGCATCTAGGTGCTACCACAATCTGAATGGTCCAAAGAGATAGTTGTGTTAGTCTGGTTCAGTAAAACAAACAAGGAGTCCTGTAGCACGTAAAGACTAACCAATTTATTTATTGCATGAACTTTCATGGGAGATGCAATAAATAAATTTGTTAGTCTTTAAGTGCCACAGGACTCCTTGTTTATTTCATGATATAAATGTTAAACACTGTTACTATTAAAAGTATTCGCATTGAAATCTAGGGGAAAAATCACCCATTGACTTGTATGGGAGCAGATTCATAGAGCCCTGCAAATATGTGGATATCCACGGATAGCCGTATTATATCCATAGACCATTTCTTGCGGATGCAGATAGGATACGGATCCACAGGTTTTTATCTTCACAAAGCTAGACCCCTGCAAATATGTGGATATCTGCATTATATCCGCATCTGTGGCTACAACACGGATATCCATGGACCATTTCTTGAGGATGAAGATCAGATACAGATCCACAGATTTGTATCCATGCAGGGCTCTACAGATTCAGGCTCATCTAAAGTTTTTCCTTTTCTCATAATTTGTTTCACTCCGATTAGTGATTAAAAGATCCCTAAGAGGTTAGGTTAATGTGAAGGAATGGAGAAATGGGGGGTAAGAACCCACCTCTGGGGGTAACATGGACACAGAAGAGCAATCTCCTGTATACTTTTGTAGATGAAAGCTGAACTCCAAGCAGTCTTCCCAGTCTGTGAGATGCTTACATAACTTCTGACTGCTCAAGCCCCTTCCAAGATTTAATTCTTGGACTGCGATGTGGGTTTTCGCTGATGGTAAATTCAAAAAATTATGAGGACAGCACAATTAGCTGAGCTTGTGACTGTACCTGAACTGCAGTTAGCAAAGATTCCTTATCTATATTGAAGGATGTTAACAGGGAATTCAGCAGGCATCAGGGTTGATACTGGAAAAGGCAATGCATGCGCAGGAGACACACAAGCTTTGATATTTAACTGGGCCAGCGGCCAGCGTAATCCAGAACCCTGGCTTGGACGTGGCTTTTACCAGATACAGCTGAAGAAAGTGCAAGAGACCTCATAACACCCAACTGCATCGTGACCACTCTAAATGGGAAACTTCTTCCCCTGTGAAAGAGTTTGTGATTGGTTGATGCCCTCAAGCCTAAGGCTTTATGTCCTGCGTGAATTTCAATCCCCTTGCATCAGTGTGTATGATCTTGTTATCCTTCAATATGGCAATAGGTTTTGAGAAGATTGTTTGATTGGCTTCCGCTGTCCTGCCCACTGAGATGCTCTAACTTCCCTCTCCCCACTTGGTACAACATGGTGTTACTTACACTTCGGCTGTGGTACCCATCTGCTGCAAAACGGTTGCTAAGGAACCTCTTCTGCAAATAACACAGCATCCATCCACCCCTCCTCCCCGTGCTTGTTCTTCTTTCTTGTCTTTGCCTCTTATACAACAGCAAGGGCAGCCGTGGCTGCTGCTCCAATGTGGTTGTTTCTACAGCCCTTCAATCCTTCACCAGCTAAGCACTGCTGCCTGTCTAAATGCCAGCCTCCTAATGCGATCAGTCCCCACCATCCTAAAATGGATTGCTACAGTGCAATTTCTCTGGGCTCATTTCACATGTCTCTTCGCCCTTATTCAGTGTCCACTGACTTCCAGGCCTGTAAATTCCAGCTAGCTGGGCAGGCATCAAGACCCCAAGAGAGAAGTGGATGCACAATCCACCTCCCTCCCCTGAATGTGCTTTTCTACAACAGTTGTGATTTGTAGCTCATGAATCAACACAGCCCTGGAGGAAAACAGAGACTCATGTGTCAGATCCTTCTCTTACCTGAATAGTAATTGGTGCTGAATTAATTATACACCTTTCAATGTCTCAAAACTCTGAGGCTGAATGCAGAAAATTCAAAAAACTGTGGAGATGGCAGCATCTGCAGTGCTTGTGACTGTTAACTGATCCACAGTTAGCAAAGCTTCCTTATCTACACTGAGAACCATAAAGGTCATAGAGCACTCTACTATGAATAATTGCCCAATACCACCCAGCCATGCAGACTTAAGTGGAAATGAACTAAGAGAGCCTGCACTTATTACAGCTTAATTGAAATGGACTTAAACTTGGTGAGTCAAATTTTTTCATTGATTTCTTTTTCTTTTTACAGTTAAATTTCTGTTGTAGCAGTTCCATTTTCCTCTTCAAATTAGTTGAGCAGCTGATGAGGTGTTATGGGCTCTAATGTCTCGTGGAATCAGATTTTTTAAGGTGAAGTGATTGAATTGTGGGAAGGAGCGTGCGACAGGCTCACTGCCTTGGAACACCCCTTTGCGGCTTTTCTTTGACAGCTTTGGGGAGTCAGGACTTAGGCCTCTGGCCTGATTGTGGTTAAATTTTACCCCCAAAATAAACTCTTCTCTAACTCCTGAGAGTGGTCATGTTGGTGGCTCTACTCATTCTGCTTCAGTCCATGAGACAACAGACTTCAGTCTCCTAGGCAATGAACTGGGCACTGTTCACCAGCATTGAACTGACACCTGCTCCCCCTCACAAAAAAAAAGTACAAGGGTAGCCTGGCAAGACGGACATTACACAAAGGCAATTTGCTTGTACTCTGGAAGGCATTTCCTGTAAGTGTCAACACAATTATCTGTTTCTGTGTCTGGATGAGTAAAATAATTAGTGCCTGATTAAAGAAGTAAGTGGCATCCCTAAGAATGTGCTTCTCCCCTCCTTCCCAGCACCTGAACTAAGGCACAGTCAGCAGGTGACTGAGCGAGGCATGAGGGTGGGGCATTCATTTATTTATTTATATTTGTGCAAACTGAGTGAGTAACAGTTTCCCCAAGTTTGAGGTGGCTCCAATCAAGCTTACCATTCAGAACAATAAAAAAACCACATGCATGTGGTTCCACTCTGGGCCCACAGTTACAAGTGGATCTGGTCCCAAAACATCTTTACTGCATGCCAAAGTATAACTTGAGCCCTAATCTCATCTTCCCCCTCCTCGAACTCCAGGACTAATGCTGAACTTTTTAGTGTGTTCTAGAGGTTAGCAGGAAACTGCTTCAGTATCGAGCAAACCTGATAGGGTATGTCTACACTTAGAGCTGAATTTGAATTGATTGCTGTCAATTCAAATTCTATTAAGTGGATGGACACACTCGCTTTCAATTCAAAATGAGGAACACCTCAGTTCAAATTGATGAAAGCTGACTTTGAATTGGTGAAACCCTGTTTGACTTCGAAGTCAAGGTCAATTTGAACTGAGTAATTCCAATTGATCCAGTGTGGCCATGTCAATTCAAATTCACTGTTAGTTTGAATTAGCCACAGCTTGATTTTTCCCTACACAATAGCACCCACTACCGAATTTGAACTAGCAAGTCCTGTTCATGGACATGCCAGTTCGAATTGGATTTTCTAGTGTGGCCATGTCAATTCGAATTGACTGAATTCAAATTAATACTTATTATTTCAAATTGACAAATTTGAATACAGTAATTCGAACTGAAACTCTAAGTGTAGACATAGCCATTGAGAATGCCCAGCTAGACAATCCTTCTCATTATATCAGAGGAATTTCTTCCTGGTGCCACTGCTGCAGAACAGGGTAGAGCAAGAGAAGATGGTCAAGTAACACATTTATTCTTAAAGCTAATACCAGCAACCTGGGTTCCCTGGAGAGGCTTACCAAGAACCAGTGCATTTCAAGGAACACAATTTTTAAGAGCTCCAACATAATGTTCTGCTTAATAAGCAAGATGCCATTGAGGAACCTTGACAAGATATAACCCCTCTGACCATGTCACAACCATCTAATACCGTGGTTCTCAACTGCAGTGTTTTGACACAAGAGTAAGTGTGTCATGGCAAGAAAGCCTCCCTGCCACTGTAGAGCTGCCTCAGCAGGCTGCTGACTCTTTAGAAGCTCTCATTCTTCTAGCAGCTTTTAAAGGGACATCAGCAAAAAGATGCCACCAAAACATGTGTGCTGAGAGCTCTTGGAGACTTTTTTTCCTGTTGGCTCTTTAAAACTGCCAGCTTTCAAGAGCCAGCTTAAAAAAAGCAGCCAGCACTCTTGGCAGCACTTGGCTGAAAGTGCTGGGAGGAGGGGAGCTTTTTCTCTATGGTGGGTTTCTTTTGGCGGTGAGGGCCACGTGATTCCACCGCTAAAAGTGGTGCAATCAGGGGACCCTTGGAGAAAGTGGAGCCTTGGTGTGTTGCACAGAGGTAGGGAACCTCCCAAGCCATGTTGTGACCCTGAAAAGGTTGAGAACTCTTGGTCTAATCTAATGTGCCACAAGGATAGGTAAATGTAGCAAGGTCTGCATTGAAAACATCCTTACTATTATTTGAACATCCTCGCTGCATCTTGACTACTTCTCAGAAGAAGAGTAGCTTTGCTTTCTTGGAGTGATTTTTTTCCCCCGCTGCAGACAAGACTCTTTTTTTGTGGCATGTTTCTTACAAGGCCACACCATGACAATAAGAGGCCTCCAAAGAAGTCCCTCATGTTTGAAGACAACATTAAATATCTTCAGCAATAACACCAACCAACCTTTCTGTTTAAGATGCCTTTAGCTCACAGTGAGAAATGTTCATCTGTTTGAGCACAGTTTTTGTCCATATTCGATGAATACTGGAAACAAAAGCTAAATTTAGGGGGAGTTAAAATTGTGGTAAGACACATCCTGATCAGATGTGTAGCCAGAAATAATTTTTTGTCAGGTCATGTGTTTGACAGAGGTAGTTACAAGTCTTGTGTCACAAAGGAAACAGGCTGATAAAAAAGTAGGCTCAACTGCTTAAAATCTGATTGAGTAGACCTGCTTTGAAAATAGGTTGGTGATAGCCCATCCAAGCCCACCTTTAGCTATGCCATTGAGCCTGACCACCCAAAACCTAGAAGCATGATAAAAAGAAGTTAAGATGAAAGACCCCTGCATTTCTTTTCACCTTCATATTGCTTGTGACATTGCTAGCAATACACTTCACATCTATTTCCAGCACAAACCAAAAAGCAGTACAGATACCACTTTCATCAAACTTGCACCCTAATACAAAATTTTCAGAGTGACCTCACATGATTTCTTGCTCAATATGTCAACAGAGCAGTTCAGCTGACTTACACATTTCATGCTTTTGGAAAGCTATTTTGCCTTAACACGGCTTTGTCTTTGCCCATCCTCCTCTTACCCATTTCACTCCTTCCAAATTCTGTAACATTTGAGGCAGGAGTCCTGCTGACAACAGCCTCTTTTAAAAAACTCTGACTCGTGGAGAAAGCAATCTACCATGTGCACTGAATGGATCCTGTGAAAAAAGTAGTTTGTGATCATGTAGTTAAAGATAGCATACCCCAAGCTAGGAGTTTGCCACGGTCTGGAATTCTAGACTAAGCCTAAAGGGGTCCTACCCTATGAAATACCCGATGAAATACAAGCTACTCTAGGTTAGCAGTACCAAGGGAGCTACACCTCTGGGGAAGGGCTATGATTGTCTCCTATTGTGAACACATGAGCTAGCCTTTGCCATCCCTCTGCTTCAGAGAGTTGCATGTATCTGTTTATTCCAATCGATCTAAGGAGCTAACAGGTACAAACCACCTTGTTTCTAGGCATAAACCAACAATTAACTGATGGAGGCTAGGAAGAAACTTCTCCTGTGGAAAGGTTATTCCATCATTGTTGATTGTAAGCTTCCTGAACCATAATCTGAAGACTTTGAAATTGTCACTGTGGGAGTTAGACTACTGGAGTAGACAAATCTCTGATCTGATCCAGTGTGATGATTGCTACAGTGACAGCTTGACATCAACTTTCAGCATGGCCCATTCCCAGCTAACTTCTAGAATGTGTAGTTTAGGGACCATTTATTCTTGATGTGGTTGTTGGCTTCATGGTGTGGTAGACCGGGCAGAGTGCGGTCAGGCACATCAGGCAAGATGCGTTTATCAGTGTTGTTTTGTGTCCAGTGCTGATATCAGTTTGGCTTCAAGTGTGAATGCATGTGAGTAAACTGACACAACACTCACGATCGAGGAAACCAAAATGACCATGGCTCTTTGTAGAAACGAAGGTCACAAGTTAGGCTTTATTGCAACATAGCACTATGGCAAACAATTCATATCAACAGATTTGTTGGCAGCATTGGTGCCCTCAATGCAAGGGAACAGCTCAACTGACAACAAGACTGGCTGTCACCCTCTCGGCTGCACAATGTCTGATCTCTAGGGTTCCTACTTTTATACTTTATCTGCCTTCACCTTAACTGACCTGTGCATCCCTCCTTTGATGCCACCCCCTAATTTGATAGGTCCCTGGGCATCACCATCCATCAAGGTGTCATGATTTGACCACATCTCTCCTTTGCACAGGTCACTTCAACCCAGCACCACCTTTCTCCAAGTCTTTATCCAAGTACATTCTCATCGTTAGCTTGTGCCAGTTTTGATGAGGTTATCATGGTCCCATGCCCAGCCCAATGTGCATGCCATTCAGGCCCACTTTCTTGGATTGCTTCGCTAGGCCTCAAGCCAATACCTAGACGCTTCTACTTATCTTTCTTAATGTTTTACTTTCTCTTACACATGAAATAGACACAAAATGGTGCTAGTGAATCCAGGGGATGGCTGAAGATTGTATGGGGGAAAAAAATACTGTTGGAATAAAAGGAAGTAACTATGTGGAAAACATGTTCATAGTCTGTAGCCAAATTTCATTTTCAGGTACAACAAGAGCAAACCTTGGAAATTTTAGTGTTAGGTGAAAGACTCAGAGAATTATGAGTGGCTGTAATCAATGAAGAAACAAGCAGACAATCTTAACTATAGTTAGCAGCTTCAGAAAAGACCACACAGCAAGCAGGTCTCTACTGAGTTAGATAACAGCCTACTGTCTTCACAAGTGCCAGGCTTTAATGAGTCTGGTATTAGAATCCTGCAGCAGATTGGTTTATGACATGATGAATAAGGATTTAAGAACATAAGAAAACCCATATTGGGTCAGACCAGGGGTCCAGACTAACAGGATCCTGCTATCCAAGAGTGGCAAATGACAGATGCTTCAGGAATGAACAGAACAGGCCAATTAGCAAGGGAGCCAACCCCTTTCATCCAGTCCCAGCACCAGGAAGTCAGAGGATTAGGGACACCAAGAGTATGAGCTAGTGTCACTGTACATCAGTGTTCCCACTAAGCTGTGCGGCCCCCACCGCTGCCCAGTGCAGGGAATACTGCCAGCTGCACATGGCTGGCAACTGCAATCTCTGCCCTGGCAGAAGACAGAGTCTTCCAGCCGGCTGAGAGCTGCTCCGTGCTGGGAGATTTTAAAACTCCTGCTTGGAATAAGCACTCACTGAGCATGCACCGAGTCTCTGTGCATGCTCAATGAGAGCTTCCTCCGGCTGGAGGAGCAGCCAGTGGCCAGCCTGTGCTGCTCCAGCAGCCAGGTAAGGGAGTTGGGGGGAGGTCTGGGGACAGGGCAGGGGCAGCCAGCCATGAACAGGGGTGGAGGATTGGAGGGAAGATGGGGGTCAGGCTAGCTGAGGGGTGGGGGAGTTGGGATGGTGCTGACTGGGGGGGAGTGACTGGGAGATGGGAGGTATGATTGGGCTGGAGGGAGGGACAGGATCGAGCCTGCAGGTGGGCCTGCACAGTGAGCAACATAAGTTGCTCAGCTGCCTTAGTGCCATAAAAGGAACATTGCTGTACATCTTGGTTAATAGCCTTTGATGTATCTACTCTCCATGATCTTAGCAAATTGTTTACTGAATCCAGTTATGCTTTTGTCCTTCACAACATCACATAACTAGTTCCACAGGTTGCCTGTGTGTGGTGTGAAAAAAAATTCTGCTTTTGTTTGTGTTTATGCTTAAACATTCTGCCTGTTAACCTCACAGAGCCCTGCCAGGTTCTTGTATTATGCGGCAGGATAAATTAACTCTTCCTTATTCACTTTCTCCACACTATTCATGATGTTATAGATGTCTTAATTGTCTCTTTCCTAAGATGAACAATCCCACCACCAGTCTTTTTAAGCTCTCCTCAAGTGGAAGCTTTTCCTTATCTCTAATTATTTCTGTTGCCCTTTCTATACCTTTTCAAGTTCTAATAGATCTTTTTTTTTGAGTTAGGTTGATCAGAACTGCATGCAGTATTCAAGGTGTACAGTGGATTTGTATAGTGGCATAATATTTTCTGTCCAATTATTTATCCCTTTCCTAATGAGTCCTAGCATTCTGTTAGGTTTTAGAGAGAGAGAGAGAGTTGGGATTATTTTTTACAATGTGTGTTATTTTGTACTTACCAACACTGAATTTCATCAGGCATTTTGTTGCCCAGTCAATGAATTTTATGAGATCTCTTTGTAACTGTTTACAGTCTGCTTTGAGTTTCAAGATATTGAATAATTTAGTATCATCTGCAAATTTTGCTCTTTCAATGTTTACCACTTTTCCAGATCATTTATGAATATGTCGAACAGTATAGATCCCACTACTACTGCTTGGGGACCCAACTATTTCTCTCTCTCCACTGTGAAAACTATTTATTGTTTTCCTTTCTTTTAACCAGTTACTTATCCATTGCTACTTGATTGTACCTTAGAGTAGGACTTTTTCAAAGGCTTTCTGAAGACCTAGATGTATCCACTGGATCACCCTTGTCTGTATGTTTTCTCATCTTCTCAGAGAATTCTAATAGGCATGACTTCCCAAAAGTTGTGTGGATACTGCCCCAACAAATTGTGTTTCTCTGTGTCTCTGATAATTTTATATTCTCTACAGTAGTTTCAAACAATTTGCTTTGGGACACTGAAGTTTTGCCGTCTGGAGCCTTTTAAAAACTGGCATTATATGCACTATCTTCCAGATTTGTCACCTAAAAAGAGTGGCTCATGTAGAAAGAATTCATTTGGAGTTCATTTAGTTTCCCTGCAACATGCTTCTCTTCCTTGAATGCTCCTTTAGTCATTTGATCATCCAGCGGATCCATTAATTATTTAGCAGTTTTACTGCTTTTGATTTTTTTTTCTGTTAGCTGTTGTGTCTTTTGCTAATTGTTCTTCACAGTCTTTTTTTTTTAATTTTCTTTTTTTTTTTTGGCTGTCTTAATATAACTTCAGAGTTTATGTTTCAGTCTCTTTTCCTCAGCATCTATTTTCTGCTTTTAATCTTCATTTAGCTGTGGTGGCTGGTTTTCTGTTTTTTGTTTTTTTTTCTTTAGTTTTGGGGTATGCATTTTGTTTGAGTCTCTTTTTTTGTATTTTTAAATTGCAGGTTAAGGGTATATCATTTTTATTATTGTTCTTTTAAACTTTCATTTAATTAATTTCTACTTTTTTAAGTTCAGTAGTATATGATAGGTTTCTTTGAGCTGATCAGAAAACTTGTTGAAAGAATTTTTCATCAGAAAATACCATTTTGATGAAAGCAATATTTTTGAAATTGTATTGATTATATGAAATTTTCTTTTGAAACAAATTGCAAAAAAAATCCAATTCTGAGATTTTTCAGAACAAGACGTTTTAATTTTTCATTTTAAAATGACTTTGTTTTTGACATTTATGTGATTACAGTTTTTTAAAAAAATATAGAAGGAAAAGACTAGAAAGTGAAACAAACACTTCAATTACAGATAACTATCAATGATTATTTTTCTGAGTTTGGTTTCACAGAAACAAATGAAAAAGGAAATTTTGGTTTTTCATCCCTAATTGGGATGCAAAAAGTTGTGAAATCGTAACATTTTTATAATGGATGGAAAATTATTTTTCCAGTCAGTTCTATAGTTGATATCCCTTCTAAAATGTGTGATTAAAAAATCCTGTACTCTTATACTTCAATCGTATTTTCCATATACTTCTCTTATCCTTTTTTGAATCATGCTAACCTCTTGGCTTCAATAATATAGTGTGACAATGAGTTCCACTGGTAAGTTCTTCATGGGGTAAAAACTGGTTCCAAGCAAATTACATAAATGGCCCCAGTCCCTCAACTTGCAATTATCCTTGGAAGCTGAAGACATTCAGCACCTCACTGGGGTCAGCTTTAATCTTTACATATCAGAGGAAATTCATGCACTTGATTTCAGTATGTGCTTCTGACAGTGTGAGTTTCCCGACTGATTGACTTTCAACTTTTTAGAGGTGAGTTGTTGACCTACTAGGATAGTCACAGATGTCCCCAGCCTGAATTCCACTAAGAATCATCTGAGGAAGTGGGATCTTCTCCCACGAAAGCTCATGCAAAAAATAAATCTGTTAGTCTTAAAGTGCCACACAACTGCTTGTTGTTTTTTTACTGGACTAGACTAACATGGCTATCCCTTTGGAAACTAATTTATGTGCCTTTGTGACACTTGTTCTTTGACTGTAGGATGCTTAACTGAACTGCAGAACTTCCCCATGTAACAAAGGGAACAACAACAACATGACTCAAACAATCAATCCAAAAGGAAATTAGGGCACTAAGGTAGGGAATTGAAAAGGAAGTTGCAACTGACAAGAAAGTAGATTAAATTTGAAGGTTTTATTTAATGCATTTATACAAGAAGACTTCAGAGATACCTCACCCGAGATTAGCTGTATGTTTACCCTCCTAGGTGACTTCAAGATCAGTAAATGAGTGAGACAGCATTTTTTTTTAAACTAACACAACACATAAGAAACCCATGCTTGTTCCAGAGCCACATGGGACTCAGACTGAACTGAGAAGAGAGCAGTATTTCCTGGCCTATCAAAAACAATTAAGGAGAGTTCACTAGGCAAAGTTTGTGCAATTTAGAAATAAGGAGACATAAGATGGATATTAAAAATGGATCAAAATGATCCAGGACTACACAGAGCATGTGAAAACAGATGGATTATCTGATGTAGACCCCCAGTTGCTGGATCTTCAACAATACATGTCATGGCACTGAAGTATTTGGGTTAATGGAAACATTCCTGAATTTTTCTTTAACTGAACTTGGGCAATATCCAGACTTGGTGGCAAAGGGAAATACCAATGGCATCTTCACAGCCTGCTGTATCTGAATGGCATTCACTCCTCCTGGGATTCATGCAATGTTTCACTGCAATGTGGAGGGCGGGGGGTGAGAATCAACATGGTGCATGGGACTTGGACCCCAGGACCTGGGTGCTAGTCACAGATAGGCTACCAACCTGAGGTAAGTGAATTCATCTTTTTGACTGTACAAGGAAGGGATTGGCTCACTAAGTGTGTTTGTTAGTGTCTAAAATCAGGGCTTTCCTCTCAGTGGCTGGAAAATAGATGAAACAGAACATGCATTCTCATAGTCAGTCCCTCCCCACCCCCAAGTGAATCATAAGATCATAGAAGATTAGGGTTGGAAGGGACATCAGGAAGTCATCTAGTGCAACCCTTGCTCTTAGAACGACCAACCCCAAATAAATCATCCCAGCCAAGTCTTTGTTAAGCCACACCTTAAAAACCTCTAAGGATGGAGGTTCCACCATGTACTTAAGTAAGTCATTCCAGTGCTTCACCAACCTCCTTGTGAAAGAGGTTTTTCTATTATCCAACCTTGCCTTCCCCCACTGCAACTTGAAACCATTGCTCCTTGCGCTACCATCTGCCATCATTGAGAGCAGCCCAGCTCCAGCCTCCCTGGGATTCTCCATCAGCAGGTGAAGGTTGCTATGAAATCCCCCCACCCCTGCAGACTAAACAAGTCTAGTTCCTTTGTTCCTCAAGAATTATGTGCTCCAGCCAGAGCCGTAACTACAACTTTTCACACCTGGGCCAAGCAGCCCCAGACTTACCCCCTGGGCCCTGATCCAGCCTGGGGCCCGATCCACCCCCAGCTACCATCTCCCGCTACAGCTGGGAGACAGGGGGGATCCGGATCTCTGTGGCCTGCCAGTGGCGGCAGGGGCTCCCCACTGCCAGATGTGGGATAGAGAGCCCCAGTGGTGCTGGAAGTCCCAGGCACTGAATTTTAGAGGGTGCAGGGATGGATGCGGCTCCCTGCAGTGGCTGGGAACAGATCCAGATCCATCCCCAGCTGCTTTGGGAAACCAGATCTGTCCCCTGTGCCCTTTAAAATTTGGCTCCTGGGACTTTACCCCACTTGCCCTGTCCTAGTTACGGCCCTGGCTCCAGCCCCCAAATAATTGTTGTTGCCCTCTGACGAACTCCTTCCAGTTTGTCCACCTCCCTTCTGTAGTGGGGTGCCCAAAACTGGACACGATACTTCTGATGTTGCTATTGGGAAATAATTGTGTCCCTCATTCTGCTGGCAATGCTTCTTGGCAATAAGGGCTAACCGTAAACTCATATTCAGCTTCTTGTCCACTGTAACCATCAGATCTTTTTCTGCAAAACAGCAAGTCAGTCCCCAATCTGTAGCAGTACATGAGATTTCTTTGTTCTAAGTGCAGGGATCTGCAGTTGTCCTTGCTGATTCTCATCAGATTTTTTTTCGCCCAATCCTCCAGTTTGTCGAGGTCGCTCTGTATCCTATCCCTATCCTCCAGCAGATCTACTACTGCTCTCAGTTTAATGTTATCTGCAAACTGGTGCAGTTTTCAAACTATGCTGGATGCCTGCTTGGGAGGGGCAGGGCTGACCTTCCCATGAGGTGAACTGAGGCAGCTGCCTCAGGTGCCAGGCTGTGGGGGCAGGGGTGCCACTAGGACTCAGAGTGTAGAAAATTGTGTCTGCTGCTGGTGCGTAGATAGTCTCGCTGCTCTACATGCGGAGACGGTGGAGTGCTCTGCTGGAGGAAGGCGGGAACAAGAGACATACCAGGCAGGCAGGAGAGAAGGTGAGAGGGAATAACTGAAAGCAGCAGGAGCTGCAGCGAGAGAAAGGAGAATGAACCGCTAATATACCTCTCTAGCACCCCAGGAGTCTGGACTGATTGACACAAGCATCTCAGGGAGCTTCCGATTTCCTGCTGCTTCCCTGAACCCACTTTAGGAGAACAGGCAGTCAGCTGAATTAGCAGGAGCCAGTTAGGGCCTTAAGATGCTGATATCTTCCCTCACTCAGGTCCTGCTACCAGCCTGCTTATTTGTCTCCTTCAACTGAGTGTTGAGAGCCCCTATAGCTGGCACAGAACAGCAGTCATGAGTGAAAGAAGAAAACACCCGTCAGGGGCAGCATTCAGAAAAAGCAAGCAAGCAAAGGAAGCTTTTCTATCTAAGCAGGAAGGAGCTCTCCTGAGATACATTGACACAAATGTTCACCGTGAGCCTTGCAGCCCCAGTGAGGATGTGAGGAGACGCTTGACTGCCTAGACTATCTCCATCTCAAATGGATGTAACTATGCATATTCCTGAAGAAAAGCGTAGATCAGAGAAGAGTGTGGTGGACGCACAAGAAACAGCTGCTGCTGAGTTTAGTTCCTTAAGTCTAGATGATCCAGAAATGTGGACCTACCTGAGCAGTAGCCTGAGGGACTTCCTTATACAGCATGGGCCACAGCAAGTGGAAAACATCATGTTCACCAAAGACAATGAAAAAAGAAGCTTCCATCAAACACATTAGTGGCATAAAATCCCCAATGGTGACCAAGTAGAGAGGCCATGGCTTATGTACTCAAAAAACCCAGAATGCTGCATACTGTTTTTTGTTGAAAACTCTTCCTGTCTAATCTTCCAGCCACATTGGGTTCTATAGGAACAAATGACTGGAAAAAAAATCTGGCTAGAAATCTAGTATACCATGAGAAGGCAACAAATCACCAGAGAGCATTCCATAGATGGAAAGAGCTTGAGATGAGACTAAGGTTAAAAGCCACTGTAGATAACCAGCATCAAGAGAAGATTGCATCAGAGTTTCTTTACTGGCAAAATCATGTTCTGAAAACGCTTGGCATTGTGAGAATGCTTGCTATCCAAAACTTAGCATGGTGTGTCACTTCAGATCAGCTGCACGTGCCAAACAATGGAAACTTCCTTAAAATTGTGGAGCCGATGGCTGAGTTTTTTGCTGTACTCCAGGAGCTTCTAAGAATAGTCACCACCCAAGAAATTTACACACAGCACTACCTTAGAAAAACTATTCAAAATGAGGTCATATAGTTCTTAGCAACAAAAGTCAAAGAGAAGATTGCGGCAGATCTGAATTCAGCAAGATATTACTCTGTTATTCTGGAATGTACACCTGACATCAGTCATATCAAACAAATGACTTCAATGGTGCATTTCGTAACAACATGAGACCCTAGTGAAAATGTCCTTCTAAAGATGATTGTCAGAAAGCATTTTCTAGAATGTATTGATATTGATGATACTACAGGATCTGGTATGACAAATGTGCTTCTTAAAAAGCTGGAAGATATGGGAATTGTGATGGTTGATAAGAGAGGTCAGGGCTATGATAATTGTGCCAACATGAGAGGAAAGAACAGAGGAGTGCAGACGTGGATCTGAGAGTTAAACCCTCAAGTTTTTTTTGTCGCACGCAGTTCTTATTCATTGAACTTGGTAGTCAGTGATGCAGCATCAGCTTCTAGTAAGACTGCTGAATTTTTTAGTGTAATTCAAAACATTTATGTATTTTTCTCTGCATTAACTCATTGATTGCAAACTTTGAAACAACATCTGGAAACATCCTCTCTGACACTGAAACCATTGAGTGCCACATGATGGGAAGGTTGAGTGGAGCCTACCAAATTGGGAAGATAGATGATGTCATAGTTGCCGTTATAGAGAATAATGTTATGACAGAAACTGTTCATGGGAGACCAGTGGCAGAAGGAAATGGAATCTCCAGAAACAGATCATTAAGGACCTCCAGCCTAATTTAAAAGATGACCCCTCACTCTCTCTAGCCTTGGGAGACAGACCTCTCCTCACCTACAGACAACCCCTGAACCTTAAACAGATACTCACCAGCAACTACAGACCTAACAACAGAAAAACATTAAAGCTGGCACATATCCCTGCAACAAACCATGCTGCCAACTCTGTCCATGTAACTGCACAAAAGACACCATCATAGGACCTAATCAAGCCAGCTACTCCATCAAAGGGTCCTTCACCTGCTCATCCACTAATGTGATTTATGCCATCATGTGCTGGAAATGCCCCCAAGCCTTATACGTTGGACAAACAGGACAATCCTTACGCAAAAGAGTAAATGCACATAAAACTGATATCAGAAATCACAATACAAACACACAAAAAAACCCCCAGTTGCTGAGCACTTCCACCTTCCTAATCACTCCACTGATGACTTGTTAATGATGGTCATCAAGAAAATCAATGGGACATCAAGACTTCAAAGAGAAACAGCTGAAATTCAAATAATATGCAAATTAAATTGTGTGAAAGCAGGGCTGAATCATGACTATAGATTCTTTTCACATTATAAGAGGTAATTTGACTTCACCCTCCCTCTGTGTGCTATTTCCTCGCATTTCAATCCTTACAAATGGTCTGATTTGCTGTTGCAGTATCACCTGCTCCCATGTCTTACACTCCCCTGCATTTATTCTCATCCAATTCTATAAGTTCTCCTTCTTCAAAGCATCTGATGAAATGGGGTTTTCTCCCACGGAAGCTCATCCGATAAATAAATCTGTTAGTCTTTAACTGCCACAAGACACCTTGCTCCCTCCCTCTCCAAATTTCTGTGTCACTTAGTGTTGTGGCATACTGTTTGAAACAAATGTTGTAAGCAAGTGACTCCAAGGTGTTAATCTGGATATATCTGGTGCAATGGAACAACTGGACAAAGCAAAGTCATACCTACAGTCTTACTGGTCAGATGAGGGATTTCAAACCATTCTGAAGAGTGTACAGAAATTGTCAGAGGAACTTCACATTCAAGCTATTTTTCCCACCCATTAATACAAAAGTTCCCAAAGAAGAAGACATTTTGATTATGAGGCATAGGATAATCCCATAAGAGACCCTAAACAACAATTCAAACTTTAATTCTTTAACACGGTGCTAGATTGTGCAATACAGTCAGTCGAAGAATATTTCAGGCAGCTCAGGGAACATAGCAGTATATTTTGGATGTAGTGACATATTCCAAAACTCCTCACTATACCTGAAGAAAACCTATACCAGCAATGCAGGGCACTAGAGACAGTGTTGACACATGATGACATACACAATATTGATGTGAGTGATTTGTGTGATGAACTGAAAGCCCTTTTAAGATGCATTTTAGCAGGACCAACTCCAAAGGCTGTTCTGGAATATCTACGCACAAATAAGATAACCACCCTCTTTCCAAATGCTTTTTTTTGCTCTGCACATACTTCTAACCCTTCCTGTAACAGCAGCTGGTGGAGAATTCAGTTTCTCCAAGCTGAAATTGACAAAAACTCATCTATTGTCCACAATGACAAAGGAGAGGCTGGTCAGCCTTGCAAGCATCTCAGTAGACCATGGGCACGTCTACACGGCCCTTTTATTTTGAAATAACACTCGTTATTTTGAAATAAAAAAAAATTAGTCTACATGATGTTTCCTTATTTCGAAAGGACGGACCTCATCCTTTCGAAATAAGGATCGTCATTTTGGAAAAGTAAAACCTACCCCCCCCCCCGAAATAGCCATTATTTCGAAACGGATGTTTCGAAATAACGGCTTTAGATCCGTTGTTTCGAAACAACACCGTTGTTTTGAAACAACGGTTCGAAACAGCGGTTCCATTGCCGTTATTTTGAAATATCCATTTCAAAATAACGGCTATTTCGATACCGTGGTTTCACTTATTTCGAAAGGGCTCCTTTCGAAACAAGGGTTTTATTTCGAAATCGGTCCTTTCAAAAGGACCGATTTCGAAATAAACCTGTGTGTGTAGACCTGCCCCATGAGATGGCCCAGACTGGACCTTCAGGAAGGAATTCAAATCTTTGCAACCAAGGAGACACGGAAAGCACCACTTTGATCATTCACACAGATAATGCCAGTGTTTACTATGCAGACAAGAAAAGTTACATTTGCTGTTCAGGCATTTGAAAGTTAAAATTTTTGAACAAGGCATTTCAAGTTGTTAGTTCTCTTTTTTGTGGGGGTAGGTAGCAGAAGAGTACCATGAGAGGAATAGAACAGGAAGAAGGCAAAATTGAGATCTTTCAAAGTTTTGGTTCAAGCGAGGGAACAGGGAGGCATCATTAGAGCTCCTTACCTCAGGTGCCAAAATATTGTGGACCGGCCCTGGGGTGTGAGGGGGTTAGGATTATCATCTTCAAGAGTCACCCCCCATTGGTGGATGCTCTTAAGCAGTCTGCCAGGGCATACATTTATAAATTATCCAGTAGGTCAGTGGCTTCAAGGCTTTCATTTGTTTGAGCATATGTTGGATGATCAGCCACTGCTCTTTATGTGTTCTGTATTTTAGTCAGGAGACCTTCCAAGTGCAAGACAGGTGCAGTTTTCACACACCACATTTACTCCAAGTTGAATTTGTATTTGCTTGCCTGCGTGCCATCTTGACCCTTTAACATTACACCTGATTTACCGGAGTACCTCTATCTGACAGGAACACGATATCCCTTAATGGAATTCCCTCTGCAGGACAAGGAATCCCCTACAGGAAGGTTAGGATTGTAAAGGTGTAGGACCAAGAAATTTTTGTTTAGGAGCAACATCTCATGCACATGTTGGTAGTATTGTGTTCATAATATGTTCATTAAAGTTTGCTCAGCAATTAAACACTAAGCATGGGATTTTTGGGGAACAGGTTGTCTTCCTCTGTCCACCCCCCCAAGCATTTAACCATTGACACTTTCTACTTTTAGAACATTAAAACAGATTCATAATTAACTAGCCTTAAAGGTATTTTGTAAGAAATTGATAGCTCTAGGAATACCACTCTCTAACTTGGACAGACAGGAAAGAAAGGAAAGGAAAGAGATTAACATTTAATATGAAAGTTCCACAGGGGATGCCATGTTAATCTAGTTTAGCAAAACAAAAAAGGAGTCTTGTGGCACTGACATATGAGTAACAGGATCAGGTCAGACTATTTCAGCAAATCTAACAGGTTGCTTAGGTTCAAACAGTGTAGAAAAACATATAAGAAGATTGGGAGCTGTCACTCACACTTCACAGTATTTATTTTTCCCTCCCATACAGCAAGTTTGCCATTTTCAAGCTTCTAATGAAGTGGGATTTCTCCCACAATAGTCCATTTGTTAGGCTTCAAAAGTGCCACGGGACTCCTTGTTTAATTAGTAGGAAAGATTGGTGAATGATTTTATACCCCCTTCTGCACTGAACACTGCTTCTAAAAGAATGTACAAGATCCCTCATTATTTAAGAAGTAGGCAATGGGGGGAGGGGGTCAGGAAAAATAACAACTCTATTCCTATAGACAAATAACTTAACACTTAAAAATCTTTCACATTTCTGTAACTCAGTTTCCCTATCTATAAAATGGGGATTATCACATAGGGTTTACCTAGCTGTATAAAGTACTTTAATCACCTTGGCTATGTCTACACTAGAGGGCTCAGGTAGGCCAACTTAATAAGGTCAACTTAAGGTAGACCTTATTAAGTTGACTTAGAGAGTCCCCATTTTGTTTAAGTTGACTATAAAGTTGAATTAAGCCAGGAGACCCATTTAAAGTCAACTTAATAAAGTTGACTTTAAATGGGTCTCCTGGCTTAAGTCAACTTTATAAAGTTGAATTAAATGGTTACATTTCATTAAGTCAACTTAATACATTCAACTTAACCCTTAAAGTCAATTTAAAGTGTGAGAGCTATTAAGTCAACTTAAGCAAGTGCTTAAGTCAACTTAATGAACTCCAAATTTGGCCCTGGAGTTGCTCAAGTTGACTTAAGACGCCAATGTAGACATATCCCTTAAAGGGAAGGCATTATGTAGATGAAGTATTACTGGTATTAATTTTTTAATATGGGGATATAGTTTTAACTTGCTTTGAGCTATTAATAAAAGTGTCAACATCCCTGTGACACAAAAAAGGGGGCTTTGAAAACTTACCTTGACAGTAGACTATTTATTTTATTGCTTCATCACTGAATTCATCTGAATTACTCCTTATTTACACAAAGTAAGAGAAAAGATTCATGCCCATCAATTCCAACCACAACAACAAAACCCATTTACTGACAAAATTCACATTTTTCTTTTTGTTTTTTACTGGCACTCCACCTTTTTTCCCAACAAAACATCAGCCATAATAAAATTACAGTAAATACAGAACCCACATTAAATTGAACTTATACAGCTTAGAAAATCACAATGTTAAAGCAATTTTGGATTGTCACCTCGCCTTATGATGATACCGTGCATGCTGGTGTGTGCATGTTCTACCCTTTGAACCATTAAAAAAAATTATTAATCTAGATTACATTTTAAAAATATTTGTCTGTTGCAGGAATTTAAACCAGAGTAAGGGAAGATGTGTCCCTCCACCCCCACCCCCCCCAAATTGTCTTATCTTAACTGACATATACATTTTTTTTCCACCACAGACTTTACTGGAATCCAATTCTGATGAATTCTCTTCTTCAATAGCTTCCAGTAAATTTAATGACAGCTGGCGACCCATTGTTGACTTAGTGATAGGATATGCTATGATGCCCAATACTTAAAAGTAAACTTTATTTTGGATGTTCAAGCTGTTATAATCATAGGCAGATATCTGATCCTGATGTGTTATGCCTATGGGAGGTAGGGGCAGAACATCAAACTCTTGAAGTCCTTACACAGTTTTCACTCGGTGGAAACTCCCAGAGAGCGAAATTTTCCTCTCGTCCCACTCCAGTTATCTGTCTAGGTACACCTCTGGCATTCATTGCTGTACCATACCCATTTGACAGCTGAGGTGCACGGTAGATTCCATAATATGCCTAAGATCAGAGAGGAGTGGTGCAGCTGCTGAGCCAAGACACAAAGATGATGATCCCATGTCAAGATTAATGGTGATATTGTTGGCACCAATGGCTTGATTCTGTGGGGTTGATGGAATGGCACTGGAGATGAGGAATGTGAAAACTAGTTAATTATGAATCTGTTTAAATGTTTGAAAAGTTTAAATGGTTAAATCCTTGGGGGTGCGGGGCGGAGAGGGGAAGAAGCCATTCTGAGCCCTGATTCTCACTTCAAAATGAGAGCTGCCTAGTTGCTGTGGTAATTGGGCAGCTCTCACCAGCTTGAAGGTGAGCTGATCCCAGCTACAGCTCACCAGTCCTGTGCTGGGATCTGTGCCTTGCAGTCACTCATGAGGAATCAAGTCCAGGGTGCACTGAGTGCTCTCCTGCTCCATAGCTCACTTCCCCGGGCCAAGCCTAACTGCAGCTCGGGCCCCACCACAGCTCTGGGCTGTCACAAGCAGAGTTGAACCCAGCTGCCCCCTTACATGCTGGGCTCTTGCTGAGCTAAGCCGAGTTGCAATTCACTTTAGCCCTGGACTTCACCTTGCACCATGAATGAGAGCTGCCCAGCTGCTTTTCCTAGTGAGGAGGCGCCCTATTGCAGTGCTCCTCTGCTCCTCCTCCCAGTTTAAACATTAGTCAGCTGTTTTAGATGTTCAAACAGTGGATTACTGCTTGAATGATGAACCTTTTAAAGTCTTAGTGGAGACCCACTCAATCAATCTGTGAATGGCCTCTGCTAAACCACCCCCGCCAAAAAGACTAACACTGAATTAATGGGAGGAGACTTCCCACTGGTGCAGTGTAGTGAGGACTGTCTAGTTTCCAGATGGGGAACTGAGGCAGAGCAAGACTAAAGTGGCTTGCCCAAGATTTCTGAGGAAGTCTGGAGCAGAGCAGAGAACAGAAGCTGGAGCTCTTGAATGCTAGACTAGTGCTCAAGTGACCAGCAGTTCTCCAACTTTTTAGATGGAGTCCTCCCTGTCCTGTGGGCTTTTGTGTAACAATCGTGTCCCTCCACTTAAAAAAAATCAGTGCCTACATGCTTAATTCAGGTGGGGAGAACAAAGGGGAGCCTAGTGTGACCCACCAGAGAAAATGGCAGCAGTAGCAAGGAATTGCACCTCATCAGCAGCATGGAAGCAACTGCCACCTCCCGCAGAGCAGCAGCTGTGTGGGGAACATGCCCAGCAGTTATGGGGATGGGGCAGCCGCTGCTGTGGGAGGTGAGTGGTGGCAGCTGCCAGGAGCAATGCCCCAACTGGAGATAGGAGCAGCTGCACAAAGTGCAGGACATGGATCTGGACTGGCTCTGTTCACCACTCTCCCAGCATGCTGGCCCCACTTCACGCAGGAGCCTACCCCCCACTTCTGCTCCCCTACTGAGGGTCCTCCCAACACCTGCCCAGGGCTGCCTGTGTGAGATGCCAGGCTCCCATCACCACCCAGGACTACTTTCAGGCCATCGCCACTCATCCAACAGAAGGGGACAGCTCCATCATCATCAGTTTGGATGGCCTTTGCCCTCCAGTCCTACCAACTGTGCCCCCATGATCCATCTAGTGTCCCCTTAGACCATCCCACTGACTCTGCCCCATCGTCTCCAATTGATACAGCAAAGCCCTTGGAATTCTGACACGGCAACATATTTTTGCAGGAAGTCAATTCATCTTCCTTTTTGCTAGGCACGGGCTCCCAACAACTGGACCACAGAGCTATTACCATTGTGAATAACAACAGTTATTTTTCAGATTGTGGAAACTTTTCTAGGGCATGCTCTGCTTTCTAAAGGTAGAGGAAGAAAAAAACCCCTGCGTGGAGGAGCATACATTTTAAAATCACAGACAGATGAAGGCTGGGAAGAAAAGGGATACAAAAATACAGATAAATGGCTTGGCCCAACAAAACAAACAAGGAGTCTGGTGGCACTTTTAAAGGCTAACAAATTTATTTACTGCATGAGCTTTCATGGGAGAAAATCCTACTTCATCAGATGCTTGAAGGGGCTTCAAGCATTTGATGCAGTGGGATTTTCTCCCAAGCAAGGTGGGAGGGTGGGAAAGCAGGGGAATTAATTGCCTAAGGAGGAGGTGGAATCTCCATCCTTCAACGTTTAAGACCAAGTTTGACAAAATGCTGGCTGGGATGATTTATTTGGGGTTGGTCCTGCTTTTTGCAGAAGGCAGATTAGATGGCCTCCTGAGGTTCATTCCAACCCTAACTTTCTATTGTTCTAGGGTGATTCTATGATGATTCCATGCTCCCTCTAGGTAACCCATTCCAGTGCATCGCCACTCTCCTAGTAAAAAGGTTTTTCTTAATAGCCAACCAAGTCATCCGCTACTGCAACTTCATATCATCGCTCCTCATTCTCTCAACTGTCAACTGCCATTTCCCAGTCTGTAGCAGTCTGTCCTAAGTGCAGGATTCTTCATTGGTCCGTTCTTCACCTCATCAGATTTCTTTTGACCCAGCCTTCTAATTTGCTATGCTGTATTGTATCCCTACCCTCCAGGGCATCTGCCACTCCCTGCTCCCAAGTTTAGGGTTATCTGCAAACCAGTCGAGCATGCAACCCACTGCATCCTCCAGATCATTAATGAAAATATTGAACAAAAGTGGCTTCAGGGCCGACCCCTGGTGCACACTGGTTGGCAAGTAGACATGGAGCTGTTGATCACTGTTCACTAAGCCTGATGATCTAGCCTGCTTTCTAGTCACTTAATAGGCCATTCATCCAACTCCTACTACTTTAACTTCTGGCAAGAATACTGGGGGAGACCATATAAAATTTTTTGCTAGAGGCAAGATACATCACACCCACCACTTTCCATAAATCCATGTGTGATATTGTGGCTATCTAGTATGACATTCCTTTAAAGTCACCATGGAGGCAGCCAGCTGGCCAACACCCAGTTGTTTTCAACTGGTTCCAAAGAGCAATAATAACAATAATTCCTTGTCCTTCTGATCTGAGGGCATGACTTCTTTTCGTTTTAAACCTCTGCTAATTACATGCTATTAGCAATATCCTACTCTAACTATCTCTTTGTGAGTCTCGTGTGAGCATAAATGCATTACTGAGTCAGTTACAAATGTTCAGCACAGTGGTTTTAGTTGTTGGTAATGCCACACCCCAATGGTGGGAAGAAAACCATGCTGATATTTATTACCATATAAAAAGATTCTTTCACTGCTGCTTTGGCTCCCTTTGCAGTCTCTGTTTTATGTCTGAGCACAATGCAGCTGCTCTGGGAGGTTGTCAGCCATATGAATTATACCTTGACATGGGGCAGGAGGTTTAAGTACATCATGTGAATCATTTGATTGATGGCCTCTTTGATTAACTGTGCAGTCAGGGTCCCTGCTGTGCAGAAATCCTGTGGCTGCAGCAGCCCTGGCTGGGTGGAGGAGTCAGGGGCAGTCAGACTGTAATAAAATTCAGCAGCTATGCTCATCTGCTACATTGCTTCCTTCTATCCCAGTGCTTCTTCTTGCTGTTCTTTAACAGCTCAGTCATCCCTTCTTCCATATACACACTGCTTTGTGTAACAAGCAGGACCATTTTTGCCTTATTCTGCTCACCATGATGTTGGTGTAACTCTGGAGTAAAACAATGGAAGTCAATGGAGTTACTTCACATTTCCAGTGGTGACGCTCAGCATAGCATACAGCCCTGCACTTGAATGCTAGGGTTGGTCAACAGTTTTCCATCCAAAATGTTTTGCAATAAAATTGGGTTCTCAGTTAAACAAATGTATTGTAAAAAGTGTCTGATTTGAATGGAATTTTATTTTTTTTTTGTTGAAAGACAAAAGACGCCAAAACCCAAATATTTACAGCTTTTGGCCAGAACCCCAAAACTTTTCCCTTCAGAAATGTTGAAACATGTGACTACCATGAATCATTGCAACAGTTCACAGGGAGAAGTGGTCTGGTCAGGGATCCCAACCCAAAAGGTGATAATGAATATGTGAAACAGCCAAATGCCCATTAAGCACTGTGGCAATTCATGTAGATGCAATTTAATGTTTAGCTGCCCTGAAACAAAATGTTGCAGTTGGGTTCCATAAGCTGAACTATTTGGATGTGAGCTGAACTCCAAGATGTGTCTGTTTTCCTAATGAAAACGTTCAGCTTTCAGATGAAAGTTTTCAGGTTTGTGATGAAAAATCAAAAATATCTGCTGAATGAAAAAAGCCATTTTCTGATGAGGTGTATTTAATCCCTGTCTATGTCAGCGATGCTGTGATGACTTATGGTCACAAATGTCTGAGAATGTCCCCTGGTTGTGATACAGCAGAAGCAGAGAAGAATAATTCAGTGCTGAGGGAATGAAGGTTTTTGCTCCTGTTGCTTGTAAAATAGTTTTTTCATTGACTTTAATGGGAGCAGGTAGAGGCCTGGTCTACACTTGTGGCAAAATTTGGTGGCAGTCAACAGGAGTTGAGAATAGTAATGTGTGTATCTCCCACTGATTTTCTAAATTCTAGTTAGCATGATGTCTCCACTACACTGCAGCAATGGGAAATGCCTTCCTGTTGACTTAGTGTTAATCTTTTTGCAAGCATGGGTTTACTGAATCTATTTCAGGATTGTGTCTCCACTGCCATTCAATCTACCTTGCAAAACTGGCCCAGTAGTGCTGACAGTGGCACTGTGAATGAAGATATATCCTGAGACTCAAAGTGGCTATTTTGTGATGTTCATGAGGAGAGCTCTTTCTCTGATGTGCATTTTAAGAGAAGAACTCACATGCACATACCATTTGGTGTCTTCATTATTGCTCCATCGTAGGCACTGTTGGGAGGGCACCATTCCACTAGCAGAACTATAGTAACAGCAAGAAGTACCTTAGTTAATTGTTTTCTGGGCCCAGTGTTGGAATGAAACCAAGCCAGGTCAACAAGCATCAGTGGAAAGAAGAGAGGAATCACTGTGGTTCTACAAGCACAGAACAATTTGCTCAGTAGAGTGGCCTGTATTCGTTCTTCTGCCTTGCTCAAACAAAAATAATACTTGGAGTGGCTCAGACAAGATTGCTCTGAAAGTCATCACATTTAGTTAAAGAAAGAGAAGCATTTAACTGCCTGAAAGAGGCTACCAAAAAGGATGGAGCTACATCATTTCTCAGTGGTAGTAGGTGACAACTAGGCGCAATGGTCTCAAGCTGCAGTGGGGAGGTCAAGGTTGGATATAAGGAAAATCTTTTTCACTGGACAGGTGATGGAGCACTGGGGTGGATTACCCGGGGAAGTGGTGGAATCTCCATCCTTAGAGGTTTTTAAGGTGTGGCTTGACAAAGCCATGGTTCAGATGGGATTGGTCGTGCTTTAAGCAGTAGGTCAGACTAGATGACCTCCTGAGTTCCCTTCCAGCTATAATTGTCTTCTTTTATCTCTGCTCCAAGTACAACAAGCCTTCCCAAGGAATTTCTAATACCTAAAAATTCTGTTTCAGGAAAATAGGAAATCTATGCACTGTGAATATAGAACAATCATCTTTATCAATGTTCCCCTGTGGCTGATGACTCTAAATAAGAGCAAGATCCTCAGCTGGTTGAAATCAATGGTACTGTTTGACATCCTTTGTGAATATGGCCATACCTGTAAAACTGAACATATTTAGGGACGTGCTTTAAGGATGCCACCAACATAACTTCCATCGTAATTGATAATATGGATGCTACTGGAAACAGATGAAGAAGATAGCCTAGGAAAACATTAGGTAGAACAATAGAAAAAAGTGGCCAAATCCATCAACATGGCATTCAGAAGCCTGACTAGACAGGACAAGACCAGAGTAAGTCACAGAAATGTATGCCTGCTCTATGCATCTGAGGGTATAGGAGGCTAAAGAAGATGTGCAGTGATCTCCAACACTCTCATTAACATAAGAGAATTACGCTGGACAGATCTGGTTTTGGGCATCATAAGAGGATGCTGTTTCCAATCTATTATGCCTTTTCTTTCATCTTGCATGTAACCCAGGAAGAGTGCACATTGATGAGCAGATTCCAGGCACTGAAAGAGATACAACAACCTAGTTATGAAGGGCATAAAAAACATACAATGTGCAAAAGCACAAGGCTTCTGCATTGACAGCCAGGGCTTTACAAAGAGGCAGCGGTGTGATTTACAGATGACTAACACCTTGGTCACAAGGATGCAGTGGTAGGACAAATATAAAGGACTGAGTCAGTTATGCCAGCTTCAAGCCATTGGTCCCTGAGAACCTAGGGGTATGTCTACACTGGAGGCTTAAGTCAACTCAACCTGGCTTAAGCCGATTTAAGCAACTCTAGGGCTATATTTAGAGTTGATTAAACTGACTTAATAACTCCTGCCCTTAAAGTCAACTTAAGCTTTTAAGTCGATTTTACAGGGCAGGAAGGGATGGGGCCCCGGCTCAGGCCCCACCCCTTATCCCATCCTGTTCCTGATTGTGTTTTGGGGGCTTGATCCAGCTTCAGGGGTCCTATCTGGGCCCCAGCAACCACTGGCAAGTGGCTGGGAGACAGATCCAGACCCTGGCCTTCTTGCCTGCAGCAAGGGGCTGGGAGCTCATTCCAGCCTCAAGCTGCTTGCGAGCACTGGCAGGTGGCTCCATAGCTACTAGTGTAGACATACCCCTAAGTCAACTTCACAAGGTTGACTTAGTGAAGTCGACTTAAAATAACTCCCCATTGTGGACATATCCTAGGTGTTTCAGACATGGATTTAAATTACTGAACTACTCCCTCCTTAATTTTCAGGCACATCCTGAATATAATCCTGAAAAATAACTGGATAGCCGGGTCACTGAATGAGGAAGGGTGATCATGTGGCTGTGAATCATAGAAGATTAGGGTTGGAAGCAGCCTTAGGAGGTCATCTGGTCCTACCTCCTGTTCCAAGCAGGGCTGGTAAGGGCCCAGGAACTGGGAAACATGGATTTTACTCTGAGGTCTGACAAAAGCCTGTGTCTTTCCAGAGCAGCCATGACAATGCTTTGTGTCTCAGCTTTCTCCTCTGTAAAGTACCTAACATGAGGGTTGTGAACTAAAGCTAAATTAATAACTGTCTGTAAAGCATTTGCTGACATCAGATGGATAATTCTTCAAAGGGACAAAATATTGTTTCTTTCCTTATTGAATGTTATCAAGCCTGACTTTAGCAGAGTGAGTCATCTTGAGCATGCCGGCAGAATGGAGGGCTCTGTGGAAAGTGCCTGTGAAGAATATCAGAGAAACAGCTGGAGAGGCTGCAGTCTAAACCCACTCCAGAGAAGTGTAAACAGAAACAAGGGCAACAGAATCCAAAGGGTGAGGCAGGAGTTGGAAAGAGCAGGATAAGAGACAACCAGCAGGCCTTTCAAATAATATAAACAACCTGGTAAGAGGAGCGGAGGAGTGGGAGTCAAGCAGAAGCAAATTGAAAGGAGAATTGGAGGAGGACATAAATGTGGAGTTACAGAGTGTATTTCAGCTGACAAGAGCTGAGAATTTCAGATGTATTCATAGTAGGCAGATGGTGAAAAGGAAAAAATACCAAAACAAAAACTATTCAGTCCTTTCACATCAATATTGGGGGATTCATTTGGAGACAGGCAATCATGAGAGAACAGGCTTAATGAATGAAAAGGGTTTGCAGCAACCAAGGATGCAAGCGACTTTCATCATAAAGAGCCTCTCTGCAATAGATCATTAATAAAAACAGTCTGAAAGGTTCTCAGTCTTCCATCTGCTTTGCCATTCCAGCCTTCATTTTTATTTTTCATTACATTCAATCTGTACAATTGTTCCTATTCTCATAGGGTCAAAGGTCTCTGGGTGCCTCAAAATTTAATTAAGGAAAATAACAATTAAACAAATAAGCCATTGTGTTTTATATGTAGTTGATATATCAAAAATGGAAAAGGAAAAATGAACAGAACAACCACTCCTTTACTACAGACAGGTTGCACATGAAACATTAAACACTACAACAAATGCAATAGGAGCAAAATAAAATGTACTTCAGTGTGAAGAAGCAGGAGACACTTAAGCCTAGGTTTCCCAGGATAACTGATTTTGTTTGCCTTCAGTTTTTGGAGATCATTTTGAGACACCTTAAAGCGGCCTTATTTTCAGGTGTGGGTAGGTGCTCAGCACTTGTTTTTTCCTGACAATCAGGTGCATGGGGTTACTCAGCCTGGACACTAAGGCATGCAAAGTAATAGCCAATTTAGCCAACATCCTGGACCTGATACCATACCCACTGCAGACAAAGCCAAGACCACTATTGACTCAAATGAGGGTAAGTTTGGAATGCTTATGGGTCATCCCCTAGATAGCACATGTGCCACATTAGATAAGTGAGTAGTCAGCAAGGTGACTAAAATTATGAACATTTCATTTTTTATTGGATCAGAACTATGGATAGTAAAAATTAGAGTACACATTCAAATTTATTTTTAATTAAACCAATTTTTTTTTGGAAAAGGTTAAAACAACTTCAGGCAGTTTTACTGCACAATGATCGCATTTATAACATGAACTTGCCTAAAAGCAGTTTTCAAATATTTATTATAAATCTTAGTCTTCGTCAGAAGATGTTGTGAAGGCCAAGACTCCAAGAGTATGTCTACACTTGCAAGTTAGTTTGAATTAAGGAGGCTTAATTCAAACTAACTTAATACCTGTCTACACTAGGCTTTCCTTAATTCAAATTCAGGAATTCCTTAATCTGAACTAATGAAAGCTTAGTTTGAATTAGAAAGATCTGCCAGTTAGTTCAAACTAAACCCTTAGTTCACTCCTTAGTTCAAGCTAAGGATGATGTAGACTAGGATTAACTCTTAGTTTGAATTTAATAAATTTGAATTAAGGACCATTAGTTCAAATTTTAAAAAAATGGACTAGTTTGACTTAATGTTAAGTTGAATTAGTCCACTTTCTAAATTCAAACTAATACGTTTGAGTTTAGTTCAAACTAAACTCAAACATATTAGTTCAAATTAACAAATTTGAACTAACTTTTCCTAGTGTAGACGTAGCCTAAGAGGATTCCAAAAGAACTAGATAAGTTCATGGAGGATAAGTCCATTAATAGCTATTAGCCAGAATAGGCAGGAATGAAAATTCATGCTCTGGAGTGTCCCAACTATGTTTTCCAGAAGCTGGGAATGGGCAACAGAGGATGGATCACATGGTTATTTCCTGTTCTGTTCATTCCCTCTGAAGCATTTGGCATCAGCCATTGTTGGAAGGCATGATCATGGGCTAGATGGACCACTGATCTGACACAGTATGGCCATTCTGATACACTGTAGGAATTTAATAACAATAAAATAAAAAGAATAAAGGTATGAAAGAAATGAAAATTGAAAACTGAGCTATTCCCATTTACATTCCTCTGATAAGAGCACAGTTAATGTAGGATGGGGACAAGCTATTTACATGATGTTTTTGTTATATTTTTGCTATTGCTGAGATATTGTGATTGGGATCAGTTTACTGAAGTGTGCATTTTTATTGATGTTCACAGATTTTTAAGGCCAGGAGGGAGCATTATGATTGTTTAGTCTAACCTACTGCATAACACTAGTGATAACCAAATGTTGTCAAGGGTAGGAATTCTGTCCCTTGTTGATCTCAGGTCACCTGCTCTCAATAGAACTCTTTCACATTGCTTCACCATTGACTCCAGAACCTGCATGTCCTTGCTTCCCTAACTTCCTCCCTCCAACTGAGCAGTACAGATTTATACAATAGTAAGTTGCATTAACCACCATTATAATGACTGGAAATTACAAGGAACAAAGCTGTATTCAGCAACTTTTTCCTTTAGGCTCCACTCTCTCCAGTCTGATCCATCAATCCACTGGTGCAAGGCACCCAGAATTTCACGGTTCTTTTCCTTCTGACAGCCACGTGCTAATTTTCTCAGAATTTCTGCCCCTTTTATGTGCTGTCATATGTGCTGCCCAGTACTAGGAAATGAGATAGCCGTGTGATTCTATAATAAAATGAAGTGCAGTTTCGTGTGTGTGTGGAGGGGGGAGGGCAACATTTAACTCACTGATTTCTCTGACAAACAAGTTACCATCAGAGAAATTGTATACCTCTGAGCACAAACCTCTCCATTCATTCACCTCTAAGATTGGGCCACTCATGGTAACAGTCTGGTGGGTGTATGAAACCCACCCTAGCTCAGAAAGATTGAAAGGAAGCCTCAGAGCTCTAACAAAATCACCTGGAGCAGATATGATTAGATGGAGAGAAGAACTCAGAAGAAAGAATAAGGTACAGTCATGGGAGGAGATCCAGTGGAGCAGATGAGTAGAAGACCTTTTCTGGGAGGAGATACTGGGCAAGAACTCAGGAAAAGGAAAAAAAAAAGAGGTAGAATGGCAGGGGCCAGGACTAGCTCCTAACAAGGGACAGGGTCTGCCAGGGAGCAACATTCAAGGGAAGCAGCCTATGAGTCAATGTCTTGAGGGAAGGGCAGAGAGTTGAAGTAAAGAGAAGGAGAGGTTGAACAGGCATGGCTGAGAGAGCTCCAATGGCATTTATGGTTTAGACTCTATTGTCATTGGAGAGGTGGAGAGAAGGGAAGTTCCAAAAAGGAGCAGGCTTTTTGGGTTCACTGCATTTGCTTTCAAATGGGTGGAGGACATTATTTGGAACTTGAATGACGTATTACGTCAAAGTCATAGTACCTTTTCTACTTCTCTGGGAAAGAAGTAAGTTGCTTACTCCATTTTTATAAAGCATCTTACTCCTTGCTCACATAACTTACTAAGTACTTTGACCAGCAAGTATGAAGAAAAGAGAGGAAACTGACTTTGTGTAAATTCCACCAAGGCTATTTTCACTGTCTGACCAAGGCAGTACCTAGTGGATGGAAGAACTTATTCCCATGCATAGTGGAGTTAAGACTATGGCAATCTAACCCAGTATGATTGGTTCATGGTTATCTATTTTGTTATGATATTTTTATCTCTGGACATGCTATGTGCATTTTGAAATCAATGAGATTACGGTACTTGCTCAAGTAAGATTTGTCTTTTTACAAGCGTCTTTTACTTAGAGTTTCCACCACAGAAAGGTTCCTTAGAGAACATGTTGTGAGAATACACACTGGGAAGGTTCAATGCAATATGGTGACTCTTTCTGTCCTGGAATTCTTCCAGGAAATTCTGGAAGAAAATAAATTGTAGATATTGTATTTAAAGATCCTGAGGATTACAGTAATTATAATTCTTTTTTCCTTGCTTGTATATAAGTAAAGAGAATGGTTCATAGAGGAAATCAATGTGAATTAAGATTCTTAACTCAAGAGATTCTAAAGGGGCTGAAGAGAATAATAAATATTTTTTCTACTTAGCGGCTTTATTATTTACTACAGTGGTTTTTCAATGATGGTTTGCAAAGCCCGGGGTTTTGTAGGCTATGCTAGTGGGGTCTGTTAAAGTTTGTCATTATCATAAAACAGTGGTTTCCAATTTGCAGTGGGTCTGCAGACAATGTGCTGATCTATACAAGATGGAAATCAGAGGGAGATATGCAAAGTACTTAAAATACCTTGTTCCAAAGGGGTAGCCGTGTTAGTCTTTTTCAGCGAAACAAATGAGTCTGATGGAGTGGCATGTTCTCCCACAAAAGCTCATGTGATAAATAAATTTGTTAGTCTTTAAAAGTGTCATCAGACTCCTTGTTTGTTTTAAAATACCGTGTGTATCTCCATCTGATTGCCTACCGCCTAATCACTGTGGTGTCTTCAGTGCACTGAGTCGGAGTGAATTGCCTTTCCGCCAGCTGTGCTCTACTCCTTCTTCAGGGGGTTGATCTTAAAAGATCAGGTTCCTGATCAGCTGACTGGGTCTTCACTGACCCAATCAGTCGATTCAGAAGATCAATCTTACAGTGGTGAATTTACCACCATCATTAAAGACCTGCCTTATATCATCAGATTTCCAAAAGGGTTCACACCATTATTTGTAAATTTTTAGGGGCTTGCAAATGAAGAGTAGTTTAAAAACCACTGATCTGTTAATAATTTTAAATAGAAAAATATGGTCAATTCAAATTTGAAATATAAGTTTTCTTTTTGAAATGGAAATGTCATATATCATGTGTTATCCGCACTGGTGTTAAAGTAGCAGGCATTTACTGTGGCACATCCCTGCATTGGAAGTTTGTGGCTGCGTCACATCCCTGCATTGAAAGTTTGTCTTAATGTTCCTTTAGCTGACACTAATAGATAGACAGAAAGAGAGAGAGAGAGAGTCCACAATATGTTTCATGCTTTATTTTTGACAAAAATGTCTTGACATTTCAGATAATGTTAAAGTCAATCCACATTTTTTATGGCTTGAAATTCACTTGTTATCAGTAGGCCTTCAGTAAAGCTGAGACTTATCCATAGTTACAGATGTAAGCTGAATGGAATTAGAGTTTGCAGATTCTTGATTTGGTACATTGGAATAGCTCTTTGTATATGTGGGGAAAAAAAAAAACAAAACCAACGACCACCACCACCAACAAAACCCTTGTCAAAAGAAGAGTACATGGATGAGCCTGTCACTTTTATCATAAACATCTCATATGTAACAGTGAACCACATCATAGTTAAATTCATCCATAGTAACTCCCTTTTCATCAGTGAGAGAAGGGCAGTCTGTTAAAAATAAGACAATGGATAAGAAAATAAATAAAGCCATAGTTGGTTACACCAATGGGCCAGCTAGCCCAGGATCCTGTCTTCCAACAGCGGCCAATGTCAGATGTTTCATAGGGAGTGAAAAGAATGCAGCAATCATTGATTGATTCATCACCTACCATTGAGTTCCAGCCTCTGGCAATCAGAGGTTTAGGGTCACCCAGAGATTAGGTATTAGCAAGGCATTTCCAATAGTAAGTACAAAGATGTTCAATGCAACACTCAACATACATGGGGAACCACATAAATGTATCTCAGAAAAAGTTACAAATTTTCTAGTACCACTAGTGTACAGGGAAGGAGTAGTAGTAGTTTAACATGCCTCCAAGTGATAAACAATGGAAAACACCGGACTTTTAAGGTTAACATCTCTCTGACACAATGTATTTATCTACAAGATCAAATACGTGGAAACTGAAATTTGACAAATTCAGACTGGAAATAGGATGAAAACTAACAGCAAAAGTGAGTAACTATTGGCACAAGATACCAAGCATTATGGTGGATGCTCCTTCACCAGAAATTTTTAAATCTAGACTACATTTTTCCCTGAGGACATGAGGTCTAATTCCAACAAGATTTAGTTCAGAGAAGTTCTATAGCCTATGCTATACAGCAGGGCAGATGACATGATCACTGTGGACCCTTTTCATCTATATATTTACTTGTATGACTCTCGCCACTGTCATATCTGGGTAGCTCACAATCATCAATGGATTTTTTTCCTTACAATATTCCTGAGGTAGAGGAGCAGCCTCCCAGTTTTGTAGATGAAAGACTGAGATGCAGTGTGGGCTAAATGACTTGCAGAATCTGGGGCTGATTTGGAAATTGAACCCAGATTTCCTGACTCTCTGGCCACTGCCTTTTTCAGTAGACCACCATATAATTTCCTTTGAGCTGTCTGATGTACACCAGCTCACATTCTGGCCCTTATATTTTTAAGCACATTTCAAAAACCATAGAGCACTCCTATTTTCTTTTGGAGGAGGGTCTCTGCAAGTCTTCATATGTCTTTTGTTACTCATTTTTTCCTCTCTTTGTAACAGCATGACAGATGTGTGCTATCAGGATAGTACACAATTATAGAATAATTACCAGGAAGGAAGGTTTTTTTTCTGACATTTGAAGCAGCAAAATTATAAAGTAATAGCTCGGTCAAGAAGGAGTCTTTCTATCCATTAAGCATTTATCATCATAAATTGCTTGCATGACTTGCTTTCAGCTTTGGATAGCAGCACTTTGTGGAAACAGGGTCTTTTACATATACATTCATTATGGAAAAATCAAAGTGAAAACTAATCTAAGAATTGCAAAATACAGTTCAGCTTTTAAATATGTTAATCCTGACTTTTTTAAAAAAAATATTTAATTCTCAGCAGAAGGCAAATGACTCATTACCTAAATCATAAATAAAAAAAAGTAACTTTACAAATGACCCCAAAGATTATGCAGCCCTGGTACACCGTTACTTTCTTTGCATCTACCCTTCTGTTAGCCATGCGCATGCTACAACTTCCATTGTGCCTTACTTAGCTCTACATGCTTTATTGGTCTGAGGAAGGGTTTTCTCAATTACCGAGGCGGAAGGGAACCTATAAACCTTGACAGCTTTGCAATACAGTGCTTTTGTTTTGTAGGCTTTTATTGTGCAATACGTGTTGTGTGTTGCATCCATTGATTCTTCAACTGTGCTGGGCTCTGAGATTTTTATGATCCAGCAATACAGGAAAATAAATTTTGAACATTATGTTAGTTCCAGGCTTTCTTCTCTGTTTGTAAAATGTTCAATGTTTTATTTCTTCTCTTACTCTCTCTTTCTTTTTTTTTGTTTCAAAATTATTCCCATTTCAGCTATCTGTTCCCCACATCCTTTTCTTTTCACTTATTTTCCTTTTCTACTACTCCATGTCATATTTAATTTAATCTTGTATTTATAACTCTGGCAAAATGAACAATCACACAGTGTTTTTGTGTGCATGGTTTGCAGCAGTTTTCATAAATAAGGATTTAATGAAAGCTACTTGTTTGGTTTTCTTAAATTTGTAATTAAATATTAGAGAAAAGAATTCAAAAAGCAATTATAATGGACCACATCGTGCTATTAGTTACTCATATAACTGCATTTAATTCACTCCAAATTGACACCTGTTAGAAAGAGCAACATTTGGACCAATGGATACAACATATTACCAATCCTCCTCCTCCTCCTACTAAATGAGCTGATAGCAAAAATACTGTCGATAATAAAAATCACTCACCATTCTCCTTTTACAAATCTCATATGCCCCTGACTTCTTTTTCAGTGTTTTCTGAGGGTTCGTTGTTTCATTTTTCCAGGAATTTTCTTTTAGCATGCCAGTGAGCAATGAAAAACCCAGTCTCAGGAACTCAAAACAGGCCCTTTAAAGAAGTGTGTGTACATGTGTGTGTGCACACACGCACGCACACACAGACAGAAGAAAGACAGCAGTCCAGTGCACTCACAGTATACCCATATGCATGCCCTGTGAACTTTGCATCCTTGTCTGTTGTATATAACTTAGCTCCATTGAATCAATGGGCAGAAAACTCAGTGGAGCTGTACTAAATTAGAACAGGTGAGAATTTGGTCCAGTTATCCCTATTAGGAATAAACAACACCAGTGCTGTCTGCAGGACATGAAACATGGCTTTTGGTTTGTAACTCCAGCCCTGGATTACTTCTGTGTGGTTGCACTGGAAGCCAGCCCCAAGGAATAGGACTCCCCACAGGTTCGATAGGGAGGAAAAAGTTTATACATAATCCCCAGCCAATTCAGATCAAGACCGCATGGCCAATCAGGAAGCAGGTTGAGGACCTCTGGAAACTGACCCTCCCAAATCTGTGAATTTCCTAGTACGTTAACAACACAGTGGTGTAAAACGACAGCTAAGGCTGTGTCTCTGAAACCCCCTCCAGCCGTGTTTGACGTGCTAGTTTGAGACGGGTCTTTGGACATTTCTATCTCCTGGAGATTGAATCTGGAACCTGTAGAGCTGAAAATGTAACCCTTTACAGTTTGAGCTAAATGCAAAAGTCCTTCCATTTAGCAACAGCAGCCAGCCCAACCTCAGTATGAAGTATACTGGGAGATATGTAACCCAAGTTGAACAGTGGGGAATACAGGCATTTGTTAAGCCAATTGACACTTAACTGTGTTACAGTTTTATGAGGTGGTGTAGCTCTCCGATCTTTTTGCTTGTGCACTGAGGATTAGGAGACAAGAACTCCTGAGCTCTAAAATTTGCTCTTAGAATTGAAAGCTTTTTTTCTATCAGTACTTTTAGTACTATTATTTTGTGTAATAATAAAAAGGTAATTACCAAAAATATAGAAATCAGAGTTACACCTGAAACAACACAGACTTTCGGACACATTTGGGAGTAAAAATGAGTTGCATACATTTTAGTGAGGTACACTGATGCTGCATGTTAGTTGGCATATACATCTGAACTCTTCCTACTTCAATATCATTTTAGTGTCAATTGGCCAAGCTGTTACTCACTTCTTTCCTTAAGAAAAAAAAAGTTGTTAATACAAATGAAAAGCACTTTCTTACAGAGTTATCCAATGCTGCCCAGAAAAAAAACTGTGTTTTAGAGATAACTGAACTGAAATAATCTCTTTATACATCCTCTAGGCTGAAATAACCCATAAGTGCATCTTTTGTACTGTGCTGAGCTCTCCAGCTTCCTTCAAAATAACAGGTGCTAATGCAAGTTATGATATAAAATTCATAGCAAGAAGCACAGTAGCACTAACATATTCACCAACTGGAAGTACATTAGAACTACACTGCAATAATGCATTGAAACTGCAATATCAAAACAGAAAAAATTCTTACCAGCCCTTTGAAATTAAAGATACTAATCTAATCTTCTTTCCTACTGATAGTGCCTCCTTATATTTTAGGTGCCAGATTCAGTCTCTGGTTTACCAAATTTCCTTTTTCGCTGGTTGCACAGTGCAAACTGAATTTCAAATGCCAAAGATTAGCCTGCAGAATTTTCCTTAGGCAGGGAAATAAAGCTGGCTGTGTCACAGTCAGTGCCAGGCTTCGGAGCAACTCTGCTGCATGAGGTTAGGAGGAGGAGGTGGCATGTTGGAGATGGGGCATCAGTGGTAAAAGACACACCTCTGCATCATTCTTCCCAACCTGCAAGTCCCTCTGGGATCTCACTCCAGTGGCGTGAGGTAAATACTTGCACTGTTAGGTGTTTGCACTTAAAAGTGAAAGTGTGATTTCTGAAAGTGAAAAGTAAATATTTTATAAAGCAAAATAGCACTTTCCCTCTTTTTATTCCCCTTCCCACTTTTCTAGGGCAGCGGTTCTCAGCCTTTTACAGGTTGTGACATACTTGACAGCATATTGCGATATAGGGGACACACTAGCCCACCCACCCAAAGCTAAATCCAGCCATTTCCCCAGTAATGTGTCCTGACACAATGATTGAGAACTGCTGTTCTAGGGGACAGAAGCAAAAGCAAGGGGGAGTAATTTTCCTCAAATTAGAAGTGAGATTGTTCTGAAAATTTTGAGACAGTTTCCCCCCAAATTTTAGATTTTTTTAAATAAGGAAGAAAAATACTTGAAATATTTTTTTTATATAAAAGTTGCTTTTGATAAAATTCCATTTTCAAAAGCCAAATACAAAGACACAAACCTCCCACTTTTCTGAACAAAAATTACAGAAAGTTCTATTAGCCCAATTCATCCAATGATCTTAAATAGTTTATCAAATGTTATTGAAGACTTACAACATCTTGTGAAGTATGCAGCTATTAGTAAACAAGAGTATTCTGACTGGCTGAATAAGGAGATTGATAATAGCATGGGAAAGCAGCACCAATGAGAATGTGATTTATGGAGAACAGCTTAAACCAAGTAAAGTCTGGTTGTTATGGAAAGAACGTACAGCCACAATGAGTAAAGCGTTTGAAAGTGACAGTCACAAAATGCCTTGGGCAGAGTGCCCCCTTTAGGAGCATTGGGAGAGAGCAAATGTGTGGTTCCAGTTGCCCCCATTTCCACCAGCACTGCATGGTGTGTCAGTCTAGTGGGGCTGGGGCTCAACAGTCTGGCTAAGTCCTTCTAGCTTGTCCTTGCCCTCTCAAGATCCCAGGTATAACCCAAAAAATGTCCCAGTGGTGGCAAATGAGGTTAAATAGAAACATAAAGGAAACAAAGAAAGAAAGTGGTAGGCATCAGTTGGGATTTTGGTCTCTATTACTCCAGAAGGCCTTGAAACTAGCAGAGATCACTAAGTTTCCCCTTTCAAATTTGTCTTTCTTTCCTTCTTAGGCCTTCTTTCCACAATAGCAGAGGCTCTGTTGCCAGTCAGACATCTCTTTGAGAGCTGGGTAGCTCAACAGACTCTCCTTTCCCAGAATTTGCCCCCATCTGATTCAGAGAGTTGAACTCTTCCAATCCTGTCATGATTCACAGGCGCTGAGCAGTGTTGCCACACTAGCCCAAAGCAACTCCGTAGCCCCACTGTGCTGGTGTGAGGTGTTATGACCCTTCTCATTACCATTTTCAAAAGGGGCTTAGGAATATAGGTGCTCTTCAGAGTCAATAAATCTTAAGCTCCTAAATCATTCTGTGAAAATGAGACAGGATCCTAAACCACTTAGACATAGTTAAAAATGTTCTCCAATATATGTCTGTAACCTTATCTCTGCCTAAAAGAATCTGTGGAGGGCCCAGAGCCAACCAGACTATAGGCTTCCATCCCTAGTTAACACAAAACCACTGTGGGGAGAAAGGAAACAGAAGCAAAAAATGTCAGGATCTAAAGTTTGCGTTTATTGGAGATTAGCCATATATTTCTACATAACCCAGTAAATAGAAATAGAGAATTTTGTAGCATTTGTTTGCATCAACTTGACTTTCTGCAGAACTAGTCTCAGCATCTCCAATACAAATATAAAACTGCCAGTTTTTCCATTATGATAGAAAACCATTTATTTTTCCATTGGTGCACAGTTAATGCATGATTTGCAAAGTCTTTAAGCTTCTCTTTCTCCAGTTCTTTGGATACACAAATCCTGTGTTGGGAATGGCCCAGGAAAACCTTTCCACTCTGCAACGATTTTTATCCATTGCCAATAAACTCCAATTCCTTTCAGAGGTATGCAGACAAAGAAGTTAAGAGATAAAGTTTCTCATTTGCCATAGCCTAAGTACAATGCACCTTATGCTGACTCTGAAAAGGTTTTTAATAAAGCTTTGTAGGATTAGAAAAGGGGTAAAAAAAAAAAGAAGTCTGAATCAGAATCGATTAAGTCTGCTGTAATTCTCATTCTCTGTGGACAGACTTTTATCTTGGAATGAGATTCCATGAAATAGGGTTTAAGACAAAGTCTAAGAGCTTTTAATAAGTCAGACCTCAAAACTGCACCAGTTCTTCCTTGACTTTTTAACAAGATGAAAAAATATGGGAAGAGAAAAAAATATATGTTATTAAAGTCATTATTTTGGCACTTTTATCACTGTATAAAGAACTGCACGGGTTTCTTAATATTCACTGATCTATATTTCCCCCCCCGTTTGCATTCTCAAATGTAGGTCAGCCTTTCAAAATGAAGTTAGTAATTCTGTTCAGAGGCTGAGTGCTATTTAACTCACATTTTCACAGGAGGCTTGAGGTGTTTTATTGTTGTCCAGAAAGAGACAGTACAATGCACCTCTCATCAAAAATACATTTTCCCATATAATGAAATTCAAATTCCCAGGATGTGTTGCTGATAGTGAAACAAACCCTTGCTCCAAAACCCCCAGCAACAAAGAAGCCTAGCTTTTATCAAAAGCATTTGGTTTTGAATTATGTACAAATGAATGGGGTTTGACAGTTGTGTAAAAGCTAGTCCTCATTCTCTATAGAACAGTCATTTTAAAAATATAGCAATGCAATTTACCATGTAGGACAACCCTCCTGCTATTTATTGCAGGATCACAGGAAAGGCCAGACCAGCTGGGGTGGGTGGTGCATTCAGCCTGGTATCCTTTCTTTAGTGGCTTCTTCGGAAATTGCAAAGGCCCACATGTTGGGAAACTAGGAGTGGGCTCTCCAACAGGCAAAAACTTCTTTCTAACCTGCTATTAGTGAGAAAAATTGACACCCTGAAGTATGTTGGAGTGGCCCTGTTTTTTAAAACAAAAATACCAGGCATCTGATCTGAAGTAAATGAAGGAGAACCTTTCCAGTGACTCTGATAGCTGTTGGACAGAGCTCTAAATTTCCTTAAATAAGTTACTATGTGTTCTGTCTTTCTTTGCTGCATTTTTCTGTTTTCCCTCCCCCCCCGCTCTTGCTAACGGGCTACTGCGGTATCTAAGTCCTTGCTTTACATTTCTGAGGTCTTTGGGATCCCCTTCGTGCTATACTGTCTTTGCAGCAGAAACTGCACCACTCATATCATCTTTGAGGCAGACCCAGTGGTATTTTACTCCCTTTCCATTCTGACCTTCAAGGAAGGTCTCAGAATCAATGGAGCTGCAGACCATATCCACGTCTCCTCCTACAGTGTTTATAGCTTTCGGATATTAGAAGACATGGCTATAATCTAGATTATATAGGGATGGCCAAAGTAGGGAGCTTGGCCAAATATGCCCCACAGAGTTTTGTAGTGTGGCTGCCCTCGTTTGGGCTATACTGGTGAATCCTGTAGGGAATATCCTGAAGCCAGTTGGCTCATAGTGGAGCAGAATATGTTGACATGCATCATCTCTGCAGGCTGCAGTTTCATGATAAGGATTAAAGTGGCTGTGATCTGCTCTACTTATTTAATATATGCTTAGTCCTCACAAGTTTCCAATCAGTTTGGCCCTAATTTGGGTCAAGGCCTAGGACCCCCACTCCATGGCATGGTTGTAAGGTTCCAGTTAAAGAAAAAAAAAGACAAAGTTGATCTGGATTTCCCATTTCTTTCACATGCCCTAATTTAACTCTATACAAGGCAAGTCCATTGGCCATTTAGGAAGGGGAAGTCCTGTTATTGCCAGACCTTAAAAGGATGTTATCTACCAACTTCAACGGGAATCAGTTGGTCCTTAGATGATATATCCTTAACTAAGTGCATGTATGTTTCCCATTAACTTTATTAGAGGGTAGGCCAGGGTTCTGCAACCTGCGGCTCTGGAGCTGCATGCATCTTTTTGGCTGCCCCCATGCATCTCTGGACTCCGGGACCCCCGTCACCTTCAGAAAGCCTACACCAGGATCCGCCCTCCCTGGCCACCAAGGATCCTGCTGCGGGCCCACTTTTGGCTCCAGGCTCCCCACCACCACCGGGATGCCCTGGCCTGGCTATCAGCCCCACCTTCCAAGAGGCTACACCCTCTGCAGCTCTGAAAACACTTGGTTATTGAAGTAATTTTTAAAAAGGGCTTTTCTTATCTTTTGGGTTGCCAATGCCTGGGCTAGAGAACAAAGGTTATTTAATCCATTGTTGTTTACCTCTACTGTAACCAGAATGGTGGCATGGTTCAGATGGTTGACTTATGGCCCAATGGGTCTGAGCCTCTTTTTGTTTGAATCCTACCCATGATAGGAATGGACTAGTTCCCTTTGACTCAGGCCTGGTCAACATTTGCCACCATTTTTGGCAGTAGTTGAAGGAGATACACCAGCTTCTTAAAATAACGTGTGTATCTCCTTTCAATTTTCTACACCCACTTACCTCGTTGTCTCCACTGTGCTCAGTTGAAGGGAAAAGTCTTCCTTTTGACTCAGCACTACTTTTCTTAGAGGGGGTGGACCTACTGGTTATGTCTAGATCAGAAACAGTTAGTTCAAACTCGTTAATTCAAACTAATAAGGACAAGGTTAGTTCGAACTAACCTTGAGCTTATTTCTTCGAATTAATGAGGACTAGTTCAAACTAATGTTAGTTCAAACCAGTACACTTCATTAGTTTGAACTAACTACCCTTACTTCGAACTTCTTAAGTTCAAATAAAGAGTTAGTTCGAGTCTACATCGTACTTAGTTCGAACTAGCCACCGGTACAGTGGTAAGGAATTTCTTAGTTCAAACTAAAGAAAGGCTAATATAAACTGGGACCAATTTAGTTTGAATTAAGCCTCCTTAATTCAAACAACATTGACAGTGTAGAGGTAGCCGCTGAGTCTGATTCCAAATCAATGGAATGGTTCTTCACTGGCTGCTCACTCGAACTGGAAGGCTCAAAAAGATGGTCATGAATTTGCTATTGTCAGCATAGATGTGACCTACTTGGTACAACATTTCAAGATTCTGATTTTCTTTTCTGTCTTGAATGGTTTAGACACAACAAATCCTGCATCTTGCAGTTCAGCGTGAGCTGCTTTTTCATTGCTGCTCCATTAGCAGTCGGTTAGTGTCCTGAAGTACAGCAAAGTTCACTTTTCAGCCAGGGTCATTCAGGGCAAGGGGTTAGCAAAACCTCTGCGAGGATTTCAGGAAAAATAATGGGAAAATACTCTATGCCATAAATAAAAAAGAAAGAGGAGGTTTCAGGGGTTGAAAACCAATAAGAGAAAGCATTTACTGTACAAAAGTGGCTGCATGAGGCAGTGAAGTGAGTCAGGGAAAGGTGAGGATTTTCTTATCACAAACATTTTTCATCTGTCCCTCTTCCTACACACAGATAGGCTTTGTGTCTATATAACACCAAAGTTCATAGCACCCACAGTCAATGGAATCTTATGGCAACCCAAGGGATAGACCTCAGACCCACCTTCTCTGAAAAAACCAGGCCCCCACCACATTCCTGAATGGATGATCTTCAGCTGTAAGAGACAGAAAGTGTAGGATTTTTAAAAGTGTACAGCAGCCACTGAAGGTGCTGGTTAAACCCTGCTTGACATAGACAGTAACAGAAGGTAGACCCACAATCCTGGCTGAGCTTAGTCCAGGATACATAACATCCTTTCCTATCACCCATGATAACTGTACTGATTGTGTTTTCTCTGCTTGATGTTCACCAGGTTTTGACAAGCTTAGAGAATTCAGAGAGGAAAATCATCTTTGTTGTACCATTTTTTTCTGTTCCAGGAAATGATTAGGGAAACATACAGTCCCCTCTATCCTCAGTCTAGAAATTAATATTTGAGGGCGGGATAATTCTCTGAAAACTATCCTAATGGTCAGATGTTCAATAGCTGGCAATTAAGTTGATGTGTTTTCACAACAGTAATTGCACAACTGCAGGTGCAAGGGGCTCAGTCATGAATGCAGTCAGGGGCTATTTGAAAGGTTAATTAGAAGAATAGCTGTACTGTAGTTGCTGCAGCAAGGTGAGGCTACAGCAACTGGCTACACCCCTTCAAGGCAAATTTAGTTTAATGGTATGGATTTGCACAAATCCCTGTTTGCATGTTTGCAACTTCCCCTTCTTGGAAGCAAAAAGATGTGATTTACTGCAGCCTATACATTCTTAAGTAGCAAATCTGGAGACTGTAACCTGATTTTTTTTTTTTGGGCATAATATATTTGACTTTTCCAACCTAATTAAGTTTTTTGGAGGAGACATGTACTGTTCCCTCTAAGCTGTGCTCATGTGCGCATGCATACAGTTTGTGAAAACCACACACACACCAAAATAACATGAGCGCAAAAAAATTCAACAGTGCTAATATTTTTTTGCTACTTTAAGAAGGCAGTTTCAAGTAGCATGTTTCAAATAAGGTTTTGTAATATATAAAATCATTTCCATCACCATATCAAAATAAAATTTAGATATCATTTGCATCATACACAGTTGCTTCATTGAGCTCACAAGTTTGATCACACTCACTGGAGTGCACACAAATTTGGACAGTAGTTCCCAAAGTTTGCACAAAAGAAATTTTGTGGGCACACGGCTTAGAAAAATTAGAGGGAACATTGATTAAGTTTGTTGCAAGCTGTGGAGTAGTAGAAAGAGTAGTAGTAGAAAGTACCTTGACTTTTAAGTAAGCAAGTAAAAGTTGCCTTGCTGTTTCAGTTTGGGACATCTATCCACTGCAGGCATCTATTAAAGAGTTGACTAAGCCTCAAGAGGGCAAGGTTTAGGGACTTGGGCAACTTGGAGATCAAGAACTGTTGGATTCACACAACCTTTGTATGCTTTCCTAATACCAACAAGGATTGCAACAGATGGGACTTGAGGTCTGCTGTGTGACCTCTTGTTCTGTCAGTGAAATTGGAAATCCCAGCTGTGATTAGTAGCAAGTTCCTTAGTTCTCATTTCTAATGAACACTGACTCCCTGGGGAGAACATAATACCTGAGCAACTGAATGAAACTGACATTGTGGAACTGACCTATCAGGACAGGTCCAAATTATTATCCTTCATCATCTCCCCAAATTATTCCATGTTGCAGGGATCTTCTTTACTGGTCCACCCCTGACCCTTAGTCATTAGCACAATAATGATATGTTCAAAGGCCTAAAGACTGCAGCATAGATGAAAGTCAATTACGATGGGGAAAAAAAGTTGCAAGGAGGAGGGGAAGGTGTTGGTATTTCAGCTTTTACTATTAACCCATCAGAAAAGTCTACTGAGCAAACAATGCTACATGCAATGGAATCACGCCCCAAACAGTTCTGTGGTATATAGTGATCTAGGGCAGAGTGGTTCTATCTCCATTTCTGTAATTTCAGACTTCAGTTCAGCTACATTATTCCTCCTCTGTCTGGCTATGTTTTTGTATATTTCCCCTGCCTGTCCTCTGAAGAGGCGATTGTTGTGAATAGGGGAGAAGGTTGAGTGCCTCACTGAAATAAAGGAAAATTTGTTTTTAAGGAGAGTAAATTGGATGGAATAGGACCCATAAGGATAACAAGTTGGCAATAATTCAGTGCACTCTTCCTGTGCTGCTCTTGTTTATTAAATATTCTTATTGACTTCTGCTTCTTAGTACTCTATGTTCTGTAGTGTACTAAATTACAGTAACTGAGTATTCCGTCTACATATGCTGACTGGTCATTTGAGAGATGAGTGTACTTAAAAGAGAAATATTTTCCTTTAGTTCTTAGATCTTTGAAACGCCTATTATAAAATGCACTTTTGCAAAAAGGTTTCCGGTCTACACAAATTAGTTTTTATGATATATGGCACTGTAGCTTTTCTCTGTTTCCTAGGGAAGACCCTCTGAATACTTTCAACTTACTCCTTCACCCTAATTTGGGGGGGGAAGCTGGGGGCAAAAGGTTTTGGGTATTCTTTCAAGCGCCACCCACAAAATAAGCCCCCACCCAAATAAAAGTCTCACCAACTTGAGGTTGACTCCAGCTCATTGGGATGGTTTTGCTCATGAACCTTGCTAGGCTTTTTGGAGTCAGTTACTTCCTGAGTAAAGGAAAAATGTAAGTGGTGGTGTGACAAGGCATTCACTTATCATCAGCTCCTGCTATTCACTGGGAATAGGACTGCAATCTTTACTATAGCTTGTTGACCTTACTTGAGGCCTTCAGTGGCTCAGCTCTAGGGCTAAGTTACACAATCTAAAATAGACAAAGCCCTTCTGAGGTAAGAAAAGTCCAGCTGACATTCTAACCAAACAGTCAAAGCAATCATTTGTCTCTTCCACTTGACTTCTTCATCAATGTCCTTTCTGGGCTCAGTTCTCAGCTCACTTGATGTCCGCCCTTGCCTTTTAATAGAGAATTGGCTTCCAGTCTGCTTTCCCTGATGCCCCTTTGCCATCCATCTCTCCCTGATGCTCTCTGCCCTTTGCCCCTACTTCTGATCTGTGCAGATTTGTCCTTTGCTTCTTCAGCTAAGCACTGTACCTAGACTTTGCTCTCTCGATGTTCTTTATCTTCACCGATTCTAGCCACCACAGATCTCCAGTCAGGACAGCCCTCAAGTTTCTAGTTTTACAAAGAGCTCAACAAAACTGTCTGCCCTGACAACATCTTTACTCCTGCCTCTGGGCCCTTTAAATTCTAGCCCTTTGCTTTTCAAACTAGTCAAGTCCCCGTTTCTCCATGGTTCAGCCACTCTGGTGCTGCCTGGCAGGGGGATCCAGTTTTGCTCACTATTCCAGGTCCCAGCCTAGGGATCCTACAAACAGAAGCCATGTATTGCTTCTTTTACCTGGTTGCTGCTGCATTCCATAGGCTTTTCTCCCACCTGATCTTTTTACCTCTGTTTCTTACCTTAGCACTAAAGTTCTCAGCTCTGCAGCCTCTGAGATTTAACTAATGCATCCAGTCATGCTAGAACAGAGTACACATCATTGCTCCTCTGACCCCAGCAATGAACTGACCCTCACAGGCCCTGCAGTGCCTTTCATCAGCCTGCGAGGCTCTAACTGGCTGCTTCCTGAAGTTCCACCACCTCAACTCCTTCCTGGGGCAGGGTGTAGTAGAAACACAAGACCCCCATCAGAAAGCATTGAAGGACTTGGTTAACCATAACAAATGGCACAGCCCAAAGGCTACCTGCTTTTGACACCAAAAGGGGATGTCATGCACAAGAAACTGCAGAACCCAGAGCCTCCCTCTCCTTTCCGACAGGAGGAATGAAATAGTTAACAACGCTGACATTTAAAGATAATCACTTGGCACCTGAGTTCATGACTTAGTGAGATGAATGAAACATTCTGGAGCTATTTTTCCAGGCTCTCTGAAGACTCACATAGATATTAGTTACACTTGGTTCACATTATTGTGGTTTTCTTCACAGTCATAGCAGGTACAGATTTACTTTTAAGAAGAAAATAAAATGAGAGAGAGAAGCCGAGATTATGGAGAGCAAGAAAGCATCTATGGCAAGATTCTGGTCCACTGAATTGCTATGTACAAGCTTAATACCAAATTCTACCCTGGCATGTAGGTGTTCTTCACAGCTTTAAATGGAGACCTAGGAAATTTTACCCACACAGGGTTTGATCCTTCACCATTTAGATGGGGAATGTCACATTCTTCAGTGTTGGGTGAAAAGTGATTAGAAGAAGGCAGTAGTGTAGTGACCCAGGGGACAGGGAAAGGTCAGGCACACAGGCGCCCGGCTGCCACCAGGCCAGTCCTGCACAACGGCCAGATTAGAGGGTCTCAACACAGTTTGCTTAGCTGCAAGGTGTCACCCCACCCTCCCACCACAACCACATGGTCCAGACAGTCGGTGTGGCATGGCGGGGTGGCCATGGCTGCCAATGCTGGGGGGCACTGGGGCCAGAGGCTCAGCTGCCCTCTCTCCACTACAGAGAGGAGCATTGCTGCCTGCCCTGCCTTTGTCCAGCTATCCCACACCAGGGGGTGGCGAGCCAGCCTGCATGTGGCTGCTGCTTTCCATGGGCAGAGCCCTGAAGAAGGCCTGCTCAGCGAAGTTCAGGGCACTTCACTCCCAGTGGCGTCCAGCGCTGAATGGAGGCTGCCTCTCTCTCAAGCCCTGGAAAGAGCCTGTTCAGAGCTGAGGGTGGGGCAGGGATTTCACCCTTGTCTTTCAGAAAGCTTTTGTGTGCTGGTCTTGCCCCTTGTTTCCCAACAGTGTCTTAATTTCATGATTTTTTTATAGACTATTTCCATCTTTCTTGAGACAAAGTGAACACCGCCTTCCCTGGGCATTCCCACAGTTTTCCACTAGGGTGCCGGACTCATCAGCAAGGCTCCTGGGTTCTATTCTTACTGTGTGAGTCAAAACAAATCATTTTGGGCTTTTCTTCACTGACAGCGGCAAATTCACTGCCATCAGATCAATTTTCCTGATCGACCGGGTGGGTCCGTGAAGACCCGCTCAGTCAATAAGGAAGTCAATTGAGTAAGATCTCCCCAACAAGAAGCATAGGACTGAACTGGAGGAAAGGGGGTTTCCCCTCAGTTCAGCCTTCTGAGGATACCACAGTAAGTAAGTGGGAGGCAACTGGAGCGAGATAAGCAAAGTATTTTAAGTACTTTGTGTATCTCCTTTCAATTGCCATTGAAACAGCATAGTAGACTGGGGCTTAATCTCTCTGTGCTTCAGTTCCTCCATCTGTACTTAAAGACTAACCAATTTATTTATTGCATGAGAGATTTTCTCCTATGAAAGCTCGCACAATAAATAAATGAATTGGTTAGTCTTTAAGTGCCACAGGACTCCTTGTTTAATTCTGAAGGGGAGTATTCATATGAAGGGTTAATGTAGTTTAAACATCACACATTGTCTACACTTTGTATAGACAAGCCTAAATTCTGCTGATTTAATGAGTTAGGTGTCTAGGTGCTTCTAAAAATCCCAGTAGACATCTAACTGCCTGTTTAGGCAACCTGATACTTTGAACACTATGGTTCTCTGGGTTTTAGGGGAGAGATTGTCTTTTCAGTAGGATAGAACATTGCTTAATGTAACAGGGCCTTGACTAATGGTGGGGAACAGGATTCTAATACACATAAAGAGTAGCATTAATTAATTCCATTAGGATGACTCTCCAGGTTACTGAGAGGCCTTCAGAGCAAATTAGAGCTCCCATGAGTCTTGATCTTTGCTAAACACCCCCAAAGGATGTTATTTTGCTGCATCACATGAAGAAGCTTTGTTTTCTTGGGGAGCTTTGGTTTCTTGGGGAGCTTGGTTTCTTGCATTGGTGCCCCAGAATGATTCAAAGCAGAAGCTTTTGGCAGTGATGCCAGGCACTGGAACGTAAGCCAGGGAATTGCAAGGATCTGTTGACTGGAGGGGGAAAAAAATTCCAAATTAATTCACTTGTCAGCACTACAGACTGTTCCTTCCCTGTGTGTTAATTGTTGACAAGTGGGATTTCTACAGGGCCTGGGAACAGCCCCTGGAAACAAATGGAAAGACTCCCATTGACGTCAGTGGGATTTATGTCAGGCCAACAGAAAGGAAACAATGGTTTAGACTCTCCCTGTTTAGGCATGTATACTGGAGCTAAGAGGTTCCAGCTGATGCTGATTTGCTGTGTGCAGCCTTGGGTATGTCATCTAACTTCTCCGCTTCAGTGGCCCCATCTGTTAAGAAGGAAAATTAACCAGACCAAACACTGTGCACATAGTCAGGAAATGTCTTTAACAATACTTGACTGAACCACCTAGGGGGTGAAAGGGCATGACTCATTCAGGGGGTAAAAGTCTGGAAGGGGCTGTTCAGAGAAAGCTGCTGCCAATAACACCTATTGCAACAGTATTACAAACCAGGGTTCTGCAAGCTGCTACTTCATTGGTGCCCCTCATCCACTGAAACCTTAGTGAGGAAGGCAGACTGCCTTTGCTGTTAGCATTTGGGGCTCAGTCTGGAGCCATTTTGCATACTCACGTCAGGAATCAAGATGGTGTAAGCTACACCTCACTCCTGTAGGCAGGCTACCCATGCTGGGTCTCCAGCCTCCATGGAGTCTCTGCTTATCCTCCTGAAGGACGGCCATGGTGGAGCAAGGGGAGAGCCAATCCTGATAATGCCCCTCAATATGAAGGCCAGTGCAGCTGAACTTGAGTGGAGGCTGTCATTAATTTGTGCCAGGGTAGGGCTGGTAAAACTTCCTGGCCCTTTAGAGTAAGAGGAGGAACAGAGACCAGACTGTGCCTCTCAGGTTTATACTCTGGTTCCAGGTCTGCTTCTGGGCACCAGGGTAATGCACTACCATGTGCTAAGTCAGGGGCTGTGGTGAAGCCACACTTGCCCTTATTTATTAGGTATTACACATAGGACTCAACACGCCCTCCATGTCTCAGCAACACAAGTCTTTTGATCATCCATTAGTGATTTGAGCAGAGTGATGCTTGAAGTGTGGAAGACAGAAGGACTAAACACACAATTTACCACAAGGGAAGATCTCTGCTTGGGAAAGATCCTAAAAACATGGACAGTCAATGTATTGTGAGTCAGGACTCTTGGGGAAGTAATCTTATCCAATGAATCTGTTTGTAGCCAGTGCAATCGGGGTCAGGGTGCAGTGCCTAAGGGTTTGTGGACCAGGAAAATATGTGAAGTGAAAAAGATGGTGTCTTGATCTTCTACTTTAATGTGTCTATTGGGTGAGGACGTACAGTCCAAATCAATGTAATTTTTCCATGTTTCCTGATAATATCAGCATTCTGATGTCAGTGTATAGTACACTGTGCCTCAGAGAAACTATGCTAAACAATACCTATCAATTCAGTAGAAACAACAAGAGTCCTGTGTCACCTTAAAGACTAACAAATTTCTTTGGGCATAAGCTTTCATGGGCTCCAACCCACTTCATCATATGCATCTGGAAAGGACTTCATTTTTGCTGTACACAGACTAACTCCCTGGAACTTGTACCCTTCAATGTCTTTCTCATTAACCCCTCACCTGGGTACCTGGACACTGAGAAACAGCATGGCGTCTGCTCTGTAATGCTTGCAATATAAATGCACATACAGCTACAGATTGATGCAATTGATTAATAGGCCAAACTGTGTTGTGGGATCTGTCTGTCTGGACTTAGTCATGGGGCAGCTGGACTTTGAGTAGTGGTTTGCAAAGCAGGGTTCTTAGAACATGACCCCTAGAGAGGATGAGGGGGGCGGGAAGCCCAGTTTTTGAAGGCGATTTAGAACAAAAGTGACACTATGGCTATGTCCACACATACATCATTATTTCGAAATAACCCATTTCAAAATGAGTTATTTCGAAATAAAGTCCTTATTTCAAAATATGTTAATTTGAATTAACAGTTTGTTAATTCAAATTAAGGGAAAGCCTGCTTTTGAAATAGCCGTTGTTTCAAAACAAGGCCGTTCGGACATGTTGTTTTGAAACACCGTGTCTGAACGCCGTTGTTTTGAAACAACCGTTTTGAAACAACGGCTATTTTGACTAGATGCAAGGTTTAACGGTTTCAAAATAACGGTGCATCGTGTGGGCGTGCCGCTTCTTATTTTGAAACAACCTCTGTTGTTTCGAAATAAGAAGCCTGTGTGGACATACCCTATCTGAAAAAGAGAATCAGTCAGTTGGATTTGTGGCTGCAGCACCAGGCAATAGAGCTTATATTCAATATGTATGGGGGAAACCAACAGAAGCATAATTAGTCAAAATAATACACTACTACTAATAATAGTAAACAATGATTTTTTTCAAAACCACAGCTGACGTGTGTTTCAGAAATTCAGATGTGTGCAAGTTAAGGCTGTCATCTCTGGCGCAGGCTCCAGGGTCCAGCTGCCGAGTCCAAAAGACAGGATGTTATTCGCAGAGATGGAGTGGTCCTTTACCCATTTCTCCGGCACACTCAGTGCAAACAAGCAGCTCCGCCATCTGTGCAGCATCTTGTTGTTGCCTGAAAAAACATTAAAGAAAGATCCTACAGCCCACTGGTTTCCTGCTCTTGGCACACAAAGGTCCAAAACAATGAAAGTGCCACATGGTAGAAAAGAAAGTGTATGAGATACTGCAGCATGCACAGTTTGGGCTATCGTGTGCAGGCAACTTCTATAATGTAATGTCATATAATCCCATATATAAATATATGATGTTTCACCTTCATATTAGTTCAGATGTGTGCTACCACTACTCCTACTGAATGTGTGAGAGCCTCCCTAATCTGTTAGTTGGAATCCTTTTAATTTCCAATCTAAATTTATTCACAGCCAGTTTATACCAGTTAGTTCTTGTGCCACCATTGTCCTTTAGCTTAAATAGCTCATCATCATCCTCCACATCATTTAATCCTTCCCACCTTGAGTGTATTTAGAGGACACAATTAGCTTTATCTCAGAGTTCTTCTGGTTTTGATCTTGCGCTTGCAAAGATAGCTCTGGTGTTGCCATAATTATTGTTTTTCTGCCAAAACCATTTGCTTTTCTGTATGGACCTCATCTTTTGTGTCACCAGGCACCTTCAAATTCCACTGAACTCAGAGGAAACGGAAGGGAATCTACTTCTGGTGTTGTCAGGTCAGACCTGAATGATGGGAATGGCAATGAAGAATGATCTCCCTGCATGAATGACAGTAAACTCACTGGCTTGCAGGCCTTTTGTAGTTCTTTTCCTGCTGATAGAGTGAACAGTTCCCTGTACCATTAATCAGCATCATCATTCTCCAATGAGTTTGCTGGTTGAATCTTCATCTCGCTTCTCTGTAAGTACCTGAGGGACTTAAACTAGTGATGGTGAAAAGACCAAGCTGATGATGCTACTGCACCACCACCAGGATTTTGGGCTGATTTTCCATTGGGGGGCATGGTGAAGAGGCTGCACGAGTTACTGCCTAGTGGCACCTGAGTGGTAGCCTTCCACAACCTACTGTTTAGGCCATGTCAATGTGTAAATGAGGTAGATATGACAGAAAGGCTATCTGAGCAATGATGGAAATCACCTACTTACTTCTGCTCCAGACGTTGTCTGCCTATTGACCTTAGCCTCTGATTCCTGATGCCATTTTGTCCTTAACTCTAGTACTTATATCCTGTCTGTAACCTGATGTCTGACCCTGACTTCCTGGAGTCCTGACCTGGCTTGACCACAGCTCCACTGCACATGTTCTGACTGCAACTTGGTGACTGTGTAGAGTGCCTAGTTAGCACTGAGACAGCCTCTATTTTCCTCTGTGAACAAGAAGCAGCCCCTACACATTGGAAGAGCTCCTGGTTTCACACAGATGTTTGGGGGCAGTCTCAAATTTTGGAGGTTAGATCTCAGCTGATGTCAATGAAAGTTGACCTCTGACTTTCTTGGAGGAATGCCGATTACAACTGCTGGAGGATCTGGCCTGGATCTGCTTGTTTCTGTGGGAGCTGAATTTTATGCAGTTGAATTTGCTGCTTCCATCTTTCTCTGCAGAAGAAAGACCTATGCTGTGCACCCAGGGCTGAAGGACAGAGGCAAGGCCATCACATGGCTTAACAGTGAGGCACTACCTACACTGCAGCTGCCAGTTGTAATTCCCAGCTTGCACAGACATACTTTCTGTAGTTCTGCTTGAACACGGGACCTAAAAACAGCAATGTGACCCCAGAGATAAATAAATATGTTAGTTTTTACGTGCTCGAACACAGCTAGCAAGTGTAATTGACTCAAGTTGGGAATTATCCTTCCTACGTGCAGTGTAGCCTAAGATTCATTGTAACCAACAAGTTAACTCTAATGACGGTTGCTAAATCCAGTGATAGAATCAGGGACCTCCAGAGCTAAATGCAAGAGTCTTTACAACTCATGCTAACAACCCAGGCTCTCTGGTAGTAACCAGCCCATAGTCTTTGTGGGTAAGGCCCTGAGGGAGCCACACAACAACAAGTGAATTCCAACTATGCTAGGCAGTAGCACACTAACGAGCAACTCGCATGTAAAACATATTAGCTGACACAGTCTAAATAAAGATCTTTTCCCTTAGACTAGACAAGGCCTGAGGGATAAACGACAAGAAGCAGGCTATGTAGAAACAACCCAACACTTCTGACCTGTTTTACAGGAACAAATTAAAATATGAAACCTTTAAAAGCTTTTAAGAAATGGCTTTGGAACCACAAATTGCACAATGCCTAACAGCAGGGCGTTGTTTTTTTTTTTTTTAATTGAAATTGCCTATTTTTCTAGCTGAAAAAATGGACAAGACAGTCATTGGTATTAACAAATTCCAGAGGGGTAGTTGTGTTAGTCTGTGTACAGAAAAAAATGAGAGTCCTATGGCACTTTAAAGACTTACAAATTTCTTTGGGCATAAGCTCTTGTGGGCGCCAACTTACGACATCTGGCAAAATGGGTTGGAGCACACGAAAGTGTATGCCCAAAGAAATTTGTTAGTTTTTAAGGTGCCACAGGACTCTCATTATTGGCATTAATGGGAATTGTGCTTGCATAGAAATGCAGGACTGGGCTCCATATGGCTTCCTGTACTCGTATTTGTTATGGTGCAAATAACATATGTCTTGACCTCAGATAAAATGCAGAATGCCAGTGGAGAATTTTCAGACAAAAAGAACTTAAACTCTATATTTCAGAAAAAGAAGGCAAACCTGATATTCAATTAATGGCTCTAGGAGAGTAAATTTAAACTGGACACTGGGGCTATGTCTACACTAGCCACAGTTAGTTTGGCCTTCTGAGTCTGAACTAAGAAGTTTAAAGTTGGTTTGAACCAGCCTTGGATTAGTTCAAACTAACCTTGAGCCGGTTACTTCAAATTAACCATGTATACTATTTTGAACAAATGCTTACTAAACCAATTAAAGCCTTAGTTCAGGTCTTGCCAGCACCTAGTTTGAACTAATGTTCAAACTAAGTGCAGAAGTCTGAGCTAACCAGGGGTACTAATTAGTTTGAATTAAGATTTCCTTAGTCTGAACTAAGAAATTTCTTAGTTCAGACTAGGGAAAGCCTAGTGTAGCCAGGGGCTAAGTAAATTAAGACTAAGCCTTCTTTGTCCAGACTAATTTGCCAGTGTAGACATAGCCAGGGATACTACCTGAGCCCTTAGGTCTCTGCGTAAGCCACGGTTATAATAGGGTCATGGGTGGGCACACAAGCTTTGCTTCTTGCTATTGGAATTTAGTGAAATATATAATCTTCCCTTTCCCCTCTCCCTTTTTCATAGTTTGAGCAAGAAATGTATCCAAAAGAATCTATCCTTTCTCTGCTGCTTAAGAACCTTGGAAAGAACACACATCAACTTTCTCATCCCTCCCTTCCCCTGCTAAATGCTCAGTCAGTAATATTATAGGCATTGCTGTAACAAAAAACATGCTGTAAAGTCAAATGCCTGAGCACCATTGACTAAACTTAAGAACAACAACAAGGGTGGGGATAATTATATTCACCACACAGTTGTTAATATTCATTGTTTGGTTGTTAATATAACAAAAAAAGGTTCTTTGGAGAGTTGTTATGAATGTAAGCTTTTATTCTCAAGCATAAAAGGATTGTAATTCACCCCTCTCTTCGTTCACTCAAGATGTCAAGAGGAATGGGCAGGCTATAAAGAGTACTGTTCAACACAGTCCACGGCCGGGACAACCTATTTGTTTCTGCTTCTTCTTCGTCTCCTTTTACAATGGCCACACAATTCCATTATGCTGTTCTTTTGACAAACTGTTAAACTCCTTTGTCCCAGTTTATGATATCACATGGAAAAAATTAAAGCTCATAATGTGTGGTTTGATATCAATCACCCTTGGAAATCCTGCCCAGTCCCCTTTCTCATTACATTTGTTGATATGGTGACATCTTTGGAGAGTAGCATTTCTGGATCTATTTTTAGAGGGTTTGAATATATAATGCAATTGCCCAAATTCTATTTTCCATTAAATTTGGGTAACCTCACAGTCTGCAACAGAAGATGAATGCTAGTTTTTGATGCTGAATTTGACCATGTTAATTGTTATTAACAATCCAGGCTCTGTAAGCTGATCTATGGTACTGAACTCTACAAGCTGAAAGCTGACATATAGTGCTGAACCCTGTAAGCTGTAGCATGAAATCATTTCCTTTAAATAAAAACATCATGTTGTTTACCAGACAGGCACTAACGAAACCCCCCTTACTTCCCTTTTTCTGTGAACTCCCATAACTTCCCGTCTCCCTAAAAATCCGTTACCTCCCCACTCCCCTTAATTTCTTTTAGCCAATTATGTATCATTTCTTTGTCTGTAACCTTATATGGCTTATTACATATAACTGAATATAAGGCTAAACTCTTGCTGTAATCGGGGTCTCTCTGTCTTTATTCAGGGGACCCATTTGTGATCACAAATGCAATAAAGCAAATACCTTTTCACCCTTGGTGTGGTTATTGGCTCTGACGGCACCAAGACAATCCTGGTACCTGAATTTTGGTAACAGCTCTGTGGTGTTAACAGACCCATATGGTGTGTGGAGAAAGAATCGAGGGAGACACACAGTGCCATAAATTACAAACAGGTCTGGGGTCTATGCAAAGGAGGAAGAATTACATTAAGAAGAATTGCTTTAAGAAGAGATTTTGAAAGGGAAGAGAAGGCATTTTGTGTATGAGACTGAGGAAAATTATTTTAAGGAACTCCAGGCAGTAGGAAGGGAGCAGAACATAGGGGCATGGAGATGAAGAGAAAAAAAAAATTGAAGATTGAAAAGAGTATAGGGGATGGCAAGAGGAACAGGGGAGAATCACAGTGGAAATGTGGGTAAGGGCATGATAATGTTTACCACTGTCTACAATGCTTTTTATTCTTTTGTACTTTCCATCGGTCTGTCTGTTGTCTCTTGTCTTAGACTGTAAGCATCTTAGGGCAGAGCCCATCCATGTTCTGTGCTTGTACAGCACCTACCACAATGGGGGCCTGGTCCACCACTAGGGCAATGTGATGGGAAAGAAAGGCCCCACACAAGCAGAGAAGGGTTTAAGGAGAGGACCTGCACCCAGATAGCATGGCCTGCTATCACTGTAGCCAACACCAAGCCTAGGAGTGGAATAAAAAGAGAGCACCTGGCTGAGTTCAGGGGTGGCTAGGTAGGAGGAAATAGGCCGGAGCTCTGCCTGAAGGGAATGTCTCTTGCAGAGAAACATCTGGTAGCCTTAGCGAAGACCCATCACCCCCACCCCAAGAGGCTGCCAAGCTCAAAGGAGACAGCAGTTGGGAACCAAGCTTGAAGGAAAGGGCAGGAATGTTCTCTTGCTGCTGGATGATGGAGGGATGGCCTAGTACTGAGTCATGGTTGCTTTGGAGTTCAGCCCTTCGCCCCTACCTACAAGGGTATTAGACTGAAGGGACTAGAGCTAATGGGCTAGATCCTGCTTCAGCAGACTTTGGAGATAGACTTCCTCTCCATACCTCTCCTCCCAGGAGACCTGCAGCCAATCAGAGGCCTGAAAAGTCCACAAAGGGGTGCTGTTCCAGTGGGCACATAAGTGCTACAGCTGTATAACTAATCATAAGAAGAGTTTGTGAACTATGGGAATTACAGTGGATAGTGCACAAGGCAGGAACATAGAAGACCCAGGCTCTACAGCTACGTGTATGACCTTGGCCAAGTCATTTTGCCTTTCTTGCTTCCTTTTCTGGGAATGTCTCTTACTGCTTTTGTACAGTATCTAGCACAACAGGACCCTGGTCTCCGCTGGGGCTTCTTGCTGCTACCAGAACACAAATAATTAGCAATAATAAAGTGTACTGTAATGCCTCTTCATTTTCTGCATTTATTTTTCCATGGAATGCCTGGGAAGGAATAAAAAATCAGCCAAATAGTTGCAAGTCAGACTGTAGATCTTAAGAAGTGACACCATATGGATATTCAGTATTTGTTTCATTTGTAGGATGAACTCAACACTCTGCTGGTACTAATTACCACGCACCCTTTCTTGATACTGTGACTTCTGGGGCCATATCTGTGATATAAATAGCAGGCTAATGACAAGCTGCATGTTTCTCAGGAGACCTCATGTTAGTTTACAGCAGCTCTTTGATTATTATTTTTCTTAATAGAGCAGAGCTAAAATATGGATCTTGCAAGTGAGACATGGACTTCCTAATTTGCTTGAATTTTTCTAAGAGCTAATGCATGATGAAATATTTATATGCTTTTTTCTGACAGCAGCAGTTTGAATGTGCTAAGCTGTTTATGGCTGTGTTTAAGAACCAAAGGGGAAGGAGTGTTGGAATATTCTGCAGCACACTTTCCATGCAGACTTTTAATTCAGCACTGACACAGTCAGAACAAATCTATGTTCACATAATGTTAAGGGGCTCATCTACACCATCCAGGTTAAGAAATTCAGAGTTTGTCTGGCAGTGGAATTTTTTTTTGCAGAGAGAGAGCAACACCTCAAACATTTTGGCTGACTATTAAAAAGTCTAGATAAAACCATGGCCATTAAAGTAGCATTTTAAACTATGCTATGTAAAATAATGTGGACAACTCATATACCAGGTGCAAAACACTGTCTTCCGAGGCAGAACCCAACCAACAGTTCCCCATGCACAGCACTGCTTAGTTACCTAGGCATGTTATTGGTACATTTCATCTGAGTCATAAAGTCCTGATCAAAGTTGAAGGCAGGATACCATAGTCATGGAGCCCATGAGTTCATCAGCTATGGCAAAACACTATGGGTGTGTCTACACTGGAGACTCTGTGAAGTCAATCTAACAAGGTTGACTTCAAGTCTACTTAAAGTCAACCTTTTTAAGTTCAGTTAGAGTCCACACTGAAAACTCCTGTCGACTGCCTGTGTCCACACTGATAGATGCTAGGTCAACCCTTCCTTGTGGCCAGGAACTCTGGGAGGGAGCCTGGAGACCAGTTAGGTTGACTTAAGGGCTTTCCACATCTATATTGGCTTAAGTTGCCTTAATAAGGTTGACTCAAGTGTTAAGTCGACCTTAAGAGGTAGTATTATTAAGTCAAATTAAGCAAGCACTTAAGTCAACTTAATAAGGCCACAGGGGTCTGTAGGTCAACGTAAGTTTCTTTAAGTTGACCTAAGGCTCCAGTGTAGATGTACCCTTTGCTTCTGAACTTCCACCCTGATATACCGCATTCTGGCTACAGATGACATTATGTAAGACCATTAGCTGTTTCTTAAATTCAGTAATCTTAGTGTAGGATGTCAGTGTTTCTGGTGACATATTTGTTTAACTTATCCTTTTAGGGTTGACTTTAAGTGTAGATCATGGCTCAACAAAACCCAGGCACGAGGTCGCCAGGGTGACCAAGGTTTGTGTCCTGGCTCCTAGCTCTATGATGGAAATGCAGAGGAGAAGCACCCTCTTGGGACCAAAAATAAAACTTCTGGTGCTTAGCTGGGAGCCAGTTTTGATGAGGCCTGGTGTAATGATGATGATCTGGAGTAACAGACTTCTTTCTCCAAATATAGAGAGAGCAAATGGATAACTCTGAGTGAGTTTTATACATTTACTTTTTTCACTACAAACACAGGCTTCTATTCTGGCTTTTATAAGACATTACCTGTGTTCAAGAGCAGACTGGAATCTGAGAACAAACTCCGGCATAGAGGCAGACCCCTGAGGAATCTCACTCCAGGAATACTGGCGCAAAGCGCCCCAGAGCAGAAACTATGAGACACTCTTTCACACATGCAAATACTTTTCCTCCACCACTGGCCTTGCTCTGCTGGCTAGTGAAGGAAGTAAATGGAGCTTCTTCCTTATTCAGCCTTTGCGATGTCTGCTGCTTCTATCTATACATAATACCTCCGCTCCCCTCCCTCAGTTTTAGGTGGCTGAGAGCCGAGCAACCATGACCGATCAGATTGGGAGAGTGTCTCCTTACAATGTCTCTTTTCTTGTGCACTGATGCATTTGTAGCCACAATCGAGACCCTCCATGATTCATAAACTATCTCATTCTTTTTTTATCTCTCCCTTAAATCAAAGACTTTTGTTTCATTGGCTCCCATTTCATGAAGGTCAAGACTAGAAGTGCGTACTTGAGTAATTCTTTATACCCATGCCCTCTTCAAGATCATATCCCTCTGCCACATGTCAGTGGTTTCCAACCCTGCCTTCTTACAATTAAAGGAAAATGACCCCAACACTTCTCACCTGAACCCATCTGAATGTCTGAAATGCTGTCTGGAATCCCATAGAGAGTTAAGAATAGAATGAGCTTTTCATAGAATAGTTTCAGAGAGGGCCATGAGGAAAAAGAGCAAATTAGAAATATTGAGCACATGGTATACAATACATCTGCATACAAAATGTGTACCCCTAGTATTTGAATTACATTATTCTCCAACACACGTCAAAAACATCACTCGCAAAAGAGCATCTACTGTCAAAACAATGGACTGAAATATCTGTTTAATACAAGGAAACAGACCTGGACTAAAAGTCGCATAATGTACTGAAAGAAATGCAAAGAATGAAAATATTTTTTTCCCATTGATAACACAGGATTTGATAAAAGCCTCATGGCCCATTATCACTGCCTGGGTCTAGTTTATAGCACGTACCAAAAGCTGGAATGTAGGCTCACTAACCCAATCTAAGTTGAGTTTTCATTCATTGCTATAGGTTCCCAGAAATATACAGTAGCTAAATTCCAGATTAAATGACATCCACAGCTACCAGGAGAAAATGCAGAAGGTTGAATCCTGGAATCCCTATTTTTGCGCTTATGATGACACTTACAGTAACTTTTAGAATACATACACTGCATACTCCTTGAACAGATATAATTACCAGTATAGATGGTGAGGCACTGCTTAGGTGAGTAAAGACATGCCTGGATCATTAGAGTATGCAACCTCCATGCCAAAGCAATGCCTCCCTTGTCTATTATTTTAGCATAGCCGCTGGCAGGGGGAGTTTTCCCCTGCTGAAACCTTTCAACACTGCCTCCTTCTACTGGAGCTTTTCAATGCTGCATTTAACTACATGCTGCTGCCAGTATGGATAAGCCATAGAGACTTGGGTTAATGGTTAATAATAATTTGTAGTAATACATATTTATATAGCACCAGCACCTAAAGACTGCAACCAGGTGGGCACCCCTTGTGCTAGATGCAGTGTAAACCAACAGTTCCTGGCCTGACTTCTGGAGGCAATGAAAACCCAAAGCTCCCATTTAATTGAATTGCAATGAAAAACATAGGTGCTCTCAAACTTGGGCTGTGTATTGAGCATCCCAAATGTGAAGTTAGGTGCTACACAGTAGTCATTTGGATTTGCAAATTTGTCAGTCTTGGCCTGATTGATCTAGTCCTGGTCTCAGTGCAGTTTATTGATAACAAGCTACAACTGTCTGCAGGTTGCATGCTCCAAGAAAGAGAGGAATTATTTAGGTTATTACAAGTGGCTATATGGCTAGGAATACGCAGAAATGCCACGCTCAGCTTCTCAGACTGTTGCAGGGCTGTGGAGGTCTGAAAACATAATGCTAGTTTTTCCTAAACTGAAGACCTAATCTTGCCCCAGCCGAAGTTGGTATCAAAACTCCTGTTGATTTCAGGGGGGCAAAACCAAGCCCCTAGTTACCAATTCACTGAACCGCAGTTGCAATTTTCTGATTTTACATATTTCAGTCAGAAACCATCGAATGTACAGGGCAATCTGACTAAGGATGGGTAACAGCCGATCCAAACGTAGGTTCTGCTTAGTCACCAAATGTTTATTTTTCAATAATGGTGTGATTAATGCAGACATTGAATCTGGTTAACATTTCTTTTTTATCGAATAAAATGTGATGAAACTAAGAGGGAAAATAAATCAAACTGAGTATAAGAAAAGCTTGCTGATGCTGACCTTTATTGACAGTAGGACAGCCTACTTGGGATACTTAAAATTGGCTGCACAAAATTGTAGGGAACAAATCTGCATTGGGAAAACCATAGACTAAAACACCTAATAGGTCTTTTCCATCTCTGTCTTCTCTTTTTCTGTGAAATTTAGTGACCTTGGATCAGATCAGTGCCCACAGAGCTTGCTTAATTAATGCTGACATCTTTTTCACAATACTGCAGAAACACAGCATTAGCTCAAACATCTTATTGCTCAAACCAGGCTTTGGAAAGAACTACTGCAAGTTAGTATCAGATCCAATTCTGCCTTTCTTTACTGTGACTAGATCAATGCTAGGGAGTGTGAAGTAGGGTGTCTGAATCTCTGGGGCTGTGGCCAGGTTTGAAATGGTACTTTAGGAAGGGGAAGCTCTGAGTGAGGGAAAGCCAGAGAGAAGGTCAGGTCTGGGGAGAAGCTCAAAGGGCGGAGGTAAATGAGAGACAGGTGGAAGTGAAAAGACAGCGAAGAACTGTGTGTAAGTGGGCTAAGTGAATTCTGCAATCCATAGTTCATTGCCTCCCGAATTATTTTCAGGTAATTGAGCATATCTCTGTTATTTTCTCTTTTGTGCTTTGTCCTGTCTGCTTTTCTCCTTTTGAGTGTATGTGAGGGGCAAAATTGGGTGTCATGGCCACAAACTGAGCTGTAGAAAATTCCTAAGGAAGGAAGGGGTTTTCAAAACTGCAGTTGTAAAAGCACAAATGCTACCTCCTTTCTTGAGGCTGGTGAGTGATGAGCCCTCTGTTGCAGTCATGTATCTTTTTGTAAAAGGTTGTAGATTTCTCTTTAACACTGGTCAATAGCAGGAGGATAGCAATATCCTTCTCCCCTTAACAGAAGCTTCATTCATATGCTTCATCACATGCTTTAGTCCATGGTTCTCAAAATCAAATCACTATGAGGGCCACATGAGAACTAGTACATTAGCCTGAGGGCTGCACCACTGAAACCTTATCATACAACTATTTTGCAAATATTGGTAACAATAGTGTCATTGAGGGCTGCAGGAAATAGCTTTAGGGGCCTCATGTGGCCCATGGGCTGCAGGTTTGAGCCCCCTGCCCTAGTCTGTTCTTGCCAAGCTTTTCAGTGGCCATTGACAGGAGATAGGCAAGGTACGTAAAATACCTTGCACATTTCCCAGTGAATTACTAAATACTCCCTACATGCTACTGACTACTAACCTGACTGGACGGCATTCCAGTTCCAGGGCTGGAATTGCTATGGTGAATTTCAGATTGATTAAGTGCATCTGTGCAGACTGCTCAATCAAACCCGGAAGATCATGCTGACAGCAGAGATCTTGCCTCTGTCAGTATCGACTTAGCTCAAAGTTGTGAGCTCTGGAAAGTAGCTAACTTGCTAGGAAGATCTATAAAATTCCAGGCATAAGCAAATCATATTTTCCATTAAGGGAAGGAAAATATACTCTCAAAGCAATAGCCAAACAAGGTTCTAAACAATGAGGAAAAGAGACCCTTTTGACTGAGAATGATAAGGTGAAAGAAGTAATATATCTTTTATTGGAGCAGCTTCCGCTGGAGAGAGAAAGTTTTCTGGCTTTTCACAAAGCTCCTCAAAACATCAGGTGGGCTGATGGTACTTTCTGAAAACTGAGTGCTACAGCCCAGTTTAATTTTCTCTTCAGCATGACTTGGTAATAATGCACCTAATGGAAACCCATCACCAAAATGTTTAGTCATCCTCCCGTTGCATAAAATATGAAGCTAATCACGTTTTAAAGAGACTAAATATTAGAAGGAAATAAAAAGGTTCGTTATGTCTTAGTCAGGAATATTAAACATCTGCGACCTGGGAGACGGAAAGCAAAGACAGAGTTTGATGTCTGAGTGAAAACCCCAGAATAAAAACAATTAGGGAATTGATGTAAAAGGATTCAGCATTTTTAATATCATTGACCTTTGAAGCCCACTGAATCTCTTTTACTTTTTCAGAATGTGAAGTACCTTTAAAAGCCCATTTGGGAAAATGACAATTTAGAAAACGGAAAATGCATTCATTTGCCTTGGTTCACAACATTACCCAGGAGACAGTATTTCTGTGCTCCCATTTCCCAGCCACAGAGCCTCATAAAACTGTAGCTTCCAGACAATTACCGTTCTCAGTAGATATATTTGGGAGCCCAGGGTAGTGTGTATTGTTGTACTGCCTAACTTCTCTGCCTGACCTCCTGCCCAAATTGGATTAGGTCTGTCATGCTTAAGGGCAAAGACTGACACGTTAATCATCCCCATACTAACGTCAACAGAACTGGTAAGTGCTTCAGAATTGCAAAGGCATTTTTTAATATAGCCAGTGGACAATATTTTGATTCGGCATGATGTAATGGCACCTACTGGCACCAAGCAAGCTAATCAAATAACAGATCTAGACGGTTCCAAAGTGATGCTGAACTGCAGAGCAGAAGAGTTTGTGGGTCAGATCCTTTGATGGTGTACATTGGTGTCACTCCATTTGGTGTGCGTGTTTAAAATGGACCATTGCTGCTTTTCACCAGCTGGGATTCTGGCCCTCACTCTGTAACTGTGCCATTCAGTTTACAGTAAGAGAAAAAAAAATCTAAGCTGAGTATGAAGGGGAAAAATCTGTGACTGTTCCAACTGCTTAGTGCTGTGACACTCCAAACAGCTATGGCACTAACCAACAGGACGCCAGGAGTACTGTGGTTTGGGACAAGCACTAGAGAAGTGGTTTTCAAACCATGGGTCTGGATCCAGTACAGGGTCACAGACCCTCAAGTACTGGGTCACAGTGCCTCCTCCTGCTTCTACCAAAAGGCTGGAAACGCTGCTCAGACATGTAATCCTTGGGTCACGGATATGAATGATTATTTTCAACTGAGTCCCAAGGAAGAAGGTTTGAAAAACCACCACACTAGAGGACCCATGGCTAAATAAAGTATTAGCCATACTCTGTGAGTAGCACAGAAGGGCTAAGTGAAGAGGTATTTTACTAGGGCTGACAGAAAGTGGAGGTGACTTAAGTAGTTGCAGTTTAAGGTGAAGCAATAACAGTTCCTAGCTGAGTCTTTAGGGGGAACAATGCACTAGCAAGTTAGTGCTCTTCAGGCCAAGTGCCTGGGGTGCCCTCTCCAGCCCTGTCCCTGCTAGAGATAAATAGGAGCTTGCATATTTCCAGGCCAGGATTGGTTTGAAATGAGTCTTCTTGTGGTCCCACAGTGCTGGTTCCCTGATAAGCCTGCTGCTTCCCCGTCATTGTCCAGCATCTGTTCAGACCTGACTGCTCTTCAGATGTTTGACAATCACATAAGTTTTGCACGTGGTTCACTGGCAATCACCCCTGCATTCAACCTCCCTACTACTCCATTTGCCATGAGGCTTCTCCTTCTCCAAGTGTGAGGTCACTTCCAGAGCCAGGGTCTCCCATACCCTTACTAGCCAAAGAAAGGGGCTAATATGTTGTGTGTCCATCCTGGAAGCCCCTAGATCTGTAGAGAGGGGAATGGCAAGCTCCTCCTTATCTGACCTTCTTGTGGGGCTCCTGGCTTGTTACTCCCACTGTCTGTGTGGTAAGACATTCTGTCATCTTCTTTTCCAGTGCCACCTTGTGTGAATTCCTTTATATGCCTCCTGTGTCTAATTATTCTAGATTCCAAGTCCTCATCTTCAAGATCCCACTAAATTGCCTGCATTTGTGTTTTCAGTTTCTTTTACACCTTTTTGAGCTCTTCTCCATACTTTCACCTTTCTGTTCCTCTCTTACCCATCTTTCAGCTTTTCACCTGTGGTTTATTAAGGGCCAGGAGCATTGCTGCCCTGGGGAAAGACCCAGGGCACGGGCACACACCCCGCCCCGCCCCCCACGGCTTAGATTTGCCACCTGGGCCTGATCCGGCCTCAGGCTCCTGCCACTGCCAGCCTGGCCCTGGATCCCCGTCTGGGAACAGAGATGGTCCTTAATAAAGCACAGGTGAAAAGCTGAAAGATGGGTAAGAGAGGAACAGAAAAGTGATCTGGGGCCAGGCCGCCACCACCAACCCCGGCCCCCTCCCAGGCTGGACAACCCATGGCAGCACCTGAGGCTCCTGGCCCAGTCCCCGGGTTGTCCGGGCTGCGAGGGGGCCGGGGTTGGAGGTGGCGGCCTGGCCCCAGATCTCCTGCTGGGGACAGGGCAGGAATAGCCAGTGGCTGCTCTGGACACTCGGGCCACTGGTGCTGGGACTCGGGGCACATGCCTGCTGTGCCAGGTGCCAGCAATGCCCCTATTAAGGACTACTGGAATTGTAACCTATATATTTAAAAATTGGAGGGATGAAGGCAGGGTTCCTATTCCTGCTTTTAAATTAGAAAGTTCTGTAGGATGCATAAAATCAGTCAGTCTGGAAAGATCCAGCCTAGAGCAGAGTGGGATGAGGGGCTGTTTCTCTGCCTAAAGGAGCAGCCTGCTTTCTTTCTCTCTGGGTTTGGATGCTGTGTTATCATTCTAGATTCTAAGAATAAAAGGAGTGACATACTGCACTGTTCTAGCAATACTACTTTCTAATTTAATCTAAGTTAGTTGTTTTTATTGCAGGAATATAACAGCATCTCCCTTTATGACACAGGCTACTCATGACACAACTCCATATGTCTCACTCCAAGTCCCCCTTTTCCTTGTAACATGAACAATGGAACAGGAGTCAGAGGCGTGTGCTTCCTGGAGGAACTGTTATTGAGGGGGTACCTGGAAAACAGGAAACATAGGGAGTTAAATTAGAAGCAGCTGAGCCAGGTGGACAGAGCAGTACATGGGGTTTAGCAAAGTGCCACTTGTTCAGATTAAAAAGTGCTCAGTTTTACTCTTGCTAATGAACTGCCCACTTAAGTCCACTTTAAAATCTCTCTCTTTCACAAATCCTTGCTGTTTCTTCCCTCTCCAAGGAAAAGCCACTTCTTCCTCCATTGGACCCATTATCCCGTATTTTGCCTTATCTGTCCTAAGCTCTAACCTCTTCGTGGCATGTGTCGCTGGTTGAGTTCGCTGTTTAAGAGAGTTTCACAGTTCAGATTCGTTCTTGCTTCATACCAGAGACAAGGCTCTGGAATTTGTAGTCCAGTTGAACTGGAAGGGTGGTAGGCTTGGAAACAATGCATGCTGGGGAAGAATGTTGAAATAAAATCAGTTCCCAGCTCCAAAATCAGAGGTTGATCAGGGAAGAAAGAAGACCTGTTGAGGAGCTATCTGTGCAGTTTAAATGTGACCTGCTGCTGAGTCTAGGGATCAGTTTCAGAGACACAGGGTGGATGTCTAAAAAGACATACAAAGAAGTAAGGAAAGTATGTTAAGGAAGGGACGTTCTGGGTAAGAAAGCCTGCAGGTGAGGGCATGAGCTGTGTGGAGAAGTTTAGTAGTAAATAGACTGCTTGTGAGCCCCTAAACCAAGCCTTTGTCCACACTGACATAATACTGCTTACCTTGACCTTCTGAAGCCCGTGTCTCCACTGTCAGAGCATTAACTTCAAATTAAATGGAGCTGTAATTTGGCCTGAAAACACCACCCCTGCAAGTGGCCTAGCACTGAGGCCAAAATCTACATTCAAATTTAGGTCCCTTTAGCCAGAGAATAGCTCTGATCTGAATTTTCCTGTCTTTTCAGTTTACTACACCATAGCAACATAACTCCTCCCCTTCCTGCAGCCCCTAAAGTTTTCACTTAATTCCTCTCTCTGTGCCTCTCTGTTGTGCCTATGGCAGAGAAAGAGCAAGGAAAGTTTTCCTGCTTATTTTTAAGGGAAGAGGAAGACTACCTTCTCACAAGCCCCTATGCCTACTACCTAAACTGCAATGCATTTCAGGAAATAATGTGAGCAGTGGGGACACGAAACCCTGAGCAAGCAATTTGTTGTGATCATTCACCTTCTCCAATTTGGCAGCCTAAAATCAAATTACAATCCCAGCCCCAGTGTAGACAAGCCCTGAGAAGTGAATGTTCTGTATTTCTCCTTTACCTTCAAGAAGAAGAGTTCTGGAGTTTGACTGGATGGCTGACCTGCACCATCACTGTGGGAATGGTGGTTTCGGCAATAAGTAACTGCTCCACTGTCTTAGTTCACATTTTGTAGGCTGCTGAGCATCCTGGTTGCACTGTGTCAGTGTTTAGGAAATGTTGCTAGTATTAATAACGGTGAGGTCTGTTAGACTGCTAAAAACTCTAAAGGAAACTAGTGAGGGCCCCTCCCCAAGAGACACTGTAAACTACACAGGACGAAACCCCCAATAGTATACGGGAAGGATTAATCCTACAGTGGCTGAGGATGGAATATAAACCCAGAAGTCTTTCATCTATTTCTGAGCAGTAAGCAGGAGAAAAATATTTCACTATAAGTGCTCATAGAAGAGACAATTGAGCTGCCAAATGCATCAAACTGTGTGATTTCTTTCTCCTCTTAAAAATGTGGCTGAATTCACTTTCGGTGAAAGTGACAGGTTAGTTTACCAAACAGTATGAGTCATTCACTGATTGTTCCATTGACTTCCGTAAGCACGTTTGCAATGTATGACAAGTTCCAGAGGGGTAGTCGTGTTAGTCTTTTTCAGAAAAATGGACAAGGAGTTCTATGGCACTTTTAAAAACTAATAAATTTGTTTATCGCATGAGCATTTGTGAACATAATCCCACTTTATCAGATGCATGTAATGGAAAATGCTATATGTTAGGTACAACATATACAAACAAGGATGAGTGAGTCACAAGGTCAACTCAAACAATTCCAGAGGGGCCGTCCAGATGGGCAATAGTCTGTTCTAGACGGGTGATGGTCTGTTAATCTATTGCAGCAAACCAAACAAGTTATTTTGAGTCAAACAATGGGGATGTAGGATACAATGTAATGAATGTGTGATTCGAAGCAGCTTGTCTGGTTTGCTGAAATGGACTAACAGACTATTACCCGTCTGGAACTGTTTGATTTGACTTTGTTAGTCACCATTCTCTGCATACGTGTGGTTTAAGAGAGGTAGCCATGCTAGTCTGTGTAGAGCAAAAACAAGGGAAGTCCTGTGGCACCTTAAAGAATAAAAAAAATTCTTGTAGCATAAGCTTTCATGGGCTGCAAGTTCATCTGACAAAGTGTGTTGCAGTCCATAAAAATTTATGCCTGAATAAATTTGTTAGTCTTGTTTTCGAAGTGTATATATACCAAACATACTGCAACTGCCATTTCATGCATCTGATGAAGTGGGCTTATGCCCAAGAAAGTTCTTCTGATAAGTAAATTTGCTAGTCTTTAAAAGTGCTACAGCATTCCTTGTTTTATTTGTAATTTATGGGTTATTTAATGTGAGTTATCAAATCACAATCTGGCCCTTTATGAACTGCTCAGATCTCACAGAAAGATGATGGCAGGGCCAAGAAACAAAGCCAGATCTCCAGAGTGCTTCTCTTATTCTTTACCCACAAAAGCTTCAACTCCTTACCTTGGTTATGTTTTTTTAAAAAAATGGCAAATCCAGAGTTTCACATAATGTGAAGCCAGTCAATTGCTCAACAACCTTCACATTTATACTAAAAAGAACCTTAACATGGAAGTCATAGGCTGAATTCTCCTCTAATCTCAGACATAACATTTTTGTTCCAGTTTAAATGAAGGTAGAATTTGGGCCATCTTCATCTAAGTGTAAAAGAAAACGTAACTCTGAAGGAATTTTTCACTGCCGTTTTTCAGTCAGTGCAATGAATATAAATAAATTCAATACATTTGAGGTTTGTTTGTGCTATAGACCTCTTTAGATGATCCAAGGCTTTTTTTTTCCAGTGACACTGTAGAAAATTGACTTTCAATGGGACGACTCATGAGTTCAAAGACAAGCGTGTGCTTTGGTGCTCTGCTGAATTGGAGAATCTATTAATAATGGTCACATAAGACCCAAACGGTCATTGTGCAGGCGGCGTCTCAGAGCAGGAGAGATGAAGCATGCCCATTCACAGTTCAGTTCTAATTCTGAAGGCACATAGAATCTTTCTATCTAATTCAGTCTCCATATCTGTAGTGTATCATGGGTCCTCAGATTCCTCAAAGGCAAAGTCTAGGCGATTTCTCGCCATACACCCTGGGCACTTACTCCAGCTCCTCTTTGTTGGATGTACAACTTGATCTCTGCAAGACTGAATCACAGGGTCAGTGAGGGCTCAGCAGCTGGCCCAGGCCCTGCAGCATCTCCCCGCAAGCAAACTTCTCATGTCTGTTTGTTGCTCACTGTTGTTACAGTTAACCATCTCTAATGCATGCATGTGCCCACTGGTAGAAGTATCACAGTCTCAGTAACTTTCAAAAAAATTGAGCCTGAAAAATGTTCCCTAAAAGGCAATCCAAGAAATATGAGCAAAAGTTTGACCACAAGGGATAAACAAAATGCTGTTCTGTGACTGACCAATAAGGTATAACACTCAGGGTTTGTGCTGGCTACAGAGATAAATTTAAAAGGAAAGGAACACACCATTTTATGATACTCTTCAGTGATGTAAAAATATGACAATTAATGTCACTTTAAGAGGCTCTGTGCCAAGAACTCTGTAAATCAGTGGTCAGATAATTAACAGCTACTAATTCTGCTAAAATCACAGGGTAAGATAAGGAATTGTTATACAGTACCTGTGCATCCTCTCCTGAATTCATTAGTGGCATTTCGTGCACACAGCTGTGCATAATTCTGCCTGATATAAGCAAATTAACTTTCTTCATAGTAATTGCCTGGGAAGCACTTCCTAAATTAGGAGAGGGACAGGGATTATTCTGCCTATGTAATGCCTCCTATAATGGGTTCCTATATAAATAATACTTGTGGCATTTATGGACACATTTCTGTAGACATTCGCTGACTATAACTTATAGCTATTCGCGTAGAGCTTTCCACATGGTTTCACTTTTGTGATCTAGATAATTTTCATAAAACTACTTTAAACACCAGCAATGAAATTATTTCTTAATGGTAGAGAACGGATGGAAATGACCCAGTTTACCTGAAATGAGATTTACCCCAAGCAATAGCTGACACCAGCAAGTATTGCTTCTGATTGGGGCTAAAAAGCAGCACTTTACACAAATGAAAGCAATTCAGAATTAATAGCTGTGAATGTAAAACTGAAAATAATTGAAGAATGAGAAGCCTCACTTAGACTTTTTTCTTTTTAAATCAATGCTCAGAACCTCAATTTTGTTGTGCTTCTGAAGTTACGTAGATTTAGATACTTCCATTTTTTCAGTGTTCACTTCTGTTAATTTAGATCACCAGGATTAATGCCTAACTGTTTCAAGCTGTTTTAACTGAGGTATTGGAACAAACTAATGGCCAGATTGTAATACAATTACTGATTTATTTCTAGTAGTTCCATATATTAGAAACAATCCCACTGAAATCAATGAAGTAAATTGCTAATGACTGTAAGTAAGGATACTGTAACACCCCCCCCCAATTATAAATATGTTGAGCAATCCAGAGTTTTAGCTACTATATCCTTATATGAACCAGGGTCTGCATGATCTCTTCCTTTCCATCTCTCAAGGAATGAGAGGGAAGACCATAGAAGGAAAGTGTATTTGCATAGTCACACCTACTTTGCTTAGAAGATCATCAGACAGAGATTAGTTTTGGCTATTTGGGGTTAAAATCTCTTTAGTTTTGAACATGGGGTAATGCACTGTTGTCCTCCTTATTGTATGGCTAAAGGGCAACAGTTCTTTACTTAATACGCCCTGACTGAGAACATTGAACCTCACTTGCTAAGCATGGAATACTACTACCAAATCCAATTGCAAGCTGGGATTTGGGCATAGCTACTTCTAGGCAATGATGTGGACTCTGTTTAAAGAGGTTTAGGTACCATTTGCTTTTCTCCTTCCAGTATTTAGAGACAGGGGTCATCAGGTTCAATTTAGAGTCCTTAGTCCTTGTAGTGCAGATATCACTGATGACCAGGTCTAGGAGGCCAATGTTGCAGTGAAAGACAATGCACAGATGGCAGCAGCTGTGAGGTTCCTCTCTGCCTGGTGAAATCATTGTGAATGGAAACCTGACCTAGAATCTGCAAAGTAGGAAAAAGTGGCAGAGATGGCAGGAATGAGCTGCTACAGTAGCAGTAACTTAGCTCAACCCTCCTCTTCATGGGTGGGAGGTACATCCATTGGAATGAATCCCTGAATTGTGGGAATTTGGTGTCTTTGGACAACCAGCTTTTAATGGAGCGCAGCAGGGCAGAGGGGAGTCATGTGCTAAAGAGATCTCCATCAATGGGGCTCTCATACTACAAAGTGGAAAACTGGCAAAGGGCCACTGCAGAAGATACTATCAGAGGGTCTTCACTTGTGGCTCACCTGCCTTTGAATCATTGTTGCAGTATTTGCCCAAATTAATGGTGTCTTCCTCTCCCTTTTAATGTTGTTTTTTGTTCTACATGGGCGCAGTGCTTGTATGGGAGGAATGCTGCCTCACAGGGGCTCTCCAGGGTGGTGTACAGTGCTCCCAGATTTCTGGATGGGGGCCTGAGATGATTCTGTTTTGTAATATGCAATGACTGCATGATATTGAACCTGGCCCCAGGTACTGCTCATACCATATGGCAGAAGGGTTTTACATGCAACTGTCTCGGTTTGTGAAATGGTGCGATAATCTGCACCCTATGGTTTTATATTAACCCAGATAGCTTGAGACTGGGTTTAGAATTCAGGACTAAATTCCCAGTTCCTAGCTGCATGATGAAGACACTATTAGAGGTGAGCGTGAGCTGCAAGTTTGAATTCAGATGCAAGATTCCTGAAGGTTTAGGGGTGTTGGCAACAGGGCCCAACCCTACTGGTAATATTGGCCTGGATATCTTCCACCAGATCTGCCTGCAAAGGGCTTTCCATTGGCAGATCCACGGGGCTTTGCCAGAAGTGGGGAAGCTGCCTTTATATTCTCCCTTCACGGGGCACCAGTAAGGCTCCCAAACATGCAATTTATCCCCCCCCCCCACTAACTGGTGCTAGTTTGCCAATCTATAATTTTAATTATGAGACATAGAAGCATTTTGGTATGCAATATGCTTAATTAGTGAGCGTGAGCATGCCTTCTTCTATCAAATACGACAATGTGCAACTTTCTCACTGCTAGGCGATTGTGCTTTTGGTAGATTAAAAAAGCCCTTGGTTCTGTCACCACTGACTATTGTGACAGGTTTACACACCTCTTTGTGGTGTGCAACGTGCGTTATCTTAGCTCTGGTCAATATCGTTGAGCAGTTTTGGCAGCAATCAAAGGGATCTCCACAGACTCAATCAGTCAATTCAGAAGATTGATCTGACAGTGGCAAGACCTTCCCTTAGTAAATCATCTTATTTGGATAAGGGAAAGAACACAACTGCTTTGAGTGAAGCATTTCAAACTCCAAAACCAATTTTGGTGCTGAGGTGGGTACAAAAAAAGAAAAACAAAACAAACAAATAAAAAACCAAACCAATCAAAACAAAAACTGATATTTGTTTTTCTCATCACAAAATCGAAATATGCATACTGATGTCTTAAATTTAAGTATGATTCAATTGTTGTTGACTGCTGTGGCAAGAAGGTGTGTCAGGTGAAATGAAATAATAATATGCTCTTTAAAGGAGACAGCTTTTACCCCCAGAAGAAGCAACGTGGCTGGATGACAACTAACTAGATATAAAATGTTAGAGGTTAATTGAGTTTAGATGGTCTTGGAGATCCATTTCCATCGTCTTTAAGTGCAGATAACATACCGCTCAACTAGCGCATCTGGAAGTCCCCAGGCTTTATAATGCATAGTAGAGGACGTGAATTTCCACTGAGGTGTGGTGAGAAGAAATGCCGAGACCACAACCTGACAGAGTCTACTGGAGTAGTCTAACCCTCAAGCTAACCTTAGGCAAATGCTTCAAATTGGTAGGAGACTAAAGAGCAAAGCATTTTGTGTGTGCCAGTGGTGTTTCAGACAGTGATTTAGTTACATCTGAAATACTTTAATTAAACTTTTACCTAAAAAGAACTATGGAAGGAAGAGGCAAAACAAGGGTGCTCTTAAATAGGGCACTTTTCTTTTTTCTCTTTTATTTTTGAAAGAGTGGTATTGCTGCCTCTTAAAATGCCCCTGACCTCCAAAAATATTCTTACCCTGCAGCAATGGTCCATAATTCCTTAGTTTACAAGAATAGCTATGATGTCTTGGATCACTGCTGTAAAATATGGCAGTATGTTTTAAAGCCACTCCTTGATTTTGATAACTCTTTTATTGATGTTGCCAAAGATAAGAGTAAAAATCTGTGTAGGCGGGTTTTGGAAGAAATGGTCTTTTAGAGCTATGATGCATTTTCCATGATTATTATGGTGCAATTTATCTACATATGATACAGTTTCTAAAACAAACAAATTAAGGAGGACTTCAAGATAAGTGTCAGATAAAAGATCCAGATGGGATTCTGTAGATCAGTTTTAGAAATAACAGGAAATTCAGAATTAAAAAGAATCCTAAAATGCTGGGACCCCAGGCACTGTGCCTAACTGGAGCTCTAGTCCTGCCAATAAGTCACCCAAACAATCATAACTCTGCTCTGTACTGATGCTCTTTTATCGCTCCTTTCATACTTAAGATGCTGTTGTAAAAACTTTTGCACGAACTATTAAAAGGTGACAGGATCAAGCCTCTTCATTATAAGGTGTGTTAAGTTTTGGGTCAATAATTTCTTTAAAGGCTTCTCCCATCTTCCCATCACTTTTCTCATAAAATAAGGGTTTTAAGAAGCCTTCAGTTCATGGAATCTGAAATCTTAGATTTTGAGAAGAGTCATAAAATATCCATCCATGGTTTACCTCACAGTTATTTCTATGCAAGGGTCTCTCTGACCTTCATGGAAACAGCTCAGACGCTTTAGCTAAAGAAGAACATCAAATTTAGATCTAATGTTCCTCTCGGTAAGTTACAACAGTGCCAAACCAGAGAATAATCCAAGTCCTCCTCCATTTGTCAAGAGAGGCAGATCAGATTCAGTATCCAAACTCATCTGATGTCTCTGACTCCAGAAGGATTTCATTCATCTAGTCGGGGTGGAAAGTGCAAATGCTGCAAGAACAACTCTGGAGGTTTTTGGCACTCACTGATCTCAGTCTAAAGCCTGCTTGTTCTTTACTCTCAAATGGAAACTCCCAACTTCAGTTTAAATTAATCCTAGGTCTGAATATTGTCTCCCTGACCCATTTGTAACTTAATTAGATTGTTTCCTATTTCTTTCTGTAGCTGTGACTCAGGTTACTGTAGTGAAAATCTTATTAGGCTAGTGCAACAAACTACTGACAGTGCATTCATTTGGATTATTGAATTACATGGCAGGCCTCGCCCTAAACTCCTATCTAAACAATTTCAGTCACTTAGAAAACCCCAAAATGTATCTGTTCAGGGTCACAGACTCACAACTCCATAGTTCAACAAGAAACCAAGTTACTTAGTCTAAAACCTCTGGAATCTATGGCCCACACTCCTATGTATCTTTCCAATCTCCCCTGGCTCCTGTGACATATCTCCAGTTGGGTGCTTTGTAACCTCTCTGTATTTCCATGCATATCAGCATAAGGGCCTATTATGTTTTCCCTCCTTCTTCTGCCTCCACCCCATTTTAGAAAGAAGCCTAAGCAATAGCCTAAAATAAGACATGTTCTTTTCCCCCTTTCCTTTTCTTTTTCTTGACAGACACATCAGATTCTGGTGAAAGCTCAGTTATCTGAGAAAAAGATTTAATAATGAAAATTCTTAAAAAAAAAAGTATGGGAGGAATGGAGATTATTAATGATTTGTGTTACACTGGTGTCTAGAAGCTAAGATCAGTGCCCTACTGTTCTAAGCATTGCACAAACTCATAGTAAGAGGCTGTCACTCTCCCAAAGAGCTCTAAACAGAAAACCTAGAGGGTGGAGAAAAACAAGGAAATATTATCCCCTTTTCACAGATGGAAAATGAAGGCATAGACTAAGGCCTGCTCTGCACTAGAGAGTTTGGTCGACCAAATTCAGCTTTTTTTTCCAGCAAAACAATGTTGCTTCCAGCTCCAGGCACACAGACAGGCTTCATAGGTGCTGCTGGGGGAAGAGGGAGGAAAGATTCCTGCTGTGCTGTGCAGAGCCTGGATGCGAGACAGGAGCTGATGTCCTGGCATCTCCTTCATCTTCTGGTGTACAGGTCTCCACTGAGCTGGGTTGGGGTGATGGGGGACACAAGCTGTCTGTAAACTAGCTTCTTGCTCAAGATTAGTTGCTTCCATATCCTGCTGTGTGAACTTAAAGAAACCACCTGCAAAAATACTCACTGTCCCTCAAAACACTGTCTTTGTCTGTCTGTCTCCTACATGCCCCCCTGCCCTTCTGTGGGCTTCTTGTGTTGTGTTCAACAACGTCAGTTTGGCTCATAGATCAAGTGAAAAAGCAGCTGTCACTCTTGTAGGATGCCCATGGATTGATGGGATTCAGAAACATTCATCAAATGATGTGCCTGGCCCAGAAGGCACTGCAAACCCTTCCTGTGGGCAGTTGCTCACTGATATAGCTACCCACAGTGTCAATGAAAAAGCAGGTAGCGTGAATGCGCTCCACTGACACAAGGAGACTGTGAGGACGTGCAACAGTGGTTTAATTACAGCAGTGGCTGTGTATCAGCATTTGTCAACAAGCTTTCTAGTGTAGGCCAGGCAATAGGGACTCACCCAAGGTCACACAGCAAATTTGTGGCACCACGAGGAACGGAAGGAACTCTGCTGTTGTGATTTTCTTGCCTGTGTCTTCATCACAAAACTATTCTTCCTCTCTAGGCAGGTTTCCATCAGCATAGCTAGATGCAGAACGGCATGCTCGGCACTCCACTGTTTGTGGCTGTTATGTCCAGCATAGTGATATCGGCATTAGCCTTTACCAACTTGCTACTGTTAGAACCTTAAATCTTTTCTCTTGTATCACAGTTTGCAATGGTGAGATCCCTTAGCGCATGGTCTCAAAGACAACATTAAGAAAACACATGAACATTATGGGCCATATTCTCAGCTGCTGTAAAACTGCTTAATGTCACTGAGGCCAATGGAAGAACTGGCAACTCCATGCCCTGTTAATCTAAGAAATATAATTCTGATTTGTCTGGAAACAATCTACTGTTGGATTCTTTTCTATTCATCCCATTTTTGCTGTATGACTTTCTAGATTTCTGCCTTGATTGCCATTTTGTGTATCTCCAAAGTCTCTCATAGGGCCAAAGATACTGAGAAAATTGGTTCTTGAAGTTTATCTCTTAAATATATGGTCTGTTTTTCAAATTGCCGAGCACCCATGAACTTGGGTGGGAGCTGCTGGGTGTTCAGTCCTTGTATTCAAATCTTAAAATAATGGACTAACTTTAAGTACTCAGTTTTAAAGCTCTCTCTTTTAGCCTACTGACCATAAGCTGTGAGCATAGTGAGATACAGCATGAGGGCTTAGACTCCTAGGGCCTGACCACATGCGGGAATGTGCTTCCTCAGCCCCTGGTAGAAACGTGAATTTTGGAGTGTGGTAGAGGAGAATGATACTGAAATGTGCTGAAGGCAGGCAACTTCCACTGAAACCGGACATCAGCAGGAGTCACCAGTGCTCAGAGTTCCTTGGAGTAGGGAACAGAGACAAATCAAATCCTCATTCCTTTAAAATTAAAAGTGAGAAGCATGCTGTCAGTTAGTGTGAATTCTGTGGGGCCGTTTTTTTCCTTACTGGCAAGTCCCCTGCATGACACCCTTTGATGCTGAGAGCTGACGAGATTTTTGACATGGCTTTTAATGAATGCACGTTCAGGTTCTGTCTCCAATCCATGTCACATAGAGAACACACATGCTAACCATGACAGCTGCACAAAAATTCTCCCACTGTTCACTTTTTTTTTTTTTGACACAAATGAATGACTTTTTGGAATGACCAGGCACTATCATAAAGCCTCTATTTCTTTTGCCTTTCCCCCCCCCCCTTTCCCTTTTCCTTTACCTACAGCTCTTTCTGGAAAAAGACCATGGTGGAAGAATGTCCTTTGTTTTTACTGATGAAAACACTAACACTTTTACTGAAACCTTTAAATAATAATAATAATAAAAAATTAAAAGAACCAAACCAAATTAAATCAAATCTATCCATGAGTGTGAAGAAATTCAAAAGACAGCTGAAGGTAGGAGAAGAAATTAAGAGGATGAGAATTTGCCCCACCCATCCAGAGGTCTGATAACTAAGTACAATGTGTCACTCTTCATATCTTATTTACTGAAAAGGGTGTCTGGCTTCACTGGGATAGAAACCTCCCTTTGGAAGGTGGGGAGTAAGCCAGCCTGAAATAGAAATAAAAACCACATCTCTCTAATTCAGTTTCAATTGCTCATTTGTACCAATAAAACGTTATTGTAAACAAGATGAAAATTTCATTAGTTATGCACCCAGAATAGCTGTGAGTGCCAACATGAATGTACAAGAAGGATCCCCCAATACATCCCATTTATGCACTTTTGGTTTCATAAGAAGCAGCACAAAAACCTGATTAGATTCCTTTACATCCCTTTTAATAGAGAAAATATCTTCATATTGGTTTTTTTTCCTTGCTTTTAAAGCAAAATATGATGTGTAAGGATAAAGAAACTCTGCACTGTGGAATGGAAATCAATTATGCCACATATCATGCTTCTAAATTTCCTTCCATATCTAACAAGCTCTGCATTGACAAACACATATTAGTATGAGATGAAGAACTGGCAGGAGAGAAATTGTGGAAACCAAATGGCTCAGTGAATATCTTTTTCCACTGCTGTTGTTGCTGTTCTCTGAGATTAAATTTTTAATCTGGAGTCATCTCCTCTTATCTCTTTAGCCAAATTTATTCTACAATAAAATCTTCATAAATTATGAAACAGAATGTTCCTCTTCCTTGCAAGGCAATTGTACTAGGCTCTAAAACAGAAGGAGAAAGCAAACTTTTGTTTAATGAAGAGTAACTAGTGATTTTTTTTCTGGAAGAAATTTACAAGCCATAAATGCCTTAATCACTGGATTCTGTGTGCATTGAGAATAGGATAAATAAACTAATTAAGGGTTAATAGTCCAATTGGGCAGCTAACGGAGTCAGTGGTAAAAGTCCCATTGACTTAAATGAGCACCAAGTATTTTCAGAGTCTTATACGCAGCACAAAATATCATTAATATTGAGTCAGTATCTTAATGTCACTGAGCATTACATTCAGTGATGTGTTAATATAGCACTTGATCATAACATTATTAATTCTCTTTTAACATCTGCTCCAAAGACCTGCTTAAGTCAACAGGAGTCTTTTCATGGACTTTCAAGGCGCTTTGGACCAGTCTCCTTTCAATTCATGAGCTGGGTTTGTGAATTGGGTAAAGTAAGGGAATAAGTGTACTGTTCTTAAACAAAACTGTAGAAACCACAAGGGAGAGCTTTCCAGGGTTGTCTGACTGGGTTTGTTTTTATCCAAATGATTTCTAGATAGATAGAACAGCCACTCAACACAGCTAACCATTTGGAATTTTTCTATTGGTTTGCTCAAATTGTTGGTCCCTCCCCCGCCTCTGGTATATCTAATACTTTCCAGGCATAAGGGCAAACCTGTCACAGACTGTGCTCTGACTCTGCCCTTTAGTGTAACTCTCTGGGTGTGTATCAGTCTTGCTGCCAGATCCTGAGCCTCATCCTCTTGCAATGAGGAAGAACGCAGCTCTGCTTATCTGAGAGTGTGTCCCTGGCATCATCAGCACCTCTGATTCTCAGTGTAGCTCTTTCTGTCAGTTCAAAGAATCTTGTACTCCTGTTGGAGACATATGCTCTTGGAAGCCAGGTATGCAGCAGATGTTTGCAGTGACCCAAGCCATTTTTTTAAAATAAGCCAGTATTTGTTAGTTACCTGAAATACGCAGGGTCACCAAGTCAGAATGGTCAAACAAAGTCCACCTGCCTGAGCCTGGTTGCCACATACCCTGTCTTGCCCATGTATCGAGCATTCATCAGTCCCTGGCTTTGCACAGCTGGCTCTTTCTGATGTTCACTCATCTTCATTCTTTGTCTTCATCTCCAATCACACTGTGTTCACATGTCCTACCCCCTTGGTGAACACTCATTGGCTATGTCTACAGTGGAGGCTTAAGTTGACTTAATTAGGCTTAAGTCGACTTAAGCAACTCCAGAGCCACATTTGGAGTTTATTAAGTCAATTAAGGCACTTGCTTAAATCAACTTAATAGCTCTCACCCTTAAAGTCGACTTTAAGGGTTAAGTTGACTTTATTAAGTCAACTTAACAAAATGTGGCCATTAAAGTTGAGTTAATAAACTTGACCAGAGGCAGGGGACCCATTTAAAGTGGACTTAATTAAGTCCACTTTAAATGGGTCCCCGGCTTAAGTTGACTTTATAAATTTGACTTGAACAACTGGGGACTCTTGAAGTTGACTTAATAAGGTCGACTTTAAGTCGATCTTACTAAGTTGACTTAACTGAGCCCTCTAATGTAGACGTAGCCATTAAAAGTTAAGGAGTTGAGCTGCAGTTCTGCATTGCAGCTCTAAGGTTACTCCATTTATAAGTGCCACAAGACTCCTTGCTTTTTTTGCTTTACTAGACTAACAAGGCTGCCCCGTTGGAACTCCATTTATATAAATGGTAAAACTCCCCACTCCACTCCCATGCCTACTTGACACTATCCAGTTGCTACATATTTTACCCTTTGTTCTAGGAAAGAAATATCCCCTTACCAGTCTGTGGATAAAAATTAGAACTTGACACATTTTTTATGGACATTTGATAAAAACCACAGGTTCAGGCTGACCAAAACTGTTTGTGAACTTGACACTAATTCTATAAATAGTTTTGGATTTTTTTCTAAGTTAGATTTTCAAGGGGATAGAGATATCATTCTTAAAACAAGTGAAGAAGGATGTGCTGCCATATTCCAATTTTTCCCAATAGCCTAGTGATTAGGGCATTGGCATAAGGTGTGGGGCACCTGGTTTCAAAGTCTCTGCAGCAAGGAGTTGAACTCAGGTCTCCAAGCGAGTATCCTAACTGCTGGGCTATGAGAGAAGAGGGGGGTACCATGACCTGTCCTCTTTTGTGCATTTATCCCCAAATTTCTTTTCTTTTGTTTAAAAAAGAAATGTTTAACAATGCCCAGAAATGAAACATTTCATTTCAAGTGGAACAAATGGAACAAACAGGGGGTCCAGATAATCTCCATCCGAAAATTCTGAAGGAACTCACACATGAAATTGCCAGCCCTTTAGCAAGGATTTTTAAAGTACTGGTGAACACAGGTGGTGTACCTTATGACTGGAGAATTGCTAACGTAGTCCCTATTTTCAAAAAAGGGAGTAAAAGTGATCCAGGTAACTACGGGCCTGTTAGTTTGACCTCAACAGTATGCAAGGCCTTGGAGAAAATTTTGAAGGAGAAGGTACTTAAGGATATTGAGGAGAATGGTAACTGTGATAAAATACAACATGGCTTTACCAAAGGTAGATTGTACCAGACCAACCTGATCTCCTATTTTGAGAAGATAGATTTTTTGGATACAGGGAATGTGGTGGACCTAATTTACTTAGATTTCAGCAAGGCATTTGATACAGTTCCACACAGGGAATTATTAGTTAAATTGGGAAAGATGGGTATTAATATGAAACTAGAAAGGTGGATAAAGAACTGGTTACAAGGGAGATAACAGACGATCATAGTGAAAGGTGAACTGTCTAGCTGGAAGGAGGGTACTAGTGGAGTTCCCCAAGGATCGGTCCCGGGACCCATCTTATTCAACATTTTCATTACTGACCTTGGCACAAAAAGTGGGAATGTGCTAATTAAGTCTGCAGATGACACCAAGCTGGGAGGTATTTCCCAATACAGAGGAGGATCGGGACAGCATATAGAATGATTTGGATGACCTTGTAAAGTGGAGCATTAGAAATAGGATGAAATTCAACAATGGGACGTGCAAGGTCATGCACTTAGGGACAAATAACAGGCATTTTTCTTATAAGTTGGGAATGCATCAGCTGGAAGTGACAGGGGAGGAGAAGGACCTGGACGTACTGGTTGATCACAGAATGACAATGAGTAGCCAATGTGATGTGGCAGTGAAAAAAACTAATGTGGTCCTAGGGTTCATCAGAAGAGGTATTTCCAATAGAGATAGGGAGGTGTTAGTACCCTTATATAAGGCACTCCTCTGACCACACTTGGAATATTGTGTACAGTTTGGGTCACCCATTTTTAAGAAAGATGAAGTCAAACTGGAACAGGTGCAAAGAAGGGCTACAAGGATGATTCCTGGAATGGAAAATCTTCCCTATGAGAGATGACTTAAAGAGCTTGGTTTGTTTAGTCTGACCAAAAGAAAGGTGAGACGAGATATGATTACTCTTTATGAATACATTAGAGGGATAAATACAAGGGAGGGAGAGGAATTATTTGAATACAGCGCCAATGTGGACACAAGAACAAATGGATACAAACTGTCCTGCAGAAAATGTAGGCTTGAAATTAGATGCAGATTCCCAACCATCTGAGCCGTAAAGTTCTGGAATAGTCTACCAAAGGAAGTGGTGGGGGCAACAACCTTAGGTGCCTTCAAAACCGAGCTTGACAAGTTTATGAAGGGAATGATATGATGGGCAGCATAGCTTGGCCATTGTCTGTCTTTTACTACTGGTGATGGGTATGATAGTGACCTGGGAATTACTCAGTTATGGGTTTGAGGTACATTGTAGGAGTGGGTCGGTGAGGTTTTATAGCCTGCACTGTGCGGGAGGTCAGACTAGATGATCATATTGGTCCCTTCTGACCTTACAGTCTGAGTCTGAGTCTGTCTCTCTCAGTCTTCTTTAATTTGCTGAAAATTTTCAGTTCAGGTTGAACCAAATTTTTTTGTTTCGGGAATTTCCAGAAAACCCAGTAGTCAGTTATTCATCCTGTTCTTGTAACAATACACACTGAATTTGGAAAGTGAGTCACATTTACTTTTCATTAAACAATACAGAAATTTTCCATGTTCTGCACAAAGTCCTAGCCAGCAATAATCTGGAGGGCACATATCCTGTGTGATACTACCCCAAACTTCTTCTTCTGAAAAACAAACAAACAAAAAAAGAACTTTACTCTTTATTCCATCCTGTGCAGGCCAAATCTACAACAGCAGCAAACCTGGTGTCATAAATTGCCTGTCTCACTTCAATTTTGATAGTGAGATAACATGACACTTAGGCAATAATCTTAAAGGCAGTGTCAGTAAAGAAACAGTAACACATTACTCAAATTCATGGCTAGCCTATGATGATGCCAAAGAATCAAGGAAGGAGTCGCTTTCTTTTAACACTGAACAAGGAGCTTCATTAGAATAAATAAATCAGAAGAGATACTGCTTTCAAACATCATTGTCTTTCTTTGCTTCACTGCCGAGCTTCTGCGTTCAAGTCCCATCTGCCTACAAATCCCAGCTACTCCTCAGATGCTGCTTTATTTCTATTTTCAGTTTTAAAGGCTCAGGATGCGTAACCTGAAAATAGCCACTATAGATCTGTGAGCTGATGAATACAACTGGACGTGGTGTTTCACTTCCTACAAATATAGACAGCTGAGACACTTCCACATCAGCTGAAATATTCTCTTAATGTTCACAGCTCCTCACAGGAAGCAGTATTACAGAAGAGCACTTTAACACGTCTGCTGTAACTCACTACTATGGCTATGACTGGTACATTTTTCCATATATACAGTGTCACTACAGATATCTTTTGGGGATAATGAGAAAAACTCCAGCCAGAAAAAGCAAAAAGGAAACCTTTGTCCTTTCCATACATTAAGTCTGCCTGTCAGATGATAGGTACCTCTTCAGAGAGGCAGATTCCATAGAGATGTAAAGCTATGTTATAAAACCAAGTCATAATGAGCACATAGGTACTAACAGTACATCCACCATTCCCTTAAAAGGAGCACTCCAAGGTGTTTATTTTGATTATGACCCATAGGGGATAAGCAGGGTCAGTAGGCTATATGGACTCCAAACAACACCTATAAAAACCTACCAGTTTGGGGCCAACGCCAAGGAGTATGAAATTTTGTGACCCTTGCAAACTACTTTATTGGTTTGAGAGGCTTCCAAGAGAAGCTGCAGAGACTGAATTTACTTGCAGATTTGACTGTATTGCTTCAGGGTTTAACAGGATCTTTGGATTTTTCTTCTCATTGCAACAAGTATTTGGCCTCATCTTCCTCTAGATGCTGTTCCCCCAGTGTTTAATCTTAACAATGGCTTTGATGTGCTGTTCCAGTATGACCTGATCCCATGACCTACACTTCCCTGTATTTATTTCCTTCTATTCTGTAAGTTTTCCCATCTTCAAAGTGTCTGACAAAATAGGATATTCTGCCACGAAAGCTCATGCAACAAATCAGTTTGTTAAGCTTTAAGTGCCACAGGACTCCTTGTTTGGTTTACTGAACTAGACTAACACAACTGCTGCTTTGGAACTTCACAAAATTCATACGGGTTCCTTGGCCTCTTGCCCCTATTAATATTGCAGGAGCACCTAAGATGCCAAAGACATGGATTTCACACCCATTATGTTTTGTGGAGTACACACTTCAATCCATTCCTCTCCCATTCCAACCCAATTCAACTTTAAAGAACAGTTTTCTAATTCATGTAGCTCCTTTCCAATATGCCATGGTCACCATAGATTCAAGGAAACATTTGTCAACAGTTTCCCCACTGTGGGCGCATCTACACTTACTAGTTATTTCAGATTTAGGAGGCTTACTTCAAAATAACATAATCCCTTTCCATGGATGCATTTTCTTATATTGAATTAAGCCTTTCCTTATTTTGAGTTAAGGAAGCACTAATTTTATATAATAAAAATCTCTTTTTACATTGAAGTAATGGTTACTTCAAAGTTATTAGTTAGAATTAAGTCACTTTTAGCCACAAAGTAGGCTTCATTTGAACTAATTTCCCTATTCACTCGCCTACCTTCCCCTAGTTTTCATTAGAGAGCCCACTGAAGACTCTCCTTTGAAGTAATAAAGCCTACTTTATTTCAAATTAGGAGACTAGTGAAGACTCTCTAATTCAAAATAATAACTTTGATTTAAATTTGAAGTAGTTAATTCAAAATAACTATTTTGAATTAACTTTGTCAGTGTAGACATAGCCTGTGGTATCTAAAATAATGCAGTATCTCTGTATATTTAGAATAGCAGAATTGGTATTTCAGATGCAGTGGTGGTCAGGTCAGTGTTTTCACTGTAGCTACTGTGTCAGGAATAAAAGAATCTAAAACAAGAGTGCCACAGATGGGCTTCATGTTATGGCAGGGGTCTCAAACACGTGGCCCCTAAATCTATTTCCTGCAGCCCGCAACGACACCATTTTTACTGATATTTGCGATACTGTTGTATGAAAAGGCTTTAGGAGTGTGGCCTACGGGCTAATATACTAGGCCTCATGTGGCCTTTCACTAGGCCTCAGGCGGCCTTCATGGTGATTTGAGTTTGAGACCCCTGTGTTATGAGATGAGAACCACAGAAGGTATCAACTAGCATAGCTCCAGTGATTACGAATATTGACACAAACTAAAGATCTGGCCCCTATAATTTCAAAAAAAAAGTAATCTGGTTCCTTTCTCACCTGCACACACTTTATTCCAGCGTAGAAAGTCAGCTGATAACATTCTAGTCAGTCAAATTTTCAGTGTTCAGATGGGCTAGGAATTAAACAACACATGTTTACCCACCCCTACTTCTGAGATTTTCTAGTCTTCCCCTCTTCTCCCACGTCACCAGCTCATTCCAGATTACAAAGCAGCTGTATTGCTACCTGCTATGTGACTGAATATATTCTTGATCAGAAAGTAGAAATAATTGAATACATCATGTGCAATGACATCTGGAAGGGTACTGTTCTGTATTCTCCCCAGTGAAGCATGCTGGAACACCTGTTTCCTATCTTAAAATTGTTTACCATTGCTGCCGGAGAAGTCAGTGGTGAAACGGCATCATTAAGTCAAGTTATCCTGCTCAGCCACCTGTTGAGAAAGAGAGAGGAATCTGTTAAAGCAATCCCCAAGTCTCATTTCTGCCCAGAATGATATTGAACATGTGTCTGTAGGATTTTGTGAGTGACAATCTCTTTCATACTAGGGTGGACGGGAGGGGAAGGGAAGCACTACAACACACACAATGCCTCAGGTGGAAGAAAGAGGTGTCCCTGTTGGGACTGTACTACAGCTACTGAAAAGAGACTGAAACAAAAATTTCTTGGAAGTAGTGAATTTGCTCATGGTTCCAAGTTCCTAAGGGGTAGCTGTGTTGGTCTACTACAGCAAAACAAAGAAGGAGTCCTGGGGCACTTTCAAAGACTAACAGATTTATTTATTGCATGAGCTATCATGGGACAAAATCCCACTTTGTCAGGTGTGTTGAAGATGAGGAACTTAAGAATGGGATGAAATAAATGCGTGAAGCATAAGTCATGGGAACAGGTCACACCGTAACAGCAAACCAAAGCAGTTGTTAAAAATCAAACACTGAGGAACAGCATATAGAGGGAGGTCAGGTCAAATCATCTGTTGTAAAGGGAAGAGAAAACATAGTCCCTATTCAGTCCTGACTTTCCAGAGTCAAATTTGCATATGAATTCCAATTCTGCAGTTTGTCTTTGAAGATTTGCTTTGCTTGGTCATGGCTGATATTGATATGGCCTTAGAGAGGCATTTGTTAGAGCCATTGTTAGGGAGTGGGATGTTGGGGTGATTACCGCTGGCTCTGCCGTTCAGTTGGCCATTTGCTTCAACACCATAATGTGGGCTGAGGAGGTTGGATTGGACCAGGGGGTGTAGCATGAGACTGGGATTGGGGCTGGGGAGTAGTGTATGGTAGGGGAGGAAGGGGGCTTTGTAGAGGCCAATTCACCCTGGACCCTGCCCACTGCTAGTGACGGCCTTGCTTTATGTTATTTTTTTACTGAGAGGGACTGTTTCTTTGGTAATGCTGATGAGGAGGAGGAAGGTTCAGTGGCAGACAGGGATAACTGGACAGGGGAAGGAACAAGGCATTATTTAAGAGCAGACTGTGATGTGCATGAATCCATTGCCGGGTGATTTTAGGAAAGAGCTTAGGTATAAGTCCCTAAAGCTTTGTACACCAGAGTTCAGCCTAACACGTTCTGTCTGGCTTGACTCAGTACATTGGGGTTGTAGCCCATGTAAGCTTATGCTCGAAGAAATCCGTTAGTCTATAAGGTGCCACAGGACTCCCGCTGCTTTTGCTGTACTGGATAAGAGCCTCGGACAGCTGTTTCCTTCATGTCAGAGTCTGGCTTCTTTACTCCCAACTGCAAGTCTGGATTAAGGGGGTCTCAGGACCCCAAGCTGCCCACCACTATGAGTCCTCTCCCACCTGGAGCCCTAGCCTCCTATCATTGGGGGGTCCCCCAACACAACTGCCTGCACATGGTCCAGCTCTGGGGGGGCCCTGGAGTCAGGCTGCTCTCCATGAATCTCCCATCCCAGCCCCAATCTGGCTGGTCTGCCCTTGGGGATGGGGACAGTTGGTTAATGGTGTGTTCTCCAGCGCACACCTGGAAGGCCATGTTGGAGGCCGTACCACATGCTGCTGGCCCCAGCCCCACAAATATGTGCTGGCCCACCACACTCCCAGGGGCGGACAAAGAGAGATTAATTGCGTAGGGTTATGCAAGGGGTATGTCAAAAATTTTGATATCAGATTAAGCAATCTGATGCTATCTAGTAGAACCCTCCCAAGTCCTTTCAGTTCTTGCTAGTCTTTAATGACTGGAGTAGAAGACTAGAGACCAGCAGCAGACAATATGACAGGTTTATTGGGAGCTTTTTCATGCAAACATCCATTAGATCACCCAGTCCTTTACACCAATAAATTTGCCCTCCCCAGTAAATTTTACTTTCTTTCCTTCCTGGTTCACCTCAGTTTTACAATGTATTTTCACCAAACATTTCTTTAATATTATTTCAAGATGATTGTTTAAACCAATCCTAACATATTGTAACATAATTCACCAACCAATCATACCCCGCCACCTTAACTGATTAGAGCGAGTTATAGGTCAGACAGAAACAATCAAGGACTCAGACAGCAGTTATCAGCAATAGGTACCAGGATGACCAAACAATACAAAATGTAGAATCTCTCACCACAAACCAGGCAGGATGCTATCAACTTTGGTCAAGCAGCCCGTGGTTTTGCTTGAATATCACTAGCTAGCTAAGTGATACAAACATACTTAAAACAAACAGGGAGTCCTGTGGCACTTAAAGACTAACACATTTATTTATTGCATGAACTTTCCTGGGAGAAAATCCCACTTCATCAGACACTAGTGGGGTTTCTCCCAGGAAAGCTCATGCAGAAAATAAATTAGTGAGTTTTTAAGTGTCACAGGACTCCTTGTTTGTTTTACTGAACTAAACTAACAAAGGCTGGCCCTTTGGAACTTAAAAATATAAAAATCATAGGCCTCACAGACAGGCCTAAATATCTAGTCTAATTATTATTTGCTGAATTTATAAAACAACAAATCTTAGATGTGTGAAGCACCACAAAAAACATAAGCAAAAGCCCACCCCCAGAAATATTCTGTTTCTGAATTCTGTACTCCAGTAATTCTTCTACCAGAAAATTTCAATAGTGAAGATGAAATTACAGTAATAGATAAGATTTCACACTGATTGAAGCCCCATTGTATACAAACTGGGTATGAATATATTTCTGCTCTGAAAAGTTTACAGCTAAATATTCAAATCAAACAGAGAAAGAATTATGAAGCCTATGAATAAAAATACAGTAAAGAAAACAAAAGAGACAAAGAAACAATCAATAAAATAAGGGGGGGGTAAAGATTAAAAGGAAATAAATAAGAAGCATGCCGGTTATTCACAGAATCACCTACTGTCTCGGAAGATATGTACTAACCCATCAGACCTGGTATAGTCTGTCACTTTACACAAACAGTGCATGTAAGAAGTTTCTACAAATCATTTATGAAAATAAAATGTCTGAACAGTAGAATGAAGTTTCTAACATTGAGCTCTGTTGCAATGTGGACTGATCTTACAAGTGAGATTGTTAAAAAGTTATTGCTTGAGACAAGATGCGAGTCGATGGAACACTAGGAAAATATACTGTAGTGAGAAAAACGTTCCCTTGGCAGGTAAATGGACTGGCTGACCTACAAGGGCTCTCCCAATCTCTTGCCTTCTGTGATTATATTTACAGCTTTCCTGCCTCGTTCTTTTCCCCCTACAAATATTCAGAGGATATAAATATGTAGATATTTAAAGGATATAGTTAAATCCCACTGTCAAAATAAAAAACAGCTTTATTTCAGAGACATGCTGCAACATGTGCACCAAACTGAAACACAAAAGAGCAACTATATTGTTTGTAAAATGGGGAAGGGACTAAAACAATATGGGAAGATTTTATTTCTCAGTTTCTGTTTTAAGATTATTACAAAATAAGTTGGTGGAAGAAGAGGGAGAGTCAGGGCCCGAATGATAATTTCAGAAGGACACAGCTATTTGGTACATCCCAAAGTCAAACCAGAGAACCCTGTGCTGAACACCTATCTCTTAACATTCAAGGTGCAATGTCAGCCCTGAAAGGACAGTTGATGAGAGACAGTTGTGGAAGGACTGAAGTCCGGCAGAGGTGATTAAATCTCTCCAACCCTTTTGAAGGTCAGATCTATGAGCTAAATTCACAAAAGGCCTTAGGTGCTTATCTGTCATTTTAGGAACCTAAATCCAAGACTCAGACCCCACTGGGACTCAAAAAACCCTGCTCAGTTGCTCCTAAATCCTGCGGCAGCTACGTTTGTGCAATGAAAGTTCCCTGTGTGCCTTTATTTCTGCCCTTGAGTGTGTGCAGTGCAGCCCCTGGCCAGGCACCAATCTAACCTCCAGAGCAACACAGGAACTAGAAGATACGTGATTCTCTGCTTAAGTTGCATACAAAGCACAACATATTAAGCATGTTCAGACCTCATCTACCAGTTCAGGCCTCTGGCTCAGGTCTCAGGTGTCTGATCTCACTTCAGATCTCTTCTCCCTCTCAGGTGGAGGGCAGACTTTAACCACAGGTTTCCTACTTCCCACGTAAAGACCCTAAGCACTGGACTAACATTCACAGGAGGGACAGCTACTATTGCCAACTCCTTGCAAATTGGCTTAAGCCCCTAACATAAAGCAGGTATGTTCAGAGATGATTTTCAAGCAGAGGAAAGTGACTTATTGCTGCCCATCTCTCAGATAAGGCTGGAGCTTGGCAAACACCCATTTCCTTGGCACCTCCCATTGGGTAACTTAGGTGAAGAATGGCCTAACTCAGTGGTTTCTAAACCATGGCTTGTGTCCCAATGGTGGGTCACAGACCCTCAGGTACTGGATCACAGTGCCCCTGCTGCCGCCACCGAAAGACTGGAATGCATTGCTGAAAGAGGTGACTGTTGGGTCGTGGGCATAAATGATTTTTTTCAACTGGGTCCTGAGGAAAAAAGTTTGAAAACCACTTGGTCTAGCTTGTCAATTTTTGTGAATAGTATTTTAAGACCCCTATTTCTCCCCACTCATTGTATGGAGAGCTGAGGTGCTGAAGTCAGGCCCTGTAAGTCCCAATGATTTGAAGTTGTCTAGAAGTTAGGTGTGGTGACACTTGCCAAAATTCCTTCACGAATCTAGCACTTGTTGCTTAAATATGCGTCTTATGAATTTATCTACAGATTTGATTGTTACGTAACTAGACCTAAAGCAGTAAAAAGTATTTGCAAACATCCATTTGTGTTCTGAATGAGCGTTCAAGCAGAACCTTTTTATGCATCTTTCTGCTCATAAACACTCCCCAGGTACCATTATTTGATCATTCCCAGGCACCAGAGGAATAGCTGGTCTCTTTGGGTACCTCTACACTTACAATTGCATTTGAATAAATGAGGATTAATTTGAACTAAATTAATGCATGGCTATACTGGCTTTCATTACTTTGAACTGAGGAAGTCCTTAGTTCGAAGTAATGAACACTTACTTCAAAGTTATAAAACCCTGCTTAACTTCAAAGTAAAGGTTAATTCAAATGTATTAATTCAAATTAACCCAGTGGAGCTGTGTTAATTTGAACTGTTAGTTCAAATTAATGCAGTTTGACCTTCTTCCTCCCAAGGTGCAAGGCACCCAGGAAGGAAGTGCCTGCCCTGGGTGGGGGATACCCAGGGCAAGCAGCCCCAAAGGCAACCCCCCAGCCATGCTCTGGTCTGGCCCAGGCCGATCAGGCCCAGTACCCTGGCTGGGAGGGGGGTGCCTTCCCCGCTGGCCACCGAGTGCAGCCAGAGCCAGGTGTGGGGTGCCCTGGCCACGCTGAGCTGGGCAGCAGGGAAAGCATCACCTGCCAGGTTGCTGGCATATTTGCTCGATTTAATTAGTTTGAAGTAAGGTAATTTGAAGTAATGTTCTAAGTGTAGACATGACCTTTATGATTACCTGAACGTGTATTACCACATGCACGTGTAACCCGATGCTCCAGAATTTGAGGGGAATGACTTGAATATAAAGACATGCCTTGCTCCTGCTTTAGTTTAGAAACCTACAAGCCCTAACGCACAGTCTTGACTCATGAGCTTCAATACATTAGATTTCCCTTGTCAGCTAATTTAAGAGTCACTGAATCAAGCAGTAAAAACAATACCATGTTACTGAGGTACTAATTTTATACGACAAGTAATACAACAACAAATGGAAGAGAACAGGCTGCTGGCAACTCAGGGGTGGAAAAATATTAGTCCCATCTACTTAGCAAAACTTCGATCTAGTGAAAAATGTCAAACCTCATTTTTCAATAAATAGGATTAAAATGTCACGATTTCTTCCCCCTGCGTCCTTCACCAACATTGCTATTCACAATATGAGTGGTGGAAAAAGAGGATTTCAGAAATGTTAGATGACCACCTTGTATTGCAGAGAGCACTGCACAGCTTCCAGGCAAACTTTTGCACTAGCACAGGAGCGGCTGTTGATCTGTCAGCCACACAGTGCAGATTCAGTCTACATGTTTACATCTCCCCGTACAAGAAGGCCCGACATGGTTTGTGACCTCCAGGCACTATTTTAATAGCAATAATAATCTATAGATTGACATTGCACTGTTGAACGTATGATCTGAGAGCTCAGATTTCATTGTGGTTGATTTTTTCTAAATATGACCTTGTTTCTTTTCTTTCTAGGAGAGGTTAAATTTGTGAAGGGAGGGAGCTGGTCAAAGTTCTATATGTATCCTAGCCTATAAAGATGCACAAATATGCTACATTAAGTGCACCAACCGCAAGTCATTGTAATTGTGCCATAATACAGAAGTTGTCTAATTATTTTGGCCTGGATTATTAAGCACATTTGAAAATTGGCTGAATTGCTTGATTTGGTAAAAAATTACATGCTACATTTAATCATCCCTCCTTTAAGGAACAAATGTCATTAAACACCACTTAATTAGCAGTTCCTACATTCCCACTGTGTGAAAAATTGTATCCTTGATGACTACAAAACATTTTTAAGGTCAAATGTGGTGAATAAAAATATCATTGAATGCCCTCTGGTAATAGACTACATAAAAGTGCAGCTCCTTTCCATTAATTGGAAAGATTAGTTCTGTATTACAGTTAATCAAAGTCTACTCTGTAAAGATTGAGCTGACCCAGTGTGGCTAAGTTTACATTTTTTTTTCCAGTTGTTTATAAGCAGGCTGATTTGTTATGGTGCACAGAAATAAAAATGTCCTCTTGTGCTGTTTACTTACAGTGCTGCCATATGTTAAAGCAGGGGATTCAAGAAACAGGCCTGGTAGAGGAGGAGACAGATTCTTGGAAAGACGGAAATTGATCAACTCACTAAGATCATGAAAAGAATTTTCTTGTTTCCTGTTTTGTTTTTTTTTGGCTCATATGGTTTCCCCCTTCTTCTTCCTACACCCTGAATGAAATCAGAGATCCATCTGCTTCACTTTCCTTTCTTCACCATTGTATTCCCACATCCCATCGCATGTGATCTATGCGTCTGGTCCTCTATCCTGATTATTTTACACAGATCTCTGGCACTTAGCGTTATTCCTGTTTAAAAAGTATGTCAAGAGCCAGATTTTTGGCAGGCTGCGGCGTAACAGTCCATTAATCTCCATCACTGGCTCCATCTTCTAATGTATAAATCAAAGAGGAAAGAAGGGATAGTCATTAGAATCTGGCAACACAGCCAGATTTTATTTTTAGGTAGGAAGCGAAGGCAGGTGCTGTGGCCTGTGACAAAACTATCATTGTGCTCTGTGCAAACTGAGGAGAATGCCAGACTGGCTTCTGGCAGATAGTCTCAGCATAGATCAGTGTAGCTTTGCAAGGAGACAGTTTTCCTTCAGCCGTATGGCTGAGCTGATACTACACAGGGACCACAGTGACACCCAGAAACTCTGCACGTACATGAAGTCAGTTTCTATCTTAGACAGGTCCCTACAACTCCTCTTGAACTTAGGGAGGCCATTATTGATATCAGAGGACAGAATTTGTCCTGAAAGGCCTGATACTCAGCTTCTGTGGAGATGGGAAAGCTGCTGTCCGGAGGAGTAGATGGTTTAGCATTTTGTGTATTCAGGGACCTATCAGGCTCCTGCTATAAAAGGCGCTGGTACAGGACTGTTCTAACTTACACCACGCTTCTACTACCTCTCAGGGCATCAGAGGAATCTCCATAGTGCAGGGAACTCAAATCTACATCTCCTCCAAGAAATGACTATGATGGAGGCTGGAAGTAGGGCTGATATTTGAGCGCTCACAGTGGTTGGGCTGAAGAGGCTCACTGCCCAAGGGATGTGTTTTTGCTAGACTATTTCTACTCATTTTAAAGGCCATAAGAGACAAATCTATCATGAATGTGCCTCCTTTTAGCCTCTGCTTGAAGTCAAACTCAATGTAATTGTTAATGGCAAGAACATGGTCCCAGAAACCACCTCCCACTCTGAAATTGGCTTTGATCTTCAGGCAGGAGAACCTCAAAAATGAGGGCAAAATGAGCCAGTAAAACCTTGTCCATTAGTATTTGAATTTCAGAGAAGCATGATACTGGGCAATAGCTGGTGGCATCATTTGACATGTGATTTCCTGTGTTTGAGGAGTGCAAATCCTCCCTTGGAATGTAGGGCAGGAAATAGGTCTGCCATTCACCCTTGGGGCTTTGTTGAATGTTTGGGGCATGTCCGTGCTTAAACTGGTGCATAGGCATAGCTGTGCCACTGTAGCTATTGAAAAAAAAAGCAAGGAGTCTTGTGGCACTTAAAGACTAAGGGTATGTCCACACGTCTCTTTTATTTCGAAATAATATTGGTTATTTCAAAATAAAAAAGATTAGGTCCACACAACATTTTCTTATTTCGAAATGACAGCTGTTTCAATAGCAGGCTTGCCCTTAATTCGAATTAACTTATTTCAAAACAAGGACTTTATTTCGAAATAATGATGTATGTGTGGACATAACCTAACAGATTTATTTATCACATGGGCTTTTGTGGGAGAATATCCCTCTTCGTCAGATGCTCTGAAGAGCAAAGTGTCTGATGAAGTGGCATATTCTCCCACAAAAGCTCATGTGATAAATAAATCTGTTAGTCTTAAGTGCCACAAGACTCCTTGCTTTTTTTTGCTTTACTAGACTAACATGGCTGCCCCTTTGGAACTGGAGCTATTGAAGATGCTCTAAGCCAGCAGGACACAGCTCTCCCATCTACTTAGTTAACTCACTTTGGTGAGAGGATCTCTCTAGCCAACTTGGTGGTGTCTATAATGGGGGGGGGTTACTGTAACTATATCACTCAGAGATGTGGACTTTTACACCCCTGAGTAACACAGCTATAGTGACCTAAGTCTGTAGTGTAGAGCAAACTTTAGAAAGAGTTCTTTCTGAACCATGTGTCTAACTGGCTAGTCAATGCTAATCTTTGTGTTATGGTAAAAGTGTGATGCGAAAGCATTGGCCTCATCGTGACCATGATCCTACAGAGGAGTCCCCAAACTTCATGGCTTGGATGAGCAACGTCAAGACCGTCTATTGTCTCATTCCATCTCTTCAAGTGGGCAGTCTTGTAGACTCAAAGCTCAGAAGGGACCAATATGATCATCATAGAATATCACCCATGCACTTATGTCATATACCTCTAACCTATGACTGAGTTATTAAAGTCCTAAAATCATGATTTAAAGACTAAAATATAGAGAATCCACTAGCAAGTGAGCTGTGCCCCATGTTACAGATGAAGGCAAAAAAAAACAGAATCCAAGGACTGTAGTAGTGGTTTTGCTGTATCTAGATCACCACATTGCTCAGACCCTTTGGAAGCTGCTTCCATCTCCAGATGCCAGCAAGAAACAGAGTGATGGTCTCCCTTTTCCATGACAATGTGGACTTAAAAGGAGAAGAGTGGCTATTCAGAATGTTGTATACCACAGCCACATTAGGAAGTGTGGGTATGAAGAAAGGAGAATCGTCTGCACTAAATAATTTTGAAGAGATATCACTTCCTGGCAGTTTGAACAGCTGGTAGCCAAAAACTGGTGCAACGTGTTTGATGCAACCTCTTTTGCTAGGTGAAACTCATTGATTCAACTCAGTTCCTGGAAGATGGGGGAGACCCAGACACAAAGGCTATGTCCACATGCATGGCCTTGTTTCGAAATAAGTTATTTCGAAATGACTCGTTTCGAAATAAAGCCCTTATTTCGAAATCAGTTAATTTGAAATAACTAAAAATCCATTCAAAATAAGGGAAAAGCCCCAATCGAAATAGCATGTCCAAACATAGGAATTGCTATTTCAATTTGAGAGGGGCATGATGGGTGGTGTGGCAACATGGCCCCCCAGCGGGGCCATGTTGCCAACCAATCCCCTGCCACTGGCTCTGGAGAGCCAGTGGCAGGGGAAAAAACGTGGCGGGGGGAGATGGGGAAGGCCCTCTTCTCCTCGGCTTCCCCTGCTGCCCCTCTGCCCCACCGCCCAAAGCGGGGGCATGGGTTGCCTAGCTCCCTGCTACCTCCTGTCCCCACCCCAGCCTCAAGGCAGGAGCAGGGGGCTAGGAGCTCGATGGGGCTGGGAGCTGCTTGCTGCAGACTGCAAGAAGCTCCCAGCCTAGCCCCCTGCTCCTGCCTTGAGGTTAGGGTGGGGAAAGGGGGTAGCAGGGGGTAGGCAAGCCATTCCCCGAGGGCAGGGAACCTTCTCTGCCCCAGTCAGGGCTGGGTGTCTGCACCTCAGCCGGGCAGGGGCAGCTGCAGCCCTACCTGCCCCCTGCCCACCTGCCTCCAGGGCTCGGACAGGGGAAGGGGCTTTGCTCCCCCCCGGCCCGGGCTTGCCACTTGCTGCCCGGGCCGGGTGGGGGGGGGCAGTGGTAGTCAGTTTTGCCCCCCCACCCAGGCTTGGGGGGGCTGCCGGCCCCACACTAGCCATGGGTGCTGGCTTTCCCTCTGCCTGGGTTGGTGAGGGGTTGCCAGCCCCATGCTAGCTGTGGATGCCGGCTTGCCAGCACCCGTGGCTCCCACGGGGCTGGCAGCTCCTCCTGAGCCTGGGCGGGGGGCAGAACGAGCACCGGCAGCCCCTACCTGCTGGGGTGGCAGATGAATGGGGGTGCCGGCTAGTGCAGCTGGGTGACCCACTTGCCCAGCCCCTGGTCGACTGGAAGCGGTCAGGGAACGTGCGGGCTGGGGCTCCCCTGGCCGCTTTTGAGCAGCAGGGGTGGGGTGCCAGTTCCTCCGCCGCTCACAAGCGGGTTTTCCCCATTGCTTCCCCTTGCCAGGGGCAGAGGGGGTGGAGGGTGCCCCAGACGTCTTCACCCACCGCTTCCCCTTGCTGGGGGGCAGGGGGCGCAAAGGGCCTGAGGCACCCAACCCCGCCTTGCTGCCAGCAATGGAAAAAGGCAGGGGAAACTGGCTGGGGCACCCTGGCCAGGGTGCTGATCCCTGGCCAGGGTGCTGGGGGGGACCTTCCTCCCAGGGTGCATAGCACCCTGGGAGGAATGTCAATGTTATTTCAAAACACTGGTTGTTTCGAAATAGCATGTCCAAACGGCATTATTTTGAAACAACCGGTTTCGAAATAACTGTCGTTTCAAAATGAAAGTGGTTTAAGCCATTTCAAAACGACCCCTTTGTTTCGAAATGACAGGCTGCGTTGTTTTGAAACAAGAAAATGTCATGTGGACATACAGTTTTTTATTTCGAAACAACCAGTGTTGTTTTGAAATAAAAGACTCGTGTGGACATACCCAAAGGTTGGGGTGAGAAACAGAACAAGGTTCTTCAGTCATTTATTCTGAAATCTCAGCTGTATTCCAGGTCTTTAAGGACCGAGGTGGAAAAAAATATTACAGAAGATAAAACGTAAAATGAACAGTTCATTACCTTAGCTGATAGAACAGTTCTAGAGCTTGCTCCATGTCGGAGCTTCTATCCCAGGATTGTCCTTCGCTTGTATCCTTCCTGAGCCTGTCTCTCGCTGCTTCCTTTTGTAGAAGCATGGAGAGCATGAGCGTACTGAGAGATCAACATTCTTCATTCAGAACTCTTCTTTGAATGCAAAAATAGTCTTTCATTTAAATGAAGGGCTTTTGCTAAAGGCTTTGAATTTTTCACAATTTGCCATTTTTTGTTGTTGTTACATCATTGTTATTAGCAAGTTAATTATCAGAAGCAAGCTTCCACAGACCAGCTTGAAGCAGTACCAGATTTTGCCAGATCAAAAGATTTAAAAACCTGCAGACATATTTTCACTGCTATAGCAATCAATACCTCTTACAACCCACCTTTCAAGATCGATGGGTCCTTCACAAGTCTATCACAATATGTGGTGTACCTCAGCTAGTGCATCAGTGCCCCAACAATAACTATGTGGGTGAAAAGACAGCCACTATGCTCTCAAATGTGCTCACATCAGGGTCATGTGCTGAAATTTGATCCTTTTGGTGGGGAACAAGTCATGCTCCTTCCAGCCCTAGGAGGAGCTCACTCTCCCCTCCTGTGTCTCCGTGCTTGTTTTTTACCCTTGTGTTCGTCCCTTACTCATACACAAAAGTGATAAAAGTGAAACCATCCTGTCACTCATGCAAACACTTTTCACAACAGGATCGCTCAATATCTGATCTCTCCTTCATTTGCAAAAGAACCTCACTCAACACCTTCAAAATACAAACCTGGTAGCTTAAATTCATAACTTTCATAGACACTAAAAAGTTTGGTCTTAATAAAGATTGTAGATTTATGGTTTGTTACAAGACCCTGTAACCCATAACCAACTTTTTCTCTTCTGTGTTATCTAGCCACTTCATCTTGAATGGTCTCGTAGAATATGTGTAAACTACTGATGCTAAACTATCTGTTCCACCTTGTATTTAGCTCTGACACCCTGTGGACTTGTCTAGATGTAAGCTGCTGCAGCTGCATGGCTGCTGGGATGCCATAAAGACACTACCAGTGCTGATTGGAGGGCTTTTTCTGTAGGCATAGGTAATCCATCTCTCTGAGAGACAATAGCTAGGTTAATGGGAAACTTCTTTTGTTGACCTAGAGGTGTCTACACTGAAGGTTAGCTTAGTTTACATTGTTCAGAGGTATGGCTTCTAACACTCAAGAGCAACATAGGTATATCAACCTAATTACCTACTTTAGACCGGGCCTCAGTACCTTTTCCAGAATTAAGAGCTCTGTGTTGCTCAGAGGCTTGCTACTTTCTCTAATCAAAATTGGACCAATACAAGATATTACCTCACCCACCTTGTCTTTCTAATATTCTGAGATGAACATGTTGCAAAAACATTGCAAACATGATTATTTTGGAGCTTGGGCTCAGCAATACCAAGCCCCTAAAATCTTACAGGCATTTTTTTTTTTTTTTTTTTTTTTTTACAGAGGAGCAAAAGAGAACACAATAAAAATCTAATTTGCTTTTTAATATTTATGCTCTCTCTTTAACCTACTGCATATTCTTCAGGTTGCATAACATAACTTGGTGTACCTCTATTGCAGCCAGTTTTACTTTCTGGTTCCATATACTAGCTCCAGGGTATTCTGTTTGTGTTCCTGTGCTTCAGGGAAAAGGTAAAGTCTAAAAATTAATTCAATGAAATAACAAAGCATTGCTGTTCACACTGTACTTTGTGATTCCATGAAAGATTTTTTTTTGTAATACATACAGAGTACTGAGCACTACGAAAATACTGAAGGAGCATTCTTACATGTTGTATGGTGCTTAAAAATGTAAATATTATAGAAATGCTAATTATTATATGAAAAAATAAAACCCAAATTGTATGTCTTAGCCATACGGCAGTGTCCTTCCTATTAATGGAGATCTTCTAGACCCTTTTAATCTTCCTTTCAATAATCTCCTCTCAAAAGAAGTTCTCAATAGTGAATGTATTTCTTTGACTCAAATTAAACAGGAGTATCTTAGACCCTATCATTATCCATCACTTTAATCTGAAGACCTTGTACTTCTATCAGACTCTATCAGGAGATCATTTAATGAAATGGAGTTTAGCTTGAAAGATTTTTTTTTTCATACTTAGAATACCTAAAAAAAAAAAAAAAAAAAAAAAAGGCATGGGGAGGATTTCTCCTTGCCCTTCTGCTTCTCTGATGATTTCTTATGGGAAATTTAGATGTGTTTTCCCAATCCTTTGCTGGATGCAGCTATAGAATTTATGCTTGGAGCTATAAAGTCCCTGTGGCTTTCTTACTTAAAAGATGGTCTATTTAATTAGTTTATCCAAATAGTTTTATTAGCATTAGAGACATATGGACAATTTTGATGGCCTCCATGTTAGGTTAAACTAGGAACCCTAGGAGATTTCCATCACCTTTTTTTTATTTGTGGGATATTTTTTTAAAGTTTCTCCAGCTCACTGAAAATAAGAACACAACATTAGAGGTGTAAAATAGGACATGGTGTTTTGTTTCAAGAAAGTTTGATAGCCATGCTTACTAGAAGGGTGCAAGGAACCGGTAGGAGTCTCAAAGCTTTGGATAGCTCAGATAAACTTCCAAGAGCTCATTGGATACTTGTCTTATGGGATGATCTGGCCATAAGCACCAAGGTTCAGAGTTGCCTAAATTTTCATAATTATATAACTAAGTAGGGCTGCCACATCACAATAACAAAACTTACATTCATTGACGATTGGCAAGTGGGACGTGGTGACCTTTCAAGCTGAGATGATATTTCTCAGAAGTGAGCCTTTTTTTTTTCCCCTTAAGAATTACAGTTCATAGGTAAAGACCAAGAGTAAGTATAATTAGCTCTGTGAAATGGGCTAGTGACCACACTTCAGTTTCTAGAGCAGAACAACTGTTCTTTCCCCAGTTGTCCTAGGTGGTGTACAAACACATAAGAAGAAGATGACTAGGACTCATGAGGGGCACCCTTGATGGGTACTCAGCCTCAGTCTACAGGCTAAAGTCTGAGTGGTCTTTTTAGTTAAATGAATGTACCAATAGCAGGGCTCCAGTTCATCACCTGCCATTGAATGTAATTCATCCTTAGGGAACAGCAAAGTGTTTCCATTGCTGTCTGCTCTCAAGGAAGCCAGGCATAGTTTTCATTCCTTTTGGTGGCTCCATAGTGGTTTCATTAGAGGGGGCTTTTCCGGGGATGCATTGAGGAGGGCGTTCACATTCATCCCTCTTCAAAGGCTCCATCTGCCATACAAAGCTTGGCTTTGTTCAGACCTTCTATATGGGATGCATTTAACCTTGAGCCAACTTTTTTGCCCTACTGCCTTACTCCATGACCGACCTAGCGCTGATTCCCCTGGTGCTGGCCTGTGTTGGCATCAGACAGTGTGCAGCTTCTTTCATCTGGGCTGCTGCTGGAGGCCCCAAACCCTGCTTTATTAGCAAGTCCATTAACAACAATGTTTAGTGGAACTGCAGAAGTCTAGAAGACAGTGCTTTATCATTTGCTCCCCAGGGCATTTGGTGTGGAAAAAATGAGCAAAATGTGATCTTTGGCTCACTCCCGGGTCTAATGGGCATTCTGAAATCCTGTGGAACATCTTTGTCTTGTGATAACACTCCCTTTCAATATTGTTACTGGGTTTCTTTCTGAGAGCAATTACTTGATTACCTATTCTGTGAAACAGACAGAATTTTCACTGGTAAACATAGATGATTTATTTTTGTTTTCTGATGAGTGCTACAGTAGGTTTTCAGACTGGTTTATTTTGGCTATATTAATATGGCAACATCACTTGACCTAATGATTAAGTATTCATGACTGACTATAGACGACTCTTTCTTTGCTCTAGATAATAACTGATTATCTTTTACCCCTGCTATATGTGAATTCTGAAAGACAGTAATTTCCTTAATCTCCAGTGTGCCTACTGTGAAAGGGTTTATGCATTTAATTCTCCTGGTTCAGGGAAGAAATGATCTTTTTAAGACAAACTAGGATGACAATAGCTGTTGTCAGAAATCTCTCTTTTCTAACATACATTTGTAAGAAGAAAAAAAATGACATGTTGGAGATCTGTATTTTGCCTTATTGTCTTAAAAGTAAAATTCAAGTGGATGTAAAAATATATTTGAAAAAAAATGAAAATAATACAATATGTCTGTTTCTCCAAAACATTTCATTCTGGTAGATTGAGCATTCACTGCTGAAAAGAACAGATAGACTTTCCCTTTTCATTTTTTTTTTTGGAAAGATAGTGTTAATATATTAAGGCATTAGATTGGGCTGCAGAAAACACTATTTGTATTGCATATTGCCTTTGTGATGTTGGGCAAGTCATATATGCTCTGTGCCTCAGTTTTCCATAATTAATACTGAGAAAATAAAATTTCCTTGCCTCATAGTGGTGTTGCAAGTTTGAATTTATTAACATTTTTGTGGTGGTTACTTATTTTGTAGATGGGTGGGTGTATAGATATTGTTAACAATTTCAAGATGAAATTTTCCAGTGGGTTTGCCTTATTACAGCTGATTAAATCAGTTCTATATATTTAGATTTGTTTATACCAGATGTCAGTGTATATCCTGAAATGTGTCCTCATGCCACTTGTTTCTTTCTGCCCCATGATCATGCCCATAATTTTTCTTACCTACAAAATGTATTTGTCCATTTTAGGATCAGAGATGTTCTCCTTTGGGCAGAATATATCCCTCAGTGACAAGGCATCACTAGAAGTCTTTTTTCCAGGACTTTAAAACTTGCAGCTCTGGTAAGGGGTCTTTGCCAGAACAGCTCTGATATTCTAAAACCAGGTAGGGTCCATTTGTGGTTTACCTGTGTGCCTCCAATCTGATGCTTCCTTTGAGTCACAAGACCACTTGGGTCAAATATTTTGAAAATAAAGTAATACGTGAGAGATGTTACAGAACTTATAAGAGCAGGTATGCTGGTTCAGACTATGGTCCACCTAGCCCAACATCCTATTTTCTAAAAGTGGCCATTGCCAAGTGAATGAATGGGAACATAACAACCACTGTAAATTCACTGTTTAGCTGAAAACCAAGGACTGTCCTTCAAACATGGATGTTAATTGATGCAGCTAGCCTTAAAATGACATGTCCATTCCAGTCAATTTCCAAAGGGGTAGCCGTGTTAGTCTAGTCCAGCAAAAAAACCAAGGAGTCATGTGGCACTTTAAGACTAACAGATTTCTTTTTCTCATGAGCTTTCGTGGGAGAAAATCCAACTTCATCGGATGCTACGAAGATGGGTGAACGTACAGAATGGAATGAAAATAAATGCAAGGGGATGTAAAACATAGGATCAGGTCATACTGTAACAGCAAATCAGAGCAGTTGTTAGGTTGAAACCCCTGAAGTCAAATTTACCTTTTGTAATGGGAAAAGAACCCATAGTCTCGATTAAGTCCTGCTTTCACAGAATTTAGCTTGCATATTTAGCTAGCATCTGAGGAAGTGGGATTTTCTCCCATGAAAGCTCATGCGAAAAAGAAATCTGTTAGTCTTAAAGTGCCACACGACTCCATGTCCATTCTAGAATTCAAAGAAGACCGTTATGCAAATTCAGGAGAAACACACTCTTCTATTAAGCTTCCAGATGTCACCTTTGCTAATGTGAGCCATCAGCAAGTCACTATTTTGTAAAAACATTTTTTCTTGCAGATCCATTTAAGCTGAAATATTATGTTGCCCTTTGTGACAGATAACATGATATTACCTTAAGTATAAACAAATCAAAAAATACAGATGTACTTCCTTCAAATTGCTTGGACTCCTACTGGCATTAGAGGGGAAAACAATACCAAATTCCAAGGCTAACTAACAGCTCTGCTTACCCCAGCATTGCATCACTGTTGTTCCCTTACTCTTTGGGTAAATGAGTAAAATTTTAAGATTTTGTGTACTGGGTATCTGAGAAAGAGTTCCTTTCCCCACTTGCTCATCCCATGCAAAGGCTGATCAGAATTGCAGTCTCTTTGTTAGGATGAACTGGAACCCAAATGGGACTACATCACGGCACCACTCTTCTGCCCTGAACTGCAAAGTGGGACCAGATTGCAGCATATGAAGATGCTCAGGGACCTTCTCCCTCCTTGAGGCAGTACAGTCTTGCATCGTGCTGATCCTGAGCTGGTGAGGCTCAGCTGCTATTTAGCCAAGAAAGGTTTTAGTGTGAATTCCTCTGCCTTATCAACTACATTCTGTCCCAAACTTTCAGTGAAAAGGAAAGTGTGAATAAATAAATAAATATATCTGTCTTTAAGCAGGTGATGAGCCAACATAAAGACTTTGCTAAGAGATAACTAGCATATTTAGTTTGTGACTTTTCTTTGGTTGGGCACCTGTAATTAGTAGAGAAGATCTCTGTTTCATTACTAATGCATTTCCCTACAAAATAAGAGAAGTGTAGTTAAAAATGATGGATCTCTTTTAGAATTCATGTAAATGGTTTGAACTGTAATATTTTTAAACTTGATGATTTATGGCAGCAGAATACCGAAGATGCATAAAATGGACCTTGTTTCGAACCTGCTGTTTTGTTAGCAGCCAACATGAGAAATACAAATGTCTTCATAATCTACTAGTATATTATTTCTCTTCTCAGAGTTTTGGAAAACCTTTGTTTTCCACCAACTTTATTATTAGTATTAGTATTAGTATTAGTATTAGTATTAGCATGGTACTAAGTGGATGGTCTGTTTATTTGTTGACCCATTAGTTTCAGAAAAGCAATAGGTTAAGGGGGCAGGGAAACAGTAAATGAGAAATAAGTTGCAGATATGCAGAATATATGAGACATTGGATTAGATTCTCAGCTTGCAAATATTGGAATAGTCCTAGTGAAGCCAATGGAATTACATCTGTTTACATCTGCTAAGGATCTGGCTCTAAAAGCTTGCCTTTGAGCATGCCAAGATATACTAAAATGTGAAGATTTAACTTGAAATTAAGGCAGGACAAACACTCACACCACTACCCCCTATATTAGGATATAATATTTCTGTTTGTGCAAAATGTGTGCTAACAGCTATTAGTGTAATAGTGGCAAGGACCACTTTGTACATGCACATGTGAAGTTCCTAGTCACAGAGCATTGTGAATACCCATTTTTATTTATTAATATTTTATTTTATTGTATTTTTTATTTAGCACAAGGCTTCCTGAAACCTAAACTTTCTGTCTTACTCAGCCTTCCCAAAAACTAGGCATCCTATTTTACTCAAGTTTAGATGAGCTTGCACACTGGAAAATTAAAACAAAATTTGTTATCTTAGTGTAATAACTAAAAAATTCAAAGGCCCCAGAAGGCACTTTAGACACTTTCATATGCTGAATGGATTCAACAATTATTCTGTTGTGACCTTTTGGATGAAATTTTATATTCAACAAACACAATCAGGTAGAATATCTTGAACCATTACTTGAACTTTCTACAATGCTCTGAAGGGTACAAATGATGAGACTGATTCTAATTTCATACTGGTTTTACCCTGGTGCATCTCCATTGATTTTTAAAGGAAGTATGTCCGAGTTATGCCAACTAAAGAGGATCTGAATCCAGCACAATAATAATGGGGCAGAGAAGAATTATTTTAGATAACCCATGGGATTGAAATGAGTAATGGAATAATGCCGGGGCCAATTCTGATACTTTAACTTAGGTTGACTACTACTTTACTCTTTGAGTAGTCACATTAAATAAGAAACTACATGAATCTGCAAACAGAGGGATCTGACTGCCAATAGAGAAAAAGTACTGTTTCTGTTCAGTCAAAATAAAAGAACAATATAAAAGAATGAATGCAGGGAAAGGAGTAACAGAAGAGGTGAAGGAAAACATATGCAGAAAGAGAATATTTCAATATTTCTGTATGTGACATTTGAGGGCCAGATCTTTAATAGATGTGCATTAGTGGAGCTACCCGAGCTCCCATCAACTGAAGGTCTGGCCCTATTAGTTTCCATTCATGAGGGTGGCCACATGGAAAGTTTTCCTGCCATTTTGCATACCCTTCATGTATTGCTCCAATACATCGTCAAAAGACCATCCCCATGTTAATGGATTCCTGCGGTTATGCCATTAGATCTGAGAATTTACTATCTGAAAATGGATTATTTGGGTACATTTGAGGAGGAGGAGACACTGAAACAAACACTGGATAAACTTGATTTCTTTTACTAACATCTGATTAGAATAAATTATCTTTTTCTTCTTTTTAATATTCTAAGACAAAAACAAAGAAATAGCAGAAGGTTTATTAGAGCAAAAGTAAATTATAATTCCTAAATCTGTTCCTATTACTAAGCCCTTAATTGATACTGGGCTCCAATCAGTACTGTTAAGCATTATCCCTTATACTTACAGAACCAAGCCTTATTTGTTTGATTCAGATTCAGTTTTGATTCAGATTCAGGTTTGATTCAGGTGCACCAGTCCTAGCCCAGGTGGGACGTTTTGCTCTCGACCAGCAAGCTTACCGGTGAAAAGATTTGTCACCCGGGGGGGGGGGGGAACTCAGGTGATCAGTCCTCAGTTTGGCAGTAAATTCATGCCTCTGCAGACCCCTGGTTTGCATTGGCTTTTTGCAGCCTCTTATCCCTGTTCCACAACCCCACTTTCAGTTTCCAGAAGTTAGTTACATTACTCTGCCTTTTTTGGTTTTTTGCCGAGACATTACGCCACCACCTAACTGGTTCCTCAACTGGTTACCGTTTCTAATATAGGTACAATGCTGTTAATTACAATAATTTCTCCAATGAGAATTTGTTACTGGGTAGACATGGTTCTGTGAAGTTTACTTGGAAGTAAGCTATTTTTATAAAGTTATGCAAGGCTGTTCTTTTACAAAAAGGGGAAATAACCCAGTGTCTGGAGCGGAGATGTGGTTACCACATGACAAGAACAAAATAAGCAGGTACAGAACAGCATATGATTTATCACAGGATTTACCAATCAAATTGCTTTCTATTAAGCCTTATTTTTTTAAAAAATTCCAGGTGGGTTTTATTGACATAAGCTATATCCCCCTATTAACAAGATCAACTTATGAGCAATGGCCTCCACACCTGTCATATGAAGAAGATGTAGAAGAATGAGAGATGGCTAGGACAGTAGATGAATTTGCAGCTACCAAGCTGCATATGGAATGAAGGGAAAACTTAGAGAGATTCGTGGAAAGTGACTTTAAAAGGAAAGTTAAGTGAAATGTACCATAGGATGTCATAAAAAGAGCATGAAGTTTCTTTTTTTTTTTTTTTTTTGGGAGGTGAGCTTAGGTGACATTAACATCTAGAGGTACTGTGGAAAACTTCTGTGTATATTAAAGTGGCAGACAGGAACTGTGTTCCACATAACTGGATAAATGTTTGATATGAGAGCTCTACTGAGACTAAGCTAATGCACTCAACTGTTACCCCAGGAGACTTGGGTTCACATCTGGCTCTGATGAACTGAGTTTGGCATTGCAGACTACTTTTCTCTGGTGAGTTTGTCTGCATCATGAAACTGCGGTACAACACAGCAGTTCAAGGCAATTAACAGTCTCGGTTCACCAGAGGCCTGGGACAGAAGCAGCAAAGTTGCTGGTTGGTGCTGGATTTAAGTGCATTGGTAGAGATGAGAGGGGGATGCTTGGAAGTGCACTACTCAGGTTGTTTTTATTTTTCTAGCAAGTGTTATCAGTGTTCTGCTTCTTTGAGACCCAACTGTCCATTCTCAGCATTTCAGGAAGAGAAAAAAGGAGAACTTTCTGGAAAGTGTTAACATTTAGCAGTGGTGTGAACAGAGAAAGCATGGAGTTGTCCCATTCTTTTACTGTTAGCACTCCTTTCTACATATTAGAGTCAGACAGATGAGAACAAGAGTACTGTGCCTGTCAGTAAAAGGTTTAGCCTTGTCTAACTCATAGGTATTTTATGAATGTCTTTTTCCTTTCCTTTCCTTTTCTTGGCTTTCCTAAAAGAGCTTTACATGACCTGCATGCTGTAGATCAGAACTTGTAGCCCCAGAAAGCATTACCAACACACACGCTATGTGATGCCCCTTATAGAGACATACTACAGTAGTCTATAGATCTATTCCACAGCAGGGGTATGTCTACACTGTAGACTCTGTTAAGTCAACTTATAGCATCCACACCAAAAACTCCTGTCGACTGCCTGTGTCCACACTGGCAGGTACCAGGTTCATCCTTCCTGGTGGCCAGCAGCTCTGGGAGGGGGGCTGGTGGCCAATTAAGTCAATTTAAGGGTTATTCCCAATCTACACTGGCTTAAATCAATTTAATAAGGTTGACTTGAGCATTAAGTCAACTGCCAGAGGTGGTGTTATTAAGTTGACTTAAGGAAGCGCTTAAGTCAACTTAATAAAAAGCCCAGTGTGGCTGTGAGGGCCTGTAGGCCGACTTAAGTTTTCTTAAGTCAACCTAAGTATCCAGTGTAGATGTACCCTAGGGTTTTTGGCCACCTTTTACAATAGTACTCAAATTTTAAATAAGACAACTCTGAGCTGAATATGGTAAAGAAGAGAAACAGGGCCTAATTCTCATCTCATCAGTGGAAATCAATAGTTAATCCACTGAGGTTCACAGAATTATGGCACTGTTAAATGGATGCCAGCTCAGAATCAAGGCCTACTATGGTGCAGCATGATTTATTTAAACATACATATATACTCCACTTTCCTTTTCTGCCAGAGAAGAGTAGTTTATGAAAAGCTATTTTCACCACCTGTTTTTTAAGGTGGAAAGGACTCATTGCAACTGTTGTAAACTACCTATTTGGTCTGAATTCCAGGGAAACATCTGGCACTCAAATGCCTTTCATCAGAACACACTTCAGTATTCTGCTGAGTTCATCCACAGAGCAAACTGCTGTCCAAGGAGAGGTTAAAAACAAATAATCAGGAACCATTTTACCGAAAAGGGAGTAATGTACCAGGAGGTTCCATATAATAGTGAAATAATGGTTAGCATTTGAAGGCCATTCAGATTCTCTGGCATCTCTCTAGCCATACTCAAAATAAATAAATAAATAAATAAATAAATAAATAAATCAGGAGGTATTCAGTTGGATTAAAAGACAGTTTATCTAAGATGGATAAAATAATGTGCCATTCCGATTAATATCCTGGAGAACTAGGCAACTCATTGCTACAGCAAAGTATTTGGGACAAGAAACTTAGAAGATTCTAAGAAAAGGGTTAGATCTAGATGTAAACAAGAATAGCAGCAGCTCTTAAAATTGCTAGAGCACAATTATGATGGCTATCCATCCTCATTTTCAAGGTGTAGTGTGATCAGCTTAAGGTCAGGAACAATTCTGCCCTAGTGTACCATACTGCATAATTAGATTCATTATGGTGGTTTTACGCCTTTCTCTGAAGCATCTGGCAGGCCACTGTCACTGTCAGGGGACTAAAGTAGATGGTCCATTGATCTGTTTCTATGTGACAATTCCTTTGTGCCTACAAATCAATGCAGTGCATCTACAAAAGCCAACAGTGTGAAGTGTAACCAAAACAGGATTAAATCTAGATAACCGGGCTTTCAGTATCAGATTTCTCTCGACACATGACATGACAAGACAACATCAATAATAAATAAGAATAAATTAATAGTACTTAGCATTAAAGTAGGACAACTTATCACAGCATCTTTGAATACTTTGAGCTGAACAGATAAATTCTCATAACACTTCAGTAAGGCAGGTATGTTTTTCTACAGCAATTTTCAGATTTTCCTCAGACTTAAAAAACAAAATGTTTTGCTGAAAACTGAGAGTAGGAACATCTCATGGGAGCTGTAGCTATCTCTCCATGTCTTTTTCTCTCTATGGGCCAAGATCACCAGTTGGACAATATCTCCCATAACAAACCACAGTCAGGTAAACCACTCTTACCAAGGCAAATGAGGGGTCCTGAAGCACTTTTAAAGACTAACACATTTATTTATTGCATGAGCTTTTGTGAGTAGAATAAAAATTGTAGTTTTTAAAAGAGCTACAGGACTCCTTGTTTGTTTTGCTGAATGAGATAAACAGTCTGCAAAACAATCCCACTGGACCTTGCTATTCTTATCAAGGGAAATACTGCTGCATTATGGGAAATGTAGTCCAGTTAGATATCCCTCCCATACAGGGGAAAGCGAACATAAGGCGCATAGCCTAGTTCCAATTTTTGGCTCTAGTCTTCTATTTTCTGTCTGAAATTTTCTGGAGGAAAAACAAACTTTTCCATGGAGAGCTGGCACACCATGAAGGGGAATTTTTTTTTTTTTAGAAAACCCTATTTTCTGCTGTAAAGCAGTATTTGCTGCAATAAAGCAGAATTTTTTATTTGTTTTGAGTTCTTGTGAAATTGTGACCATCTATATCAAAATAGGAGGTGCTGAGTGCTTTAAAATTTGGCCTTAAATGACTCCTAAATGTTACATAATAACTCAAAGGTGGAGGATAGAACAGAGGAACCTTCTTAACATATTGGCATTTCCTTTAACCTCTAGGCAAAGGTAAATGAGATGAGGCACTTGATTGTTCATGTTCCATAAAGCTATGACTGCAGATTCCACAGCACTCCAGAGTACATATGAAGAAGGTCAGAGAATATCTTTCTTTAAATATTCAATTCTTTGAAGTTGTTTTCGTCTAGGCCCGGTAAGAAATTTTGGGAAACCATAATGAAAGACTAGCAGGACAAAATTGACGTTGTTTTTCTATTTCAATGGTCAATGAAGAAACAGATTTAAAAAACTGTTTTTGTTTTAAACTGATGTTTTCAGTTCACCAACTGTGGGATTATTAAATACATTTTTTTTTACTTTATTCTTCATGTGGCCTATCTTGATAATACTTCCACACCATCCTTGCATGATATTTCCCCCCATTCTTCAGATGAAAGAGTTGCCTTTATAGTTACTGAAGATACCAGAATTTTAGCCAACTTTTTATTGTAATGTCTAAGTCACAGCAATGAAAATGAGCTAGAGCTGAATGCAACACAGCTCAGATTTCAGAGAAGCATATAAGAATGTGTTGAAGTTTATCCCTGTTAAAGCCAAGCATGTGCTTAAGTAACCTGTTAAATAGAGATCCTTTCCTAGACACATCTCAAAAGAGGTGAATTGTTCATTTATTCATGGCCAAATCCTGTAGTCTTCTACAGTCAAAACCTCCACTGATTTCAGGACTACACCCAGGCTGAATAAGTAATATGTGCAGAGGTCAGAAAGCAAAAGAATTCTGCACCAACTATGCAAGTGCTTATGTGCATAAAAGAGTCTTCTGCAAATCTAAATACTTGGAGGCTTATTGGGGTGTGACAACATTGCATCAAATACTTTTTATGTACTTGCTGATTGCAATTGTGTATATTCTTTCATGCTGTAGAATTATACTGCATCAAGTACCTATGGTTTTGCCTGTATATAATACCATACTTTGAAACAGCATACTTATTTAAATTGTAGATGACTCTATAGGCTGTTTTAAATAGAGATGTAAATGGCACTTTATGCAAATGATTCTATTCTATATACATTCTTATACCACCCTCATCGCCGCAGTGTTTGAGCACCTTCCAATACTGCTTTAAGTGGCATGACTAACATCTGTCACATGTGAGATGTTTAATTCCAGGGCATTTGCCAAGTTTTAATTGGGGTTATTGCATTCTGTCCAGTAAATTCAACTTGCGGTTTGAATATGGTGTTTTTCACATGATGCTTTGTCTTGTTGTATAATGACCCTGCGCACTGTTAAACTGACAGCTTCCTCTAATAGCAAAGCAGTGGGTGAAATAATTCTTAAACAAAGGATCTCTGGGAATCAGATCTTTGCAAACCAAAACAAACAAGGAGTCCTGTGGCACTTTTAAACATTAAAAATAATATATATATTTATTGCATGAGCTTTCATGGGAGAAAATCTTACTTCGTCAGGGTCTGATGAAGTGAGATTTTCTCCCACAGAAGCTCATGTGATAAATAAATGTGTTAATCTTTAAAAGTGCCACAGGACTCCTTGTTTGTCTTGCTGAACCAGACTAACACAGCTACCCCTTGGGAATTTGCAAGCCAAAGGAGGTCTAGACAGGGGCATTGCTGGCATCTGGCACACGGGGCACATGTCCTGAGTCCTGGCGCCAGTGCCCCGAACTGCTGGCATGACCCCTGCCTCTCCCATCCCTATCCCCAGCTGGGTAGTCGAGGCCTGGCTGGCCACAGCGGCACCTACCTTTCCTGGCTGGATAGTCAGGGCTGGGCTGGCCATGGTGGTGCCTGCCTCTTCTTGGCTGGGCTGCTCATGGCAGCCACTGCCTTGCCCATCTCCATCCCTGGCTGGAGATTGGGGACCGGGGTGGTAGCAGCAGGAGCCTGGGGCCCCAACTCCAGATTGGGGCCAGTGGATGGGGCCGAGCCCAGGGGGCGGAGCCTTGGCTTGGGCCCTGGGTCTTTCTCTGGGGCAGCGACACTCCTGGGTCTTGAAATGTAAGTTGATTTTTGTTTAAGTAAATCATTTGTTACATATTTCATCTATATTTATATATTATATATATTGTATCACAGAGGCTTTCCCACCACTTTCACTAGGAGGGCGGTGAAGCACTGGAATAAGTTACCTAGGGAGGCTGTACAATCTCCATGCTTAAAGGTTTTTAAGACCTGGCTTGCCAATGCCCTGGCTGGGATGATTTAGTTGGGCTTGGTCCTGCTTTGAGCAAGGGTCTGGCCTAGATGATCTCCTTGAGATCCTTTCCAGTCCTAATCTTTCATGATTCTAATTTTTTTTCAGCATTCCCGCTTCTTCCTTGCAGTTCCTTTTATCCACAGCAGCCCAGTTATCTTTTTCAGATATAGCCCATTAATTCTTCTGTACAAATTCATGCACAGTCAGCTTTCCAGACCTAATGACCAGAGAGAAATAATGGCTAATGCCCGCCAAGAAAGATGTCTGTTCTTTTAGCTGCTTCCTGATTTATTGGTGTCTCTGTGCACATTTCTGCATCTCCACTTTTTACAGCGTGGGAAAGAAATTGTTCTTAGAATCCTAAGTTTTTGGGCAAGTTGCCTGAGAAAATAGTCTTTTCTGGACTGTATAAAAGGATGCACAGACTTCCTAATATCTTTAAGTGACTGGGACATCAGAACCCCGAGGGTAAGTCTCCATAGCATCCTGGAGAAGACCGCCCAACCTGACTGGACACAGGCTTCAGATAGTGGGGCTTGCAGTAGTGTTCTGAAAACAGCTGTATGGGGCTGAATTTTGAAGTTGTGACTCAGACTGGAATTCCAGCTCTGAAGTTTAGGAAGTCCCTAGAGCCTCAGCCCCAGCAGGCTGCAAGTCAAAGTGCAGTCAGTGCAGCTGTATTTAGGGAGTGAGTGTGAGTTTTAGGCTCTCTCTGAAATGCTATATAAACTTTTTGCTGTCAGTGATAGGCAATTGGTCTCTGGGCAAAGAGGACACCAGAGGGAAAGGTTTAAATGGCCTAAAACAGAGCTCAGTAAGGCGCGTCTAGGACCTGTCATAAGTTCACGCAGTGGTAGTCTTGCTGCTCTGGTAGAGTCCAGTGTACCATGTAGTTTCCAATGAATAAAATTCTACTTCACTCTAAAAACAACAAGAGCCCGTGGCACCTTAAAGACTAACACATTTCTTTGGGTATAAGCTTTTGTGGGCTCCAACCCATTTTGTTAGGTGTATGAAGTGGAAACTACAGTTGAGGGGTAGCTATACACATGCCAGGATGAAGGAGGGCAGGTGTTAGCAAAGTCAATTCAGTTAGTGTAGCTAGGGACCATTCACACCAGTTAATACGAAGGTGAGAATGTGTGAACAGGGACAATTGCTTTTTGTAATGTGCTAACTGTTCCACATCCCTATTCAGCCATACTGTATATATTCGGGTATAAGCTGATCCGGGCACAAGCCGACCCCCCAATTCTGAGACCAAAAAAGAAGCTAAAATTGGTGACCCAGGTATAAGCTGAGGTCCCCTTTTGGCCTTGTCCCCTAACCCCCCACTCACTGCTGCTGGCTTCCTATGGAGTTTCTGACAGCTTCCCTACCCCAAAATCTCTGCTGCTGCTTTTCCCTTGCCCCCTCGCTGTCCATTCCTCACTCCTGCCCTCCCGCTCTGCCCTTTCCTCACTTCCATCACCCTTGCTGCCCCCTGCTCTGCCCTTTCCTCACTGCTACACCCCTGCTCACTTCTCAGTTTCCTGCTGCTGCTCCCACTCATTGTTTTTGCTGTACACAAAATAACGTGGCTACCCCTCTGGAAATTGCCACTTCACTCCGTTTTCTAAGCAGATTGGGTGTGTTGCTCTTTAATAGATGTCCTGCTCCACCCCAGGTGTAGCTGCAGATAAGCCTGGTGTGAAGAGATGCTGTCCTGTATGTAGCTGGCAAAACGCCACATGGTCTTTTGTTTGGAATTCACTGCATGAAGGTTAATTGTGTGTGTGTGTGTGTGCACGTCCCTGCCTCTTGTGAGGTAAGCGAGCAAAGATACACCCCTACCCCTTGAGTGGCTTGCACACCTAGTCATGGTTGAAGTCCCTGTGCTCACAAGAGTGCAGGAGTTGGTTTCCTGGGGCATTCCCATGGCACACAGTGATGGGAGGGCATGTGGAAAAGCAGGGAGACGGCAGGGTCATGGTCCATACACCTGGCTCTGGATCATAGTGGGGCCTGGTATTGATCATGGGGGAGCCAATTTCACTGTTCCAAGGACTTAATTCATGGGTGGTGCATGGCTCAATGTGCAGTTGCAGCCACATAAGAAGAAGGAGGAGTTGGGGGAAGAGTGTCTCCTTGAATGAGAATGCAGGGGAATTCCTCAGGTTACCTGATGCTACCTCTGAGGTACCCTAACAGCACTGCAGACCAGTGTAGGTGGAGTCAGGCTTCACCTATTTCCATTCCCATTAGGGTATGTGAGACCACAAGGGTAGAGGGACAGATTAGTCCCCATGCTCCTTAAGCCTTGTATGAGTTGGGGGCATGCTCCTGACTTGCTTTCTTCCGCCATGCACCTATGCAAGGGCCAGACGCATGCTGGCTCAGAAGGACAATACCCCCTGCACAGTTATTATTAATCCCAGGCTGACTGGGGCAGCCCAACGCTCCTGTCCCAACCTCCCCCTGGGGCCAGATGGGCAATGTTGGCTCATCATTCTGGTGACTTAAAGGATGCCTGATGGCATTGCAGCTCACGGGAATAAGAATTCCATATGCACTCAGTCATGACAGACAAAAGGAAGTTATTTTTCACTCAGGAAAATTTGTTTAAAGTGACCTCCTCTGGGAAAGCTTTGTTTTAGGATAGAGAGTATATGAAAAGCTACTAGACTCTAGTGCAGGCAACTGACAACTGAACAAAGCGGGAAAGGACCTTAGTGACACAACAGGCCTTTTTCCTTCCAAAACCAAAGGATCAGAGCCTCAGTGGGTGCAAATCTGCATCAATGTTGATGGAGCTAAGCTACAGCGATATAAAACAAGCTCAAGACCTGGCTCAGTAAATTTTAACACACACGTACCCAAGCAGTTTGGAGCATGGTATCTTTAGCTCTAATTGGTGTCTCTGATCCTTGGTATGGCAATCACTCACTATCCCTGGTGAATTCCTGCTGCTTCAAGTCTAGCAATCACAATATATTTTTTGTTTTGATTCAGATAGCCAGCACTTTGATGTAGCTATTAAGGACCCTCCCAGTTGGGATTTTAATGCACTGATCACTGAGTGCTTCTCGGTCTTGAAAACTAATCTCAAATTGTAATTTTGCAGGTTATTGTGAACTTGTGAAGTTTCATTTTCACTCTCTCATCAGCACTCAAAGGTTGTTTTTTTTTTTCTTTACCATTTCATCCTTATCACAGTGAAGAAGTGCAATAATTAGACAAAAGGCATTGCAGGGCAAGAATGAAATGCCTTAGATAGACAGAGGACCTGGGTCCATGGGCGTAGGCCATAAAAAAAATCTGTTAAGATCATAAGTATGGTCATTGTCTTCAGCGTGGGCTGTAAGCACCTAGGAAACCGGTAGCACTAGATAAACATAAATAACATTCTGTCACATTTGTATTGTTGCATGAAGGATCTAATGATGTTGAGACTTCTAAAGCTAGGCAGAGGATTTAATCATACCACTGAAACTCTTTCTCAGAGCCTCTTCATACATCTCACTGTCCTGCTGCTTTTTTTAGAAAAGTGAGTTTGATTATCTTCACTTATAGATAATGAAACTGTAGATGAAGTAACTTGCAAAGTCACAGATGAAGTCAGTGATAGGCAGGAATAGAATTGAGAGCTCTTGATGCTGAATCCTGGTACATTGTATTACTATGCTAACTAAAGGTGAAATTTCATACAGAGAGCTTTCTATTACAGATACTCATATTTCCCCATTATTATGGTCTCTGAGCACCTCGTGGTCACTACTGTGTTTGTTCACAAAGCACCACCATCAGGTTGAGAAGCACCGTTATCCACAATGAGCAGTGAACTGAGACACAAAGAGACTAATGCATTGTTGGCAGAGTAGGGGATTAAAGACAGATCTTTTAAGACCCTGGCAAAACCAGTAACTATTGTGAAATCAGTCCTTCAGAAAAGGCAACAAAAATTGAATTATTATAACTGTACACAAATACTTGAGAGACCAATGATAGAAAGGAGGTCAGGGGTTATGTCTTGTTGCCAAGAATGCACAACCAGTAGCAACTCTTTCTGCAAATGAAAAATGAAGTCATCTTGCAAAGCATCAAGAAAAAATCTCTTGTCTTACATCTGTTCAGTTTTGGAACAAACTACCCAAGAAGGAGTTTGTAGCTACCTGAGAAATTACATGCATTGAGGCCTTCCCACTAGAACTATGAGAAGGTAAGTCAGCGAAACACTTGAGGAGCCAGAGTAGAAAAATGGGTGCAATTCTTGTAATTATCCAGACTGATGAAGTGGGTTGCAGCCTGTGAAAGCTTATGCCCAAAGAAATTTTTTAGTCTTTAAGATGTCACAGGACTTTTGTTGTTTTTGCTACATACAGACCAACATGGCTACCCCTCTGAATCCTATTTAGAATTAAAATCAGACTAAGGCCCTAGATGTGGAGTCCTGCCTTTCAAAAGGCATAGTTTCTCTTTCACCAAAGCAGCTATGAGCAGAGGAGAAAGCTGAACTGCTATTAACCAATCGTTGATCAGAAACCAGACAGTGCTCTGCTATGCAAATATCAGGGCTTTGCACTTCCAGATGAAGTTACCAATACCTGTAGCAGTGGGCAGAAATGGATTCTTGGAACCAAAGCATCTCCGACTTCGGGAGAGTTTAGATGAAGGGCTATGGTTCTGCCCACTACTCAGTAGATATGCAATATTGCACCATATCTGGGTACCAACATTCCCAAAGTTTGTAGCTGTCTGTGCCCTAGGATGGGCCAGAGCTATCTCTCCAGTTCCAGGAATATTCTGTTCCCAGCACTCATTCTTCTTGGCAGGTAACTTACTCTCCCCCAAACATGTTCTGGGACTGGCCTTGTTGCGTGTAGACTGTTCCATGACTTCACTCTCTCACGATCTGCATTGCGTGGGAAAAGTCCCAGAAAATAAACTATTCAGGAGAAGCAGCCAGCTTGCTGGAGGTAATCTGTGTTTGAGCTATAACATTTCTGGTTGCTTGACTCTAAGCTTTGGTGTGTGAATTTGATTCAGCACACTTCACTTCAGCCCATTCTGACATCAATAGTCTCTTGAGAACTCATTTGATTCAACAGATGCTTAAAAAAATATGCCTCAGCCACTACAGTCGACAATAGCGATACTTCCATATCTAGGGCTATTGTCTCTCTTAGGTACTTCTTTGGCCCTCTATTCCAATAGAACTTCACAATTTTTAATGTCATCTTAATCACAGCTTCTCTAGGAGAGAACTGAGGCCAAGATCCTCAAAAAGCATTTAAACTCCTAATTTCCACTGAATAAATGCAAGGTTCTGCTTGGCGTCTGGTATACATTACAGCAGCCTTGTGGTTGCTCTGACTTATTCTGTTCTCCATTCACTCCCTGTGAAATCTGAAAAGCAATAGCTGTTGTGCAGTGGACTTAAGCAATGCCCATAATATACTCTTTACAATGTGGACTGGCAACGTGGAGACTGTGTAAACCTCTTGTATCAGCTCTGCCACAGTCATGGAGACACAGAAGTATTTTCTATGGGCTGCATTTGATCACCTTAAGGCTCCTTTATGCTGCCAGAGGGGCATAAAGGTGTCCAAGTTTTGCATGAGAGTTAGATCCAGTATTTCTAACCTAGGAAATCATCTGAATTGCATCAATGAGGGAACAAATAATTATTAAACAAATGGATAATTAGGACCAAGAAAAACACATTGCTGCATATTAATGAAGAAGCATGTAATGCAGATTTAGCCATTTTAATTTAGAAAGAAAGCTGCACTGTGAACATTTGACAAAATAATATTTCTCCATGCAGTTTCAAGTTTGTGAAGTGGTGTCTCTTAATTATAGGCTGAGCACGAGTCATCTGCACATTCTTCTTTCGTTAAAATCAGATATAATGAGCCTTCAAGAAATCAACGCTCTGGAACATGATTGTATATTTATGCATTTTTGCTTGTTTGCACTTCACTGTTATATATAGGCCTGTGTAGTGGGCCTTCTCAGTATGATTTTGGCTTTCTCTCATCCTGCTTGTGGGGGTGTTTTTGATACACCAGTGTATGAAAGATGAAGTTATTTAATTTTTTTTTCTGTTCAGGCAACTTTGAGTGAGAAAAAAGGAAGACATCTTTAACAGTGAGGGTGATAAACTAATAGAAACTGGAAGGGACGTGAGAGGTCATCAAGTTGAATCCCCTGCAATCATGGCAGGACCAAGTGCCCTCTTAAGCTATCCCTGACAGGTGTTTGTCTAACCTGCTCTCAGGGTTTAAAGTATGTGGGAATGCATAGGAACACCATTCCAGGGCCCCGTAAATCTGATGGGCCAGAGTTCCCATGGATTTCCCACAGTCCATGCATGGAGGGGGCTGGACAATATGGGCAGGGGGCCCAGAAAATAGCAAGGTTCCTGGACCCATCAAATTATACTTTAACCAACGCTTGCTTTTAAATATTTCTAACAATAGAGGTTTCACAGCTTCCCTAGCGAATACATTTCAGTGGTTAATCACCTTGACAGAAATGTTTTCCTGATGTGTACCTAGAACAGATTCTGACAGGATATGATGAAGTTGATATCTCTTGATGCCTTCATATCAAGGCTGCAAAGTTTTCTGAAAGATCTTCAGAGGTGAATTATTTCAGAGATGTTCTATGATCTGTGTAATGCAGGTGATCAGACTAGATAATCTCTTGCAATCTATGCTTTAGTCAAACACAAGTTGTTGGAGTCAACGCAGGGATAACTAGATGAAATTCTTTGGCCTGTGTTAGGCAGGAGGTCAGACTATGTGATCCAATGTTCCTCTCTGCTCTTTCAATCTAAGAATTCTTGGCTTCTGACAGAGTCTTTAGTAAGTTCACATAGACATGGATTTTTCATGTGCTTAAAGTCTGGGGCCAGACTTTTAAAGATCTCCTTTCCCAAAATGTTGAGTGCTTAAAAAAATCTGGGATTATTATTATTATTATTTATGCATGCCAAGTTCTTCTGAAAATTTGGCTCCATTTTGGACATTAAACTCGTTTGAAGATGACTCATGTCTTTTGAAGATGTAGCACCCAGGGGTTTCTGGTGATACAGAAACTGAAAGAAGTTGAATATTGTCTGAGAGCACAAAATAGGAAGCCAATGCCAGGCTTAGGATAGGATTGAAGAATGTGCTCAAATACTACAGATTGGAGCATTATACAGAATAGAGGGTCTATGCCATGCAATATGAAATATCTGTTCATAGCACAAAGAAGCCTGTCCCATGCAAACCTTCTCACTTTGTGCAGAGAATAGGTGAACCCGGAGCTGAAGAAAGCAAGCCGGATACAATATGACTTAAATGCGAGGTGGGACAGAGCACTAACGAGAGGAATATGTATTATTGCTTTCACTAGCTTTGTTTGAATCATTTGGTAAACTGGTGAAGATGAGAAACCTAGTGGGTTGCAGAAGGTGGCCCTAATCTAGTTGTCAACACTGCATGATGCAGATGAATCATCTGGACAACATTAAAGACACCAAATTTTGGTTGTTCACTAGTATCTATGGCTATTTCCACACTTAGAAGATTAGTTTGAATTAACTTTATTTGAACTAATAATGATTAGTTTTAATTAAGTTAACTTGAACTAACATGGCCCCCCTAGAAACTCAGTTCAAACCAGCATGTCCATGGACAAGAATTGCTAGTTTGAATTAGGAGAAGGGTACCATGTGAGGTGTGGCAAGATGGCCCCCAAGAAGAGCCATGCCCCCACCCAACATATAGAAGGAGGAAGGCACCCTGGGAGGAAGACGGTCAAAAAGCATTAATTTGAATTGGATTAATTCAAACTAATAAATTTCAATTAACCCTTACTTTGACATTAAGCAAGGTTTTATAATTTTGAAGTAAGCTTTCATTAATTCAAACTCAGGAATTCCTTAGTTCGAATTAATGAAAACCAGCATAGCCATGCATTAATTTATTTTGAATTAATCCTCATTAATTCGAATTAAATTGTAAGTGTAGACACAACCTATGACCATGGGCACTCTGGTGATGAGAGATGAAGGGATGTCAGGATAGGGATACAGAAAGTTGCCTGGGAGCTGAGGAGTAGATGGGGCGGATGTAGATTGGGTGAAGAGATTTCTATATTTAGTTCTTTTTTGAGTAAAAAGCACCTTAGAAAAGGAGAGCAGGATTCAAAAACTGGGAGGATGCATAATCACAAGACTGGCATTAAAGAGGCAGAAAAGACAAAATGATTGAGATACTGAAATAGAAGGACAGAGAAAATGTTTAAGTCACAAAACAGGAGAGAGATCAATGGAAGAAGAACTGGTAAACACAGTGGAGAGAAAGGGCAGAGAAGAATGGAAGTACCCGGCAGAAAAATGTAAATGTATTGTAGGTGAGAGAGGGAAAGAGGTTTGAGATGGGGTTAGAAAGACATAGGCACATAGGGTCAACTGAAGATTGACATCAGCTGTGAAGTTACATGAGACCTACAGGTGTAAGGTTGGGGGAGGAGATATCATGGGGCAAGAAGAAGAAGCAGGAGAAATTCCTTCTGCTCCCATTCCAGAGAAACTGGGGGCGAGAGGGGGGGAGGGAGGGAGAGGAGAAAGAATTGGAGAATATAGAAAGATGTACTGCATGCCTGAGAGTCAGCAATGCAGCTGGGCTTAAAAAGCATGTTTATATCATTTGACATTAATAACAGAAAACTGCCTATAAAAGTGATAAAGAAAATATGTATTATTTTGTAGAATGCCAGCTTTAGGCTATCTAGTGTCCCAGCTGGTGTATTTTTGTCTAATTCCAGGGCTGGTCACAGTGAATTCTGCTTCATATTTCTAATATACATTACACTACCGGGAAATAAAGCAGACAACGGTTAAATTCATTGCTGCAGATGGCACAAGTGTCAGTGTCATGCTTTAAATTACTATAAAAAGAAGAGCTAGCTATTGTACTTACAGAGAAAAATAAACTAAACGAAACAACTAACCAACCCTCAAACCTGTAGAGGGCACAGGATAGCTTGGGGGCTTGGTTACAGATAGTTACATCTTTTAACCCCTAGGAGATTAGCTAGCTTCAATTTCATCCTTGATGCATAATGACCATCACCATTCTGCAAGTTCCTCCATCTTCAAAGCATCTGATGAAGTGGGATTTTCTCCCATGAAAGCTCATGCAAAACAATACATTTCTTAGTCTTTAAGTGCCACAGGACTCCTTGTTTATTTGTTTTACTCAACTAGACTAACATGGCTGCCCCTTTGGATCTTGGCAACACTCTGGAAGGTGACTGGTAGCTTCTGGGTGTTGGGGTTGGGGTTTGTCCTGTTTGGAGAAAGAGGTTGAACCAGGTGGCCTCCTGAGGCCCCTTCCAATCCTAATCTTCTATGTTTTAAACATTATCATTTCAAGAAGCATCACTGTCACAATTGAATGGTCAGGTGAATGTGCCACCTGAATACTCCAAGGACCTGGATGCCTTGGAAAGCTACAATGATCAAGACCAGGGGGACAAATAGTGACATGTAGATGTCTCCTAGCTCCAACCTCCCACCACTAACGTAGCTGGAATAATAGCGTATATGTAGAGTAGCTATTTGTTCCATAGGTCAAAAATCATACCCATGTTATTTATTAGAACATGCAAAACTTTCCCAAGAGAAGTGATAGGAGTTTTACCACTTAATCATTTAAAATAAGACCAGACACTACACTTTGGGTTGCAGTCTGCCATTAGCTTGGACTAAGTGGGTCCTCTCCATCTTTAATTGATGTGACTACCCCAGGCAGAATGTAATGATCTTCAGCTCTTTAAATGGGTGAATAAACTGAAAATGTAACATACTCAAGATGTGTAATTGTTATTTATATAGTGTCAGAAGAAGGACACATATTCTAGTCCTGAAGAGCCTCGAGTATTAATAAGCCATGGCGTTGCCTGAGATACGTACAGGGCTGTAAGGAGGTATGGGATGGATTAAAAGTTCAGGGACAGGGCAGAAGTTGTTTCTGCTGCATTTTGTTTTCCTGTTGAATTTCATCGAGAGACTCCTGGGAAAATTCTGAGGGCCACTGCCCTGACAGCAGAGTGGAATGGAAAAGGAGACTTGGAGGGGTAGGAAGCTGACACATTGATGCCTCATGTCGTGTGGGACACTCTCTTTGTGGCTTGTTGAAACCCTGGAAAAGTAAAGTGATTTAGCAGGAGAGCTGAGTCACAAGAAGACTACTGGAGCAACTCCTGACAGGAGGCACTTGTTGATGAGTAAGCCAGGCCCAGTCAAAAGGAGGTTCACCTGTGATGAGTGCACTCATCTACTGAAGAGATTTACATATCTTTGAAAAGAAGGCCCTTAAGCTTAGTGTCTCAGTTTGTGCATCTGTAAAACACTTACTACATGTGGGTTCTTTACGAAATGATTTGTATTTAAAAAGTTATTTGAGATCCTCTGTGTGAATGGTGTGCCGCAGGCATCTCACTTTAATTATTAGCTGTTCTTATGATTAGCAAATGAAAGAATTATAGCAGCACACTCTACTTCCTTTTCTCAACTGTTGAGACATACAAAAAGACAAAGAAAATATCTCTATTTTCTTTTGTGGGTAGGAGAGAGAAAGTGCGAGGGACATCTAAAATAATTTTCAATTTGAAACAGGTGGTGACCTGCATCTGGCTAATATAATGAGAAAATTTGATTCCTACCGAATCTTGAAAAAGAACATGACCTACAAATTTAAACAAAAGGAAAAATGAGAAGCTGTATGTGTCTTCAGAAGCCAAGGGATTCCACTGACCAGTGTATGGCCAAGAGTTAAAAACCTTTCAGGGAGACATGAGAACATGGGCATTTAAAAGAATCAATAACAGGCAGAGTGATGTGCTGGATTGCAGACAGGGTAGACAGAGAGAGAGAGACTCTTATGACAGCAGGACTGATGGGAATTACAAATGAGCTGGGTAGATGGAATAACTGGAGCACATCCTAAATGAATTTTGTAGAGATGAGGTCACAGGTAGGGACATTAGCTCATTTCTCATTATACCCTTCATAATTTTCCAGCAATCCAATAATTTCTGCTCTTGCTTTTCTCTTTCCTAGACTAATGCTGTTGTTGCATGTGGGATATATAATTAGGAGACTTCTGTAAAATCTTGGATCACCATTTCTGGGATTCCTGATAGCACTGCCAGGAATCCTTCCATTTGAGGACTTGAAAGAAGGACTTTCAGATCTAATCTACAATGCTACTACTTAAGCTAGTGAGTAATCATCTTTAGGAAGCAATTAGCAACAGTCCTGTGGTCGCCTGCCCTTCACTATTGCCAAAAGTCCTTTATACACCTTCAGGCTGAGATTTCCAGAGCTAACCAAAAGCTGTAGGCGCTTTGGCTGTGTTCACACAGCCCTCTTATTTCGAAACAACAGAGGTTGTTTCAAAATAAGATTTAGGCTGTTCGCACGACGCATGATTGTTTCGAAACTAGTTAAACCCATGCGGGGACAAAATAACGCCGTGCGAACATGTTGTTTTGAAACAACGGTGACATGTTTCGAAATAACTGTTGCCTGAACCTGCTATTTCGCTTTGAGCTTTTTTCCTTAATTCAAATTAACAAACTGTTAATTCGAATTAAGTTATTTTGAAATAAGGTGTTATTTCAATACAAGTTGTTTCAAAACAACCGTATCGAAATAACCCCCTGTGTGTGAACACAGCCATTGTTCCCTGCCATTTCAATAGGAATTCTGCAGCTGAAGGATGTAATAAGCTTGGGGGGGGGGGGAATCACACCAGTCATCTCATGGTTTCCACCTTTTAAAAAGACTAAATAGGGTGATCCAAAGTCCCTGAAGCTGGACAGCTAGCAGTGAGCACTCTTAGGCTATGTCTACACTACAAAAGTTAGCTCAAATTAACAAAGTCGAACTAATAAATTTGAACTTAATTCAAACTAAATCCTACCATAGTATATCGAATTAACAAAGTGCACTAATTCAACTTATTCGTTAAATTGAATTAGTGAACTTTTTTAATTCAAACTAACTGACCTAATTCAAATGTACTTAGTTCAAATTAAGGCTTAATCTTGGTCCACACTGCCCTTAATTGAAGTAAGAATTGAACTAAGCGCTTAGTTAGAACTAAATGCAGGTGCTACTAAATCAAACTAAGCTTTCGTTAGTTCAGATTAATTCAAACTAGTGAAAGTCTGTGGTGGACAGGGACTAAGTTCGTTTGAATTAAGGCTCCTTAATTTGAACTAACGTGCCAGTGTATATGCATCCTTCAAGATTTCCCAGGAAAGCTACTATAAGAGATGGTAGGCCCCAAACCCAGGCCTATAGGTCAGGGGTCTCAAACATGTGGCCCGCAGGCCACATGCAGCCCCAATACCTATTTCCTGCAGCACACAACAACACTGTCATTTGCAATATCGTTGTATGAAAAGGTTTCAGTGGTGTGCCCCTTGGGCTAATGTACTAGTCCTCATGTGGCCCCTGTGGTGATTTGAGTTTGAGACCCCTGCTACAGGTAGTGTTCAGATTATGACTACAATCCAACAGTTCACCTGAGTCCCTGGAGAAGGGTGGCCAATGAAGTGCTACTCACAAAAGCCTAGCCCATGATTCTCATGACTGGGAGAAAGGTTCAACTCCACCAGTTGGCTGAAACATGTTATTTAAGCAAGAAAGAGGCCCAGGAAATCGTCTGAGTAACTAAGTGAATGACTGGCTGGATGTTACTATGGTCCCTGCCTACTTGATTGATTCCTGGTTCCTGCCTCGCAGTCTGTTCCTCTCCTCATCATCCAAGACCCTCTTCTGCTCCTGTTCCTTGACACTGCCTCTGCCTCTGCTCTTTAATTTGGCACGTGACTTTGGTTCCAGGCTCTTTACTCTAACCACAACACCTGTCCATCCATGCCTCAGTCCTAAAGCTACCTCAGAAAAGAACAATCATTGGAAAACCTGGTCAGTTGGCTACCCTGATCTTTAGAGAGCAAAGCCATTACAATTTCTCAAACTCACAGAATGTAATGATGAAATCAATTTCTGATCTACCACCTCTCCCAGTTACAGCAGAAATACCATATATATCACAAGATAAGAACTTGGATTAAATCCCAGAATGAGGAAACCCTGTACAAAAACACAGAGATATGAAAGCACATAGATGCCTTTCATTCAGATGAGGAAGAGGCTGTTAATCTTTCTGCTTAAAGAAAGGTAAAAGCCTTCCTGTAAATGCTCTTTGAAGCTTATGGGTGGTGGTGGTGGAGGAGAGCTGGAAATTTTTTTAATTGGTTCGAAAAACAAAGGTGGTAGGAGCATTGTAGAGTGCCCTTGTAGTTGGATTTCTCCTTTCTGTGTGATCCAATCTTGTTCAGAATGTTACTCATCTGACCTGCAAACCTCTGTGAAATAAAAATAATATAAATAATAAGAAACAAACAGCAACAAGGTGAGGTTGGGGGTGGGGGGTGAGTAGGGAGTCAAACGCTTTTCATAAGTCTCTCTTTAGGAAACCAAGCAGTACTTTCAAGTGGCGCTTTACATTCTTATTCACATCATGGCCCTGTGTGGCAAGTGGGAGAGCTCTGAATAAAAGCTTTCTCCAAATTGTTAAAATGCTTTGATTGTTTGTTTGAAAGCCAAAGTGGGTTTCTAAGAGTTATTTTATCTTGTACAGTAAATACTCCTCTACATTCAGTATCTTACAATAGAGAGAAAAACAGTCATCAGTGCTACGTAGATAGTCACCTGGCAAGAATGCCGTTATTTCCATGTGACAACCAATGCAAGAAAAAGGGGCAAGACAAATTCTGAAGTTAGTGGTCTAGCAAGTGTTAGAGGTCCCACCTTCTGCAGTTCTTGTTCACTAACAGAAATAGAAGCTCAGAATCCAGTAGCAGGCAATACAATAGGTTTATTGGGGTTAACAAGCCTTTTTCTAGCCTTTACACCAGGGATCCCTTTGCCCTTTCCTACCTTACTTCCTGTTAGACCTTAGGTTTTACAGTGTGTTTTTTAACCAATCAAATATTATCACATAATTCTATAACCAATCCTAGTTTCTTGTAACATAACCCTCCACCCAATCATAGCCCACCAGCTTAACTGATTACAACTAATTACAAGACAGACAGAAACAATTAGGATGCAGAGAGAAGTCATCAGAACAATAGATACCAGGATGGCCAAACAATACAAAATGTAAATATTGTCACCAGCGTGATGTTCTTGAGGTGTTAGCTTCTTCTGACATGATGTCTATATCCACACTTAGGCAGTTAAATTGATTTAAATTAATAATATCATTATGAAATTATTAAATTGATTTAAGTTAAATCGAATTAAACAGGTCTCACTAGAAACTCAAATTGAACTAGCATGTCCATGGACAGAACTTGCTAGTTTGACTTAGGAGAGGGGCACCATGGGAGCTGTGGCAACATGGCTCCCTGGAAGGGTCATGCCCCCACCCAATATATAGAAAAAGCACAGCGCCCTGGGAAGGAGAAGGGCAAAAGTGTTTAATTGAAATAACAGTTATATCAAAATAATATGTCCACACAGTTTTGATTTAACTGTCATTTCAATATAATACTAGGTTTTGTTGTATCAAAATGACTTTCCTTATTGTGAGATAAGGGAGCTCCTTATCTCGATACAAGGAGACATAGTTTGGACCTGCAATCTTTTAAATCAAAATGATCTGCATTATTTCAATTTAAAGACTGTGTGTGGACATCCCCGACGTGTTTGGAATGTGTGGCTGTGACTCTATCCTTCCCAGCTTATGGCTGCCCCTGCTGCTTTTTGCCTTTGCTTAGCCAAAGTGCAAGGCCTCAGTCCATCTAGTTGGTTCTTTGATTTGCTACCACTGTAGCTAGCTAGTGATGCATGATTTAAAGAAAACCATAGGCCTTGTAGGCAGGCTTAGTTATCTATAGTCTAGCAAGTTTGGGGAAGGAAAGAAGCACACTTCTTACTTTCCAGAGTAGCCATGGGGAGCCACTTTTGTGGTCATCATTGGTGCTATAGAACTCCAGCATGGAAGAAGCTTAGCTCAATGGCATCCATGTGAGTCAATAAAACTTTGCTGGTGTGACATGTTACACAGGTGTTGCCACAGTATAACGGAGACAGAGCCAATAGGTGTTTGTCACAGAGAGATACAAGCTCCTCAGGTCAGGCCTCTGGTGTGAAACAGTAGCCCCAACAGAATGATAGGCAAAGCTCTCTTTGACTTCACCCCTGGACTTTGGGGTGTTATCCCTGATCCTTTGTTGTTTAAATTTGAGTAAATCACAAGAAAATACAAATTGCTTATTTGCACAAAGGACAAAATGTTAACTTTAGGCCTGGCCTATATGAGTCAATAATCCTATAATTATGGAGGTGTTGCTATTGATACTAGAGATCGAATAATCAATGGGAATGACAGAGACAGTCTCTCATGGTCGAGGATGATCTCTTTCAAGGGGTTTATTTATTTATTTATTTATTTATTTATTTATTTAATGCAGGTCCTTTAGCAATTAAAAAGTTCTATCCTTGGGCCACAGATTCATTGGCAGATGTTGCAGATTGTGCTGGATGGCAGGGTTCAACTGCTATTGGTACATGGCAATTGCCTGTCCTTTCCTTTCTTGCATTTTTCTGAGATCAAGGAGAGGTGATTTTCCCCCAAAGCCCCCCATCTTTCTCTGACAAGTCTTTTGTCAGGTAGCCCTGTCTTGGGCTATTGTCTCCCATTGTTTGATAGTCAATGCCACATTCTCTTGATCTGGATGTGGACATAAAGGAGAGCTAACATTCCTGTTTCACACATATAAGATTGAATTTCATCGCTTCACTTAGCAAAATAACTCTTCATAACACATTCCAAAGGAGTTGCCGTGTTCACCTAGTTCAGCAAAACAAACAAGGAGTCTGGTGGCAATTTTAAAGGCTAACAAATTTAATTATCAAATAACTAACTAACTAACTAAATAAATAGATTTTGTTAATATTTAAAAGGACCACCAGTCTCCTTGCTTCTTTTTCTTAATAAAAGAATTGTGTGTGTATGTGTGTGTGTGTGTAAGTAAATCAATAAAACTATAGACTTTTTCATTGAAAGAACTCGTGCAATAGAATTACACACAGAGATACAAGCATGCATGTGTGTTTTGCATTTTCCATATTGCTAAAATGACCTAATGGACACTGCACTAGAGTGGGACTTGTGAGGGCTGGTTTCTGTTCCTACTTTTGCTGTTAGCTTGGTTGTGTGATCTTAAGTGATAATCTGTGCCTCAGTTTTCCCAGCAATACCATGGTGGTAATGATCCTGCCATTTTGTGTTATTGAGGGTTTAGGGTCATAGCTAGATGGAAGGACAGTCCTGGAGTTGTCCCAGTACAGAAAAAGAGAATGGGAAGAATCTTTAGCTTAGATGACACCCTGATCACAGGAATAGGTGGTTAATTTGGAAGAGGTGTTAGAGAAAACAAGAGTTGGTCTTATTCCAAGTAAAAGTCCTTACTGCCCATCAGTTGTGGCTTCCCTGTGGCAGGGCACTACCTTCACTTAGCCCTTTCTCACAGAAGAGTTTTCAATGCCACCACTAAGTTTGGAATGCCATTCTCAAAGTAATTTCCAAAGGGATAGCTGTGTTAGTCTAGTCCAGCAAAAAAAAAAAACAAGGAGTCGTGTGGCACTTTGGGTGTGTTCACACGGCACTTTTGTTTCGAAACAACCTTGTTGTTTCGAAACAAAAAAAACCATGTTCACATGACGCACAGTTGTTTCGAAACAAGGGGAAGCAAGGGAAACAAGGGGAAGCAAGGGGAAACAAGGGAAATAAGATATTTCGAAATAAGGTGTTGTTTCGAAACAAGTTGTTTCGACACAACTTGTTTCGAAATAACCCTGTGCGTGTGAACACAGCCTTTAAGACTAACAGATTTATTTTTCGCATGAGCTTTTATGGGAGAAAATACGAAGTGGGATTTTCTCCCATGAAAGCTCATGTGAAAAATAAATCTGTTAGTCGTAAAGTGCCACACGACTTCTTGTATTTATTCTCAAAGTAACCTATGGTGCCACAACTGTCTCCTCTTTTGACACTCATGCCTAACACTTTTATTGCAATGCCTTTGGGACTTTGCCAACTGATGCATTTTGTGGTCAGCCGGGACTTTGTGCTACTTATATGTTGATTTGTCTTTTTATTTTTTTTTAAAGAAAATCAGCACATTCACATTGTGCACCTTGCTAGACTGCAAAGTATTTTCATGTCACAGTTACTGCCATCTGTCCCACACCTATATCTTTTCTGTTATATTGCATGCAGTCTTTAAACTTAGTTTCCACTGATCCAACAATGATGTCTTGAGTTCAGTGAAACTACTCACAGTGAAATTAGGCACAGACAGAACAAGGACCTTAAATGGTAAGGTCTTATGGACAAGGCTGTCTCTTACTATGTGATTGTTGAGTGCATTGTGCAATGGGGGTCCAATGTGGTTGTGATCTGTAGGTACTATTTCAATACTCTTTCCATGCACAAAATAAGCCTCAGCTGTTTGAGATGACAAAGGGAGTTTGGGTCAAGCTCCCACTTATTTGGGTTCAAATTCACCAATGGGGGCTTCTAGTGTCCTTGGTAGGTAATAAATGTGTTTTGGTGGGGCTCCTTAAATTCTTCTCCTCCTTCACTGAGGGGGAAACCACAAATGGTTATTTCTCTACACCTACCAAAAGGAGCTGTCACTTAGGCTATGTCTACACTTAGATTGTAGAATTGATTGAACTTAATTTTATCCAGTTGAAGTGAAATAAAAATCATTAAATCAATTTAACATGCCCCCACTAGAAACCCAAATTGAACTAGAATGTCCATGGACAGGACTTGCTAGTTCGATTTAGGAGAGGGGCACAATGGGACGTGTGGCAAGATAGCCCCCAAGAAGGGCCATGGCCCCACCCCAATATATAGAAAGAAGACAACACCCTGGAAGGGAGAAGGGCAAAAGTGTTAAATCAAAATAGCAGTTAAATTGAAATAGCATGACTGCACTGCATTATTTCAAAATACTAAGTTTGATTTAACTGTCATTTTGACTGTTCCTTATTTCAAAGTCAGGGAGCTCCCTCATTTTGAAATAAGAAAAGCTAGCATACACATGCACTACTTTAAATCAAAATAATCTTCATTATTTTTATTTAAAGTTTAAGTGTAGACATACCCTTAGGGTAGATTGTGTAGAGCGTGATAATCTTTCCATAATTGCTGCCATCATGGCTCACACACTAGGAACTGAACCAGGGACTCCAAGGCTGTGTTCACACACAGGCATTATTTCGATACAAGTTGTGTCGAAACAACTTGTATCGAAATAATGCCTTATTTCGAAATAACTTAATTCGAATTAACAGTTTGTTAATTTGAATTAAGGAGAAAAGCTCAAAGCGAAATAGCAGTTTCAGGCAACAGTTATTTCAAAATAAGTCACTGTTGTTTCAAAACAACATGTTCGGACAGCATGTTTGAAACAACCTCTGTTGTTTCAAAATAAGAGTGCTGTGTGAACACAGCCCAAGAGATAAAACATGCTATCATAGAATCATAGAATCATAGGGTTGGAAGGGACCCCACAAGGTCATCTAGTCCAACCCCCTGCCAAAAAAAGCAGGACCACTCCCATTAGATCGTCCCAGTCAGTGTTTTGTCCAGCTGGGACTTGAACACCTCCAGAGATGGAGATTCCACCACCTCCCTAGGCAACTTATTCCAATGCTTCACCACTCGCCTAGTAAGGAAGTTTTTCCTAATATCCAGCCTGGACCGCCCCAGCTGTAACTTGAAGCCATTGCTTCTCGTTCTGCCCTCTGTTACTACCGAGAACAGTCGAGCTCCCTCCTCCTTGGAGCAACCCTTCAAGTAGTTGAAGGTTGCTATCAAATCCCCCCTCAGTCTTCTCTTCTGCAGGCTAAATAAGCCTAGTTCCTTCAGTCTTTCTTCATAGGGCTTGTGCTCCAGCCCTTTGATCATTTTGGTTGCCCTCCTCTGGACTCTCTCTAATTTGTCCATGTCCTTTTTGTAGTGGGGAGCCCAAAACTGGACACAGTATTCCAGATGTGGCCTCACTAGTGCAGAATAGAGGGGAATGATCACATCCCTTGATCTGCTGGTAACACTTCTTCTGATGCAGCCCAGTATGCCATTGGCCTTTTTGGCAGCAAGCGCACACTGCTGACTCATATCCAGCTTCCCATCCACCATGACTCCCAGGTCCTTTTCTCCAGTGCTGCTATTTAGCTGATCACTCCCCAGCCTGTAGCAGTACATGGGGTTTTTTCGTCCCAAGTGCAGGATTTTACACTTATCCTTGTTGAACCTCATGAGATTCCTCTTGGCCCACTGCTCCAGTTTGTCTAGGTCTCCCTGAATCCTGTCCCTGCCCTCTAGGGTGTCTACCGTTCCCCCCAGTTTGGTATCATCCGCAAACTTACTAAGTGTGCAGTCTATCCCATCATCCAGATAATTAATGAAAACATTGAACAGAACTGGCCCCAGGACCGACCCCTGGGGCACACCACTCGTTACTGCCTGCCAACTTGACATGGAGCCATTGATTCCTACACGCTGAAACCGTTGTTCTAGCCAGTTTTCTATCCACCTTACAGTCCACGCATCTAACCCATACTTCCTTAATTTGCCAATGAGAATGCTGTGGGAAACCGTATCAAAAGCCTTGCTAAAGTCAAGGTATATCACATCAACGGCTCTTCCCGCATCCACAAATCCAGTCATCTCATCATAGAAGGCGATGAGGTTGGTCAGGCATGATTTACCCTTGGTAAATCCATGCTGACTGTTCCTGATTACTCTATTTTCCTCCAAGTGTTTCAGGATGGATTCTTTGAGAAGCTGCTCCATGATTTTTCCAGGGATTGAGGTGAGGCTGACAGGTCTGTAATTCCCTGGATCCTCCTTTTTGCCTTTCTTGAAGATAGGTACTATATTTGCTTTTTTCCAGTCCTCTGGCACCTCCCCCGTTCGCCACGAGTTTTCAAAGATAATGGCCAACGGTACTGCTATCTCATCAGCCAGCTCCCTCAGCACCCTCGGATGCAGTTCATCCGGCCCCATGGACTTGTGTACATCTAGTTTCTTTAAGCAGTCCCTAACCTGACCTTTTGTCACCAAGGGCCTCTCTTCTTCTCCCCAGTCCCCCGTACCTAGTGTAGTGGGCTGGGAGCTGACCTTGCTTGTGAAAACTGAACTAAAAAAAGCATTGAGCACTTCAGCTTTTTCCTCATCCTCTGTCACGAGGATGCCTGCCCCATTCAGCTATGCTATGCTATGCTATGCTATGCTATGCTAGCACTTGAACTAAATATCTCTATGTAGAACTATAACAGATTTATCATCTCCATGAATTGGGCACAAAGGGAACCTAAATACATTCATGACTGGATTACACTTGCATGCAGTGAAATAGTTAAAAATATTGATCTTAAATTATCATCGCTATTATCACTATGTCAATAAAAATTCTATCATCCACGCTTGGCCCTAGAAGATTTGAAAACCAGCTTTGTTAGTTAAAAAGTTGAGCATACCGGGGAGTCTGGTTACTGTCTGCTCCCATCAATCTCTAAGTATGCTGTTGACTTAGTTTTCTTAAACTGAAATAAAACTGAAGTTTTCTGTGTAAAAGTGAAACCAACCATTCGTGTAATGATGCTGAAGGGAGATCGACCTGCTTCCTGGACTCTTTTGTTGGTTTATAGTCCTTTGAAAAGTTTAAAGGGAAATTGATGGTGACAAATAGACATTTTTTAAATGTCACATTGTGCTAAAAATGGATTTTCATCCATTAATAGACTCACTCTGATATCTTAAATGTTGCAGAGCTGCTCAATGACAGTATTTAATTTTCTATTCAGAATTTTCAAAACCCTAAGTGTGCAGATGTCCTCCAGAAAGATAATGTTCTGACAGTGCATTTCACAAATAAATTAAATGGTAAGCAAGTGGTTGGAATGAATTGTTCATAACTGAAACAACCTTTCACAAGAATTGTTCCTTAAAAAAATAAATGGCCATGACATTGCTGACAGCTTTCTGAATAATGCTAAAAATCCCCTGCTATACTGATAAATATTCCATTAGGGCCCAATCAGAGCCGTCTTGACATACATAGGAAAACTCCCATTAACTTCCGTGAGACAAAAACAAATGAATGAAAATAATGAATTACTGTTATTGCCTAGATTCCAGAAGTAGAAATGGACAATCTCTTTTATTTAATTCTGCAATTCTGCATGCACTTTAGAAGTTTGGAAGTTTCGTGTTTTTCACTGAAACAAAGAAACACAAACAAAATCTGAAAGGCATTCATTCACGCTGAACAAAACATTTCAAATATTGATTCAAAGTGACATTTTTTTCCATAAAATGTCAAAAATTTGTTTTAACTTTTCTGAAGTTTGGGTGCCTTGTTTAAGATTCACAACCTTAACTCAAGCAGTGAGGGTCCTGTAGCATCTTATAGACCAACAGATTTCTTCGGACATAAGCTTTCATGGGCTCCAACCCACTTGTCAGATGCAAGTGGGTTAGAACACATGAAAGCTTATGCCCAAAGAAATCTGTTGGTCTATAAGATGCCACAGGACTCTCACTGCTTTTGCTATATGCAGACTAACACAGCTACCCCTCTAGAAAAGCCATAACTCAGTATATCTTGGGTTTCCAGTGTTGTTCATATTCTGTTCACTAACATTCTTGAAAAGTAATGTACACCAATACCACCTGTAAGTGTCTTCCTGCACCTTAACAAAGGGGGATTTATATAGTGAATGGAACGTACACTGTGTTTTACAAAACACTGACTATTGTATGATCCTGATCTTGAGTAGCCTGCAACTAGAACTGAGTGAAAATCAGAATTTCTAGCCAGTGGGAAATTCTGATTTTTCAATATTTGTTTTCATCCTGAATCACGACAGAAAGGTAGAATATCGATTTCTTAAGCAATAAAAAATTTTGACTGGCAAATGTTAAACAAAACAATTCATTGTTTTTTTTTTTCTTTTCGTTCTGTTTTGTTTTGTATTTTTTTTTTGTTTTTGTTGGCATGTTTTATCAGGTTCAAGTTTTTTGACATTCCTGAATTAAAACACTTATTTTCAGCAAGTGGAACTTAATTAAAATGTTTTGACTCAGTTCAACACTAAATCAGCTTTGGGTCCCACATATACTTGTGGAAATGGAAACTTGTGTGCCTCATATGCTCATTATTCCCAAAGGCCTGTGCTGTCTGACTGGACTACATCTTCCAAGATGCACTATAGCCCTGTTGCCAAGATCCAAAGGGGCAGCAGTGTTAGTCTAGTTCAGTAAAACAAACGAACAAGGCACTTAAGCTATGTCCACACACGAGGAGTTAAATCGATTTAACTTGAAGTGATTTAAGTTAAATCCATATAACAACCATTAAATTGATTTATCTTAAATCTATTTAACAGGTCCCCACAAAAAAAAAAATCAAACTAGCTTGTTTGGGGCAGGATTTGCTAGTTCAATTTAGGAGAGGGGCACTCTGGGAGGTGTGGCAACATGGCCCCCTGGTAGGGCCATGTTGTCACCCAATCCCCTTCCTGGCTCTCCCCAGAAGAGCCCCCACAGGCTCCAGGCTCCCGGAGCCCAGTGAGTGAAAAAAACCCAAAACCCTAGATTAGCTGCAGCCTTCTGTGGCAGCCAGGCAGGGGAGAAATGGGACACCACATCTGGCTGCCCCCCAACCTGCCAGGCATGCAGTGGCAGGGAGCCCAGTGTGCCCAGTTTATCTCCGCAGCTGCTAGGTGCTAGCACGGGGGGATGCCAGGCACACGGGACTCCCTGTCCCCGTCACCCAGCAGCTGTGGGGGGGAGCCGGGCATCTCGGGCTCTCTGCCCCCGCATGCCTGACAGATCCTTATTTTGAAATAAGGGAATGTCATGGGGACATGCCACCTTTTAAACTGAAATAACGAGTGTTATTTCGATGTAAAACCTGTGTGTGGACATACCCTTAAAGCCTAACAAATTGTTTATTGCATGAGGTTTTGTGGGATAAAATCCCATTTTGTCAGATGCCCTAAAGGCACTACATCTCAGACAGAGCGGTGTCCATGGTTAATCATGGGAGATGTAGTCTGGAGAGGGAATCTGGTCCATAGGGAAGAATGCATGAGACATGAGGAACCTGAACTACTTTCCTAAGGCACTGCAGCGCAATAGGTAGATTAAGTTAATGTCCAGTTTTCTCAAAATGAAATGTTTTGCTTAATTTTGACAAGCTGAAATAGTTTGATTTGGGTTGAGCTGGAAACAAAGTATCTCATTGCGAGCTTCCTGGTGTAAAAGCAATTAAAAAGCCCAACAAAATCCATTTTTTTTCAGTCTAAAAGAAAACCAGTTTTGCAGAAACTGCATTTTTTTTGGGGGGGGGGTCAAAAATTCATTTTGAGGAGGAATTCCTGACAAGTTGTAATGAAATGTCATGCAAGCAGACAGGCTAATCATTCCATGGAGTGGTAGGGAGAGGTGAGAGAGGATGAAGATGGATTCTTTGATCAATCAGATGGAATAATATTTTCTAGTATTCTCTTTGGAATGGTCATTGACCCCAATACAAGTACCTAATAGCATCTCAGTAGGAACTAAGGCTTTGACCTTCCTTCCTAATGGTAATGAACTGGGTTAGAATAAACTTGGTGTCATAACATTTCCTGTAAAACCCAACATAATTTTTCATGTTTTTTTTTTAAGGGAGTCAAGCCAAACCTTAGGGCTCTGGATTCTTTCTTATCTCTTTGCTATTGCTTCTTGGTACTTTCTTGTCATTAATGAGCAAGGACTTCCTTTTGCTAACACGTTTTTAATATCACAAAGGACAAAGAGGGGATAAGCCTTTTAAACTGAACAGGATTAAATGACATGAAACCTGCACAATCATAATTGGAATTACCAAAATGTGAATGCTTATCCTAACTGTAAACTTTTCAAAGGTAGTATAAAAATGTACCATTGTGACTCTGAGATTTTCACTTGTGTGCTGTCCTAGTGGCTTTCTGTCAGATTTCCCAACTCTGTAACGGGTATGTCTACACTTGCAAGTTAGTTTGAGTTAAGGAGGCCTAATTCAAACTAACTTAGTCCCTGTCTACACTAGGCTTTCATTAGTTTGAACTAAGGAATTCCTTAATTTTAGCTAATGAAAGCTTAGTTCGAATGAGTAAAACTTGCTAGTTAGTTTGAACTAAGCCCTTAGTTTGAACTAAGGATGATGTCGATAAAGATTAACCCTTAGTTCGAACTCAATAAGTTCAAACTAAGGGCAATTAATGCAAATTAACAAAGTGGACTAATTTAAACTAACATTAGTTCAAATTACTCCTAATTGTTAATTCAAACTAAACTTGAACTTCTTAGTTTGAATTAACAATTCAAACTAGCTTTTCCTAGTGTAGACATAGCCTAAATGTATTTAGTAGTGCAAAAGCATCAGATAGGTGGAAGAGGAAAAACTTTTTACATTTACTTTAAAATCACAGTTGAGACTCATGGATTTCTGTCTGCCCATTCTTATAGTTGTAAGACTGTTCAACCCTCATGATGTCCCCATGAATGTGATGTCCATAGGACAAAGCTCAAGAACACATGCAGGTGATTTCTATAGGATATTTTGAAGCTGAAAAAGTTGTACCTGTGGTTTTGTCTACACTACAATAAAAAAACAAACAAACAAACAAGCAAACAAAAATCCTCTATGGAACTGAGACTCAGAGCCCCAGTCAACTGGTTTGGGTTCATGAGGCTAAAAACAGCAGTGCAAATGTTCAAGCTTAGACAGTAGCCTGGTCCTTGAGACTTTTCTGTTTCAGAGTCAGATCTCAACTGCCTCTACTGATAATTTTAGCCTCACAGTGTAAGTCCTGTGTAGGGCTGGCCCAACACTATATGTGAACTAAGCAGTTGCCTCGGGCACTATGCTTTAAGGGGCACCAAATTAAATGGAAATTATTTTTTTTCTAAATTTACAAAATATATGTTAATATGTCATCTCTTATAACATGTGGAGGAGGGGCACCAAGGTCATGGTTTGCCGAGGGTGCAAAAAACCCTCGGGCCATCCCTGTTTGCCCAAGTCAGCTGACTCAGGCTCTAAGACTCAGTACCATGAGGTTTTTATTGCAGCGAAGACATATCCTGCAAATCAGCAATATTTATATGATGCTGGTTACTAAGGTCTTTTCTTTGAGATGTTTATGTTAGCTTCTGAAGAGTCTTAACAGGTGGTTTTCAGTCCTGCTGAATTCAGGCATCCAGAATTGTCTTACACTATGTAATTCCCTCCCGTATTTTTTGTCCTTTTGGTGTAGGGTCATGAGTAGACAGCCAACTTCAATAGAGTGTCTAGAAGTTAGTACTGCCCTACCCACACTTCTTTGGAAAGTGACAGCAAAACAAACCTGACCTGATGAACATCCTACTAGCTTTCTTCAGTGCTGTTTTACATTGGCCCACAAATTTTTAATGCTGAGTATCTTGGTAAACCAGTTCTTTCTTTTTAGCAATTTAATTAATTCAAGCTATTTCAGCATACCTCTCTTGCCAGATTAGTTCTTTCCTAATATACTTGCTTGGCCCAAATTCATCCCTGTGGTAACTGCATTCATATCATGGCCCATTACATTTCATATTCTATTTTGGAGCCTATTAATCTAATCTGTCAGGATTACCCTGTGAAGAGCTGCATCCCTCAATGTCTTAATTATCCCATCCATTTTAATGTTCTCTGCATTTTCAAAGGTCTTACATTTTATAGTCTTGGCTAAACACTTCATATAAACATAGAAGAGTCTCAGGGTCGGTACTGAGCTACTCTTAACAATGACCTTCCATTCTTTACTTATCATACGCCTTTTAATCAATTTTAGTTATCATTTAACTCCTATACAGAAAGATCATGTAATCTACTGTGTGAACAATGTGATGTGAGAACAGCAGATTCTGGCCATCACAGCTTTTCCTTAGAAGAGCTGGCTGAAAAGGGGATGTATATGTCAGCAAAAATTGTGAAAGTAATCTTTTTTTTTTTTTTGTTTGTTTGCTTAAACAAATTCAGTAAAAATGAAACATTTTAACCAAGTTTTTGAGAAAATTTCAAAATATTTTGAGAATTTAATTTAGTTTTGGTGGGAAACTCATCTCTTCTTTTTTTACCACACTCTTTCTTGTTGTTTAACTTTTTTATATTTGGGGGAAGCATTGGTTAAAGTATAATTTGAGGAGCCATGGAACCTTCCTAATTCTCTGGGCTCCCTTCCTGAATTGTCCAGGCCCCGTTCATGCATGTGTGGACCTGATTTTTCTAGATTCTGGAATCTGGACCCTGGAACTCTGGTCTGTCAGATTTGTGGGCTCCAGAACTGTGTTTCAGGGCATTCCAGCTTACTTTCATCCCTGGAGAAAGGAGATAATTAGTTTCCCACCAAAACAAATTGAAAACTTTCAAAACTACCTCTATAAATATCAGAATTTATTAATTTGCCTGTTTTCACTGAAAATTTAAAAAAAAATAACTTTTTTTTAAAAAATATTTTAATTTTTGGTGAAAAGGACATTTGATGGGGATAATATTTGGCCAGTTTTTGTCATTGCTACTGACCCTACTGTCTGAATCATTATATGCAGCTTCTTCTCACTCCCACAAGAGATGTCCGTTTTTAATCTCTCTTTTGGTATCTGCATTAATCACATAACAGAGGTGGAGGGAGAGGGAAGAAAAGAAGTACATAAAATCTCCCCAATGGATTAGTGCTTCCTTTGTCGGGTGCTACCATGGACCCTCTTGCTGATATAAAGGCTGGAGACCCAGAATCTTCGCAGTTTCTTATGCTTCACCCACCTCAGATCACTTGGCCTCAACCGCCAGCAAAAAGGAGGAGGTGACAGAGAGCAATGCTTCTCTATGGCCTTTCCATAGCCCCTGATTTAAGATCAGTATGCTGCCAATGTTCCTTGGTAGCTACAGAATTTATTGAATTTTGGAGGGAGAATCTACTGCTATGCGGGGTACACCACTAGTGGTGGCACTAGCTAGTGCCTTTGGGCTACGTCAACTCTTTCAGCAGCATGTAAATATAGGCACTACACACATAGGTACAAGCCACAGGAAAGGCAGGCTGAATTCACACTTGTCACCATGGTGTGTAGCTCCACATAGCAGAGAAGGGCTCTTGAATGGGAGAGGAAGTCAGGAGGCAGTGGAGAAAAGTGCTGGCAGATATCTTCTGCCTCAGCCTTTGCCCACTTCCAAAGCCTTTCATTGTACTTGGAAAGGCTCTTGTGGGAGGGTGCCAAGGGGACTCTGCTCTCCTAAAAGTGTGGATTAGATGTGGGGAGGGCATTGCTTGAATGTAGGGAGCTCTGGTAAGCTACATACTTTGGGAGTTCAGGCATGTAAGGCACTCTTTGCTCTTCTCACCTATGCTCTGCCTCACCAGACATCCTACACTCATAGTAGCAAACATGGTGTGTCAGTACACTACCCCTCATTGTAGGTGTAGATCTTCCCTTAAATGTCTGCTTTTAATGACACTTTTCACTATAATGGTAGGCAGTGCCTAGGAGTGAACCATTTTTTTTATTAGTTCCAAAGGGGCAGCTGTGTAAGCCTAGTTCAGTAAAATAACAAGGAGCTCTGTGGCACTTAAAGACTAAAAAAATATTTTTTGCATGAGCTTTCTTGGGAAAAATCCCACTTTGTCAGGTGCTTTGAAGATGGAGGAACTTACAGAATAGGAGGAGAGAAATTCTGGGAAGTATAAGTCATGGGATCAAGTCACACTGCAGCAGCAAATCAAAGCAGTTGTTAAGATTCAAACACTGGGAAACAGCACGTAGAGGAAGATGAGGTCAAATCACCTGTTGTAATGAGAGAAAAATCCAAAGTCCCTATTAAGCCCTGAGGCAATGCAATTGAATTTGCAAATGAATTCAATCTCAGCAGCTTCTCTTTGAAGCCTTAATCTGGTATTCATCTGCCTGAGCACCTCAATTAGTAAATTGTCAATGGAGTGATCAGGAATATTGAAATGCTGATCCACTGGTTTTAGGATGTTTTGATTTCTGATGTCAGATTTCTGCCCATTTATTCTTTTGTGTAGAGAATGTCCTGCTTGTCCAATATATATGGCAGAGCGGCATTTCTGGCAAACGATGGCATAAATCACATTGGTCTATGAGCAGGTGAATGATCCTTTGATGGAGTAGCTGGTTTTATTAGATCCTGTGATAGTGTCTTTTTGCAGATATGTGGGCAAAGTTGGCAGCGTGGTTTGTTGCAGGTATACGTGCCTGCTTTAATGGCTCTGCTGTTAGGTCTGTAGTTGCTGGCATGTATCTACTTAAGGTTGGGGGGGCTGTCTGTAAGTGAGGAGAGGTCTGACTCCTAAGGCCTGAGAGAGTGAGGGATCGTCTTCTAGAATAGGCTGTAGATCGCTGAGGATGTGCTGTAGAGATCTGACTTGAGGGCTGTAGGTGATGACTAGCAGCATTCTCTTGTTTTCTTTCTTTCTTGGGGTTCTCCTGTAGATCAAGGCTTCAAAGAGAAGCTGCTGAGATCAAATTTATTTGAAAATCTGATTGCATTACTTCAGGGCTTACTAGGAACTTCTGATTTTTCCCTCATTACAACAGGTAATTTGACCACATCTTCCTCCGTATGCTGTTCCCTAGTGTTTGAATCTTTACAACTGCTTTGATTTACTGTTAGGCTGTGTCCACACGAGGGTTTTATTTTGAAACTACAGCCATTGTTTTGAAATAAAGAATGGCATGTCCAAATGATGTTCCTTTGTTTCGAAATGATGGGACCCCGTCATTTTGAAATAAGGTCCATTGTTTCAGTACAATAAAACCTGGGAAGTAATTGAAATAACCCTTGTTTTGAAAGCGTTGTTTCAAAACAATGCAGTTAGGATGCATTGTTTCAAAACAACCCCTGTTTTGAAACAGGGCTATGACTTTCTTCCCAGGGTGCATGACGCCGTGGGAGGAAGTCCCACCCCCAGCACCCTGGCTAGGGAGCCCATCAGCATCCTGGCCAGGGTGCTGAGGGGAGGTGCAGTGCGGGATGCAGGGGGGTGTGTGGGAGCCAATTTGCCCATAAGCCGGGCTTGCTGCCTCACCCTGCTGCAGGCTCAGGGCTTCTCCAGCCCCGGTGGGGTGGCGGGTGCTGGACCCGCTCGTCCCGCTGCATCTCTGAGGCTGCTCCAGCCCTGACAGGGCAGCGAGTGCATTAACTGGTGACCATTAATGAATATACCTGTCATGGGGCAAGCTCTCCCTAGTGCCCCTGGTGGGGAAAGTGCCAGGGGTGTGAGCAGCGAGAGTGCCTCCATGATCCTCATTAACACCCTACACCAGGGCAGCATGGCATAATGACCACAGAGTCAGTCACACAGGATAGACAGCCCTCAGGTCAGGGCAGTATGGCCTAATGGCCACAGAGCCTGGATAGGGGGGCTCAGGCCTGCCTGCTCCACTGAGCCCCAGCCCAGGGACTTATTGATGCCAGGATAGTAGCACCAAATCAGCAGGGATCCAGGCCACAGCATGCTGACTCACCCCCTTTTACACCCCCGGTTCTCCCATGCAGGCCCCCTGGGCTACTTCTTACCCAGTACGCCACAGCAATCCTTTCATAGGTCTCCAGTGGCTGTGCAATCCTGGGTTCCTGTCTCCAGCTTGTTCCCTGGCTGTATCAGCACCATGAGGGGGCTCTGGGCTCACTCCTGCCCACAGCCTGGGGCTGAGACAGCTCCTGGTCCGGAGCCTCCAGTGGGTGTCCTTCCTCCACTGGTCAGCCCTGAATGAGCTGAGTTGCTGCCTTTTATAGTGGACCAGCAGTCCAGGCAGGCTCAGCAATGCCTAAAGAGTGGGGTTTCCTCTTCCCGTAGGCTATACAGGGCCCACCTACTGCTGGGTGTATCCACCCCGTCACAGTCCCCTTGACATAACATAGCTCTGTGTGCATGTGCGTGTTCGTGTGTGCGTGTATGTTAGGGAGAAAGTTGGGTTAGCATCGGTCATTTAAGAAAGCCATCTTCCAAGTGACTGGGTGTTAAAATGAACTGAGGCCCAGAGGCCCTATCCTGACTTGTTTGGTGCAAGGAGAATGGGTCTGATTTTTGAAATATTCAGATTAAAATCAGACCTAAACATGACAAGCACAACCATGCATTGGCTCTCCGAGGGAAAGATGAAGCAAGGCAGAGGCAGAATTCTCCTCTGGCTGCTTGACAGAATCCTGATGAATTCTTACATTTATTTTGAAGAGGTGCAAATACTAAAGGCAGATGCCTGCCCCCAAAACCTTTCTGCAACAGGAGCAAGAAGGAGGTTGGGTGATTTCTGTGCCTAAATCTGCAACTGTTGCATCCCTCTTTCTGTCTTTGTTTCTGTGCTATAGAAAATACATATTCTTTAAATGTTGCTAGGGCTGTCTGGTCCCCTATTCAAATTGTACTGCAAGAAGATCAGTTGCATGCGGATCTGACAACATTTTATCTGTTTCCTGTACCACCCGGAGAACAGCAGAAAGTCAGGTTTGTGGAGGAGGACAGTGAAATCTCAAAAGCCCTCTTTTTTCAAATAAATTTCTAGCACTTTATTGTTTTGTCAGGGAAGTGGGACATACTCCAAGCATATCCTTTCTTATGACATTTCAATCAACATAAACCAGGGCAGCAGATGCAGGAAGGAAGCAGAGAGGAAAAATGTGTTTTCCATTCCTCACTGAAGTCCATAAAAAGTTTGGTGCGAAGAACAGGTAATATCCATGTCAGCTCCTATTTTACCTGAGCAGGTTGTCCCATCTTTAATTAAAATATTGCCTTTCACTCATTGCACAATATTTTATCACTGGAGGTTTCAAAGGATAATGAAGGGTTTTAATTAGCTATAGTCTCCCTTCCACAGTCAATGATCAATGTCATAATACAACAGAAAGAGAGTGTGTTCAGTTATGGACCTGGTGATTCAGGACTTGGTGATTCAAGAGTATTATTATTTATCTTGCAGCATTATCTGGGCCTGTAAATAAGCCCAGGGTCCCACTGTGCTAGGAGCTGCACAGCTTATATATCCAGTAAGAGAAAGCTCTTGCTCCAGTAACCTCACGATCAAAGCACTGGATTAGCTGTAAATCTTTGAGAAATGGACAAGACAAAAACGGAAGGGGAGTAAAGTGACTTGTCTAAGGTCACACAGCTGATCAGTGATCCACTATGGATATAGACTCTAGGTGTGCTGAGTCCCACCCCGGTACTCTGGACAAGATGCCATATTGGCTGAGTAAAGGTTGTATGCTGTGGTCTTGAGGGCCGTGCAGTAACTACTGCCCAGACATTTTGATGTCAATGGGAGCTGAAGGTGCTCACTATTTTTGAGGGTTAGGCTCTATAGGCATGTTGAAGACTGATTGTTATTGTGTCCAATCCTTCCTGCACCGAAGTAAAGAGAAGTTTTGCCAATGACTCTATAAGAGCAGGCCTATGTGATTATATTTCTTCTCTCACTGGTGATTAACAGATACAAAAGCAAGTGCAAGACAAGGTTAAAAACAAACAAACAAGATTAAACTTAAAATTTTTTTCAGGGGGGAGAAAGCTTGCGGGATGTTTACATTTCCCTGGTTTAAATCTGCATTGCCAATATGATCTACAACTCGTTGTTCTTTGTTGAATGTGAAATCTCAGTAAAATGGAATATGTAAAAATGAGAACCTAAGAGAAATGATGCTCAGATCAAGCCAAGCAGTAGCATCCAAGCTGCTTACCTACCCGGGTTTGAAAAACAAGGAAATTTTGGATCTGGCTCATGGGTTATTGAGTAGGGGGGTGATAGGAACTTAAATATTTTCCTTTCAAGGGGACTGAGAGCCTATAAAGCTAATGAGCTTTTATTCCAGTGGAATATTTGGAAGAGTGCTAGCTTTAAATGTATTGGAGATTTATATGCAGATGATCTTTCAACAATTAACAATAACAACAACAATGACAACAAAAAAATTCATTTTGATTATCACCAGATAAGGAAGTGTCTTGCCAGAAGCTCTGACTGCCTTTTTGGTCCCTATTTGTTGTACCTCCAAGGCCTATTACTACTAATCATTTGATATAAATTTCAGGAATGGCACCTGCAATAGCCAAACATTATATATTGCTGGTTGGTCGTGGATGCACTGTTGCAAAATAAAATGAACTAGAAGCACAGTTTACTCCTAAATAGAACTGGTCAAAGAAAATGATTTTTATATGCATTGAAGCAGCACTTAGATACATACACAAAGCACCCATATGTTAAAAATTTGTCAGCATTAATGCTGTGTGGTAGTGTATGCAGCCTTGGTTATTATCAATATGTTATAGAAGAAGGATAGCAATAGGTGAGTGTTGATCAGACTTTTATTGGCTTAGGTGGAGAGCGAAGTATGGTTATTGGCCTGCAATGATGTATTTGCTGGCTTTGCAGCATCTGAGGAAAATGTTATTGAGGTAGTACAGAGCCACCTGAACTAACTTTAAACAACTTTCTCTTCTATAGGAATTATTTTTGTTTTACACTAGTGTCTAAAAACTCCAGTAGAGATAAAGCCGTGCTGTGCTAGAGTCTTTACAAACACATAATAAGAAACACTTTGATGCAAGAAGACATATTGAGTGACATTTTTAAAAGCACAACAGTGACTTTGGAGTAAAAGTCTGGTTGATTTTTTTTTTCCACTGCCTGTTGAAAATGTCATTCATTATGTTATTTTTGAGTATTCAAAACATTATTGGGCATTTCAAACTGAGTTTGAGAATCCTGAAAGTTTTATGACCCTTAGTATGAAAGAATCTTTATAAATAATTATTTTAGTTATTTTCTTTTTTAAGCAAATAAAGTTGGTGTCATAAATGATCCTTTGTGTTTCAGGAGACAAATAAGAAAGGGCATGCTAAAGATATACCAAACAGTGAAAGGTAAAGATATCAGACATTGCTCTTTATTCTTCATCATAGTCTGAAAATATATATTATGGTACTCTTCACCATAGTATGAAAACAAGGGGGAAACACAAATACAAAAAATTGAAAATAAGCGAATTAAAGATTGATCAAAAATAAATATCTTTCATATACACAGTTTAGCTGTGGAACTCACTTCCTCAAGATATCAGCAACTTGAATGGTGGGGCATGCAGTCCTGTTGAATGAATATCAAAGTCTGCATGGTTATGTATGAAGATTAGCATGGATTGGATTGTTAGAACCATTAATTGCCTTCAATTCTGTTGATCATGAGGTGTTAACTTGCTGGCAGATTATTACCTTTGTTGAGATTTGGGGAGGCTATTCTTATCTCTCTAAGCATTTGCAGGCTGGAGTTGGGCAATTGTTCTTCATCAGGCTTTCTGTGTTTTGGCTCCAAAATAGACTGAATGTGTTGACTTTCTGGGATTTCTACAACATCTTAACCATTTACCAAGTTTTTAAGGAAGAGTGGATTGATGAGGGCTGATGTTTGTACAGGACAAAGGTTTCGTTTGGACTTACATGGTAGCTGGCTAGTTGTCGGCATGGGGTGAGAGGCATCTGCTGGCTCTAATTTTGATTTGAATTTTAATTTCTGACAAAGATGCCCAGGCTTCTCCCCCTCCCAGTATATCCACGTATTTATACTTACTAGAGAGCAGTAATAGCTATATAACAAAACATGGGTTCTATGAAGAAACACAGGCGCCAGGTGGCACTGCCAGTATCAGCAAACTCCATCCCTCATTACCTATTTCAAATCTCTAGAGCTGTTACACCGAAGATGGGAACATTACCCAGAATCTGGGCCAGCAATCTTTGCTCATGGAAAGCCTCCCCTCTAGGGTGGCTAATCCCTTGGATTACTGAGGAATTTCTAACTTGGGTAAGATTTGCTCTGATGGAAAAGGGTTGGTAGATTGGTCCTTTAGTGAACAAATCAGCCATTCTAACTCAACACTGTGTTATAGGTGTTCAGTAACTCAAAATATGCCAGTAGTTGCCCTCCTCATAAACTGCCCTCTGTTTTTATTTCATTTGTTAGTTGCTTCTTTCAAACAGCCACCTTGGTGAAGCTCGTATTTCTTCCTCTTGGGACTCATGCACATGGCTGCACTGATAATTAGTAGTAATCACTCATTCTCATTACATCACCAGCGAAGGCTCATGACTGCAGACTTCTATCCCTTTTCAGACTACAGATCAAATAAGAAAAACAGGCTCATCTATCACACAATTGGGTATCTCAGATTTCAAGGGGATGAGTAAATTAGGACAGAGAGAACTGAAGAGTGAGAGCTGCACAGGTGCTTAGCCACAGAAGTACTATTTTTAGGTGCCCCTGTGAGCCACAAACCTTCTACTCAGCAGCTGCTTAATGTCGTAGGGGCCTCAAGTAGCTTGGTGCCTAAGATTTTGCTCCCATGCTTCTTCCTGAGGGCACACACAGTTCTACACAACTTTAGATGTCTGGGCTCTTGTCTCCTGCATAAGTCGCAGAGCATGACATGAACAAGGAGAAGAGAGGTCTTCTGCTGCCTAACTTGCATGCAAGCCCCAGGACGATAAGTTGCTCAGATGGTCCTTGTAATAACCCTTGGGGAGGAAGGGGTTAACACTCTGGTCAGTGAGTCCCAGGACAGCCAATAGGAATGAAGCACAGCTTTTTGAATGGTAACAGCAGCCTGGCCTGGGCTGTTTGGATGCAGCAGAGCTCCTGGAAGGATCAGGAGGAGGCCAGAGGGGCCTGCGGAAGAATCCAGCAACATCCTTACCAGAGATAAGCTAAGTTTGGTACTGACCAGGCGTGGGTAGAACAGGGAATGTTTACTTAGACGCGGTCAGGGTATTTTCTTTGTTTTTGGCTTGTTTTTTTGGATTTCTCTGTGCTAAGCACATGTAACCCAACCCCCCACCCCACTACCCTGTAACTACCTAAGTTAATTCCCAGAGAAGCAACTCTCTGTGTTTATCATCTGTTCTTTTTGATTAAAGAGTTTACCTTTTAAGCAAGTTCTGGTTGTGTGTCCTGAGAGGCAAGAGGTTTGTGTGCCCGTGCCTTAGACTGCACAGGCAGCTACTAGAGGGAACCCTGTTCCAGTTCCAGCTCATATTGCAGCTGGAGTTCAGTCATTTTCCTGAGAGAGGAATAAAGAGGATTGCAAGTACCTCACAGGGAGGAATTCCCAAGTTCGCCTTCCTGGGTCTCAAGAGGTTTTTTTTTGCATTTGGGTGGTGGCAGCGATACCACTCCAAGGCCAGGAATTGGAGGCCTTGGAGACTTTTAAGAGCAGGCTTTAAGGCCAGTGGCTTTTCTGGCCTGTTGCGGGCCCCCACCTTCTGCACTCAGAGTGCCAGAGTGGGGAAAAAGCCTTGACAGTCCTTACCAGATTGGGTCCCAGAGGCGAGGTGACATAAAATAGCCAAGGGGCAGGGCGGGTGAGGATACAGAGGGCCTCCCTCGTGGTTAGGGTACTTGTCCAGGATAAGGAGGCATTTGTCCTGAATGTGTGAGGGTCCCTGCTTCAAGCCCCCCCTTTACCTAATGAGAATGCCATAGGATATACTGAGATGGATTTCCCTCAGTCTCTCCCCCTGAACTTGTTCCACTGTCTTGGAATACTTCAATATTAATGGGGACAGAAAGGCTGAGAATGACTCTATTTCCATCAATGACAGTGAAAATTTATAGATAGACAAAGTAAGAAAAATGCAGCGTGAAACCCAGACTTTGAATTGAAGAGATGTACATTTTGCCACATGATGCTGACAGTTTGTCTGTTAGTGGTTATAAAACTTTCACCTTTTGAGGCTCTGTATTTATTTGAATTTAGTAAGTAATTTAGTTGCTTTCCTCCCATAAATTCCTCACAACTGTGAAAATTTAATCAAATGAAATTTTACAAAACGCTTGAAGTTAATTTTACACAACTCTGAAAACTTAAAAGTATCATTACTGAAGAAAAAGCTTAAAAATAACCACCAGTAAGGTCTGTCACAACTATGAAAAATAAAAATGAAATTCTGCCTAGCCTATATACCTGGTTGTACCTGAACAGTCAACAAGAGTAGGGTCTTTGCAATACTTTGAGCTGGAGGATCAAGAGGCAACAGCAAGGTTGAAAATATTAAGTAAATGTTGAAATTGTCATGCTAAGCACAACTGGAGAAAGTCTGTCAAAGATGTCTGAGGCCCAAAGCCAGGGCTGTAATGATGGTGGGGCAACCAGAGCAAAGCCCTAGGTGCTGAATTTAAGAGGGTACCAGCAGGGCTGGCAGCCGCAGACCCTACCTGCCCCTGACGGTACATTCTTCCAGGTGCCAAGATCGGTCTGAGGCTGAGGGAGATTTTAACCTCCCATCCCACCCCTGAGCATCGTCAGATGCATGCCTGGGGGGGGAGGGTGAAGACTGGGCAGCCTTGCTGGGGGACTTGGTGGGGAAGCCATGTAGGCTACCAGCCACGAAGCTGCCTGGGACAGCAGTGGCTGGGGACAACAACGGCTCCCTGCTGCCTCTTGGCAGCGGCTAAGGCTTCTCGTTGCCTGCCAGCGGCAGCTGGGGATAGATTGGGCCTCAGGCCAGGTCAGGGGAGGGTGCCTTTGGGGCTGCTTGTCCCAGGTGCCAGAACACCTAGTTCCAGCCCTGCCCAGATGATCAGATGAACAGACTCTTTCAGTCATGTCTTAGTCAAGTGTCATCCTGATGTCTCTTAATGCACGAAACCCTACTCCAAGTGAAATGAAAGGCAAGATTTCCATTTATTTCAGTGGAACCAAAGGAGGCCACTTACACTTTTGAATTAACCTCCATTACTTCCATCTTTTCTAGAATAAGGTACAATGGACCCTGCCAGTCAATTTCACCTTAGCCAAACATTGGGGAAACATGCACCATTCTATCCTGTCCCAACGAAAAAGAGAGACAGAGTTAAGTGTCAATCACATTTTGATGGCTTCACACCCTAAGCTGTCTTGTTCTCGTCTCCTGAGTCTGAAAGTCATGGCCTTGACACTGATTTTGATGAGGAACACAGCTGCTCAAGACAAGAATGGATCTCAGTAGCTACTCAGCCTATAAGACTGAAGGTAATTAGTGGGTGGTGTTGAAACCCCGGGTTCGCGATGTGACTGGGATGGACCAGAGACACCCACCAATGAGACAGACACCAGTTCAAGTAAACAAAAAAACCCCTACTTTTATAGTGACACCTTAAACACCTTCAACCCCTTAACAGTGTAAAACAAGGAGATCTATACAAAAACACTTGTAATCAACTAACAATATGAAGCAAAAATCTATGTAGGACACATAACCAACTAATAGCATAAAGCAAAATCTAAATAAACCCTTATAACTAAATGACAATATAAAGCTAAAAACCTATGCAAAGCACTTATAACCAAGTAACAGTGTGGAGCAAGAGTCTATATAAAGCACCTGTAAAACAGCTCCAGCCAAACAACAGGATAAAGTATGAGAGTCTATGCAAAACACTTACAACCTACCAAAGTACTTATAGTTAAATAACAGTATGGATTAATGACCTACAAGAGGGTGGCCATAATAAGTCAAGGACTTTTCTGGCCTTTTACTGCCTCAACATCGGTATAGGCACTGAGCAGCCCACCCGACGCGTATTAACCAATGGCTGGAAGCCATTCCTCCTTGCTAGCCAAGAAGGGTGGGCGGCAGAATAAAAAAAAAAGTCAGATGAGAGAAAATAACCCCCCCCACTCCCCCCGTGTACACGGGGGAAGTTTGGGGCCAGCAGTTTAGAGCAGAAGCAGAGTAATGAACAATTATACAGTAAGAAGGATGCAAAATACAAATGACTAACAAAACACCTGGCAAATTAACAACACAAAACTATGCTAGACCTTAAACAGCTATACCATAAAAAGATTATGCAGGATACAGAGAACATAATAACAACTACACAAACTATACAAAACTCAGGTGAAGAAGCTACAATCATAGACTATATATAAATGGTACCAAGTAGAATGATTAAGAGAAGGTAGGAGGCCTATATCGATTTATAATACCTGTCCCAGGACCACAGTAGAACCCAAAGCGAGGAGGCAGACCAGCTGCAGCATCTCAGTACTTAATCATTCGGCCGGCAATCCGTGTACACCCCCAAAAAAAAGAAAGAGGGTCTCGGGGGTGGGTACTCCCTGTCTCAGTCGGGGGATCAGTCCGACCGGGTTGCGACGTGCCCTTTAGCATCCGAGGGTGGGAGAACCACAAGCTAGCTAAGACAGGGGGTTTTAATAGAATTTTGCCCAGCCAGAGTAAAAATAGCCAATTAGGAGAGGGATCCTGGTCAGGACCAATGATAAAACTGGGACCCCAGACAATGACCCCTCCTTCGTGGTGACGGGGGTGCTGAGAAACTGTTCAGGGGGATAGGAACTCACCCCCCTCCTTGTTGACACAAAGCTAGGGAGGAAGAAACTCACACAGGAGACTGAGAGCCATCAGGGGAGATTGATACTTAACGTTCTTCCCCCTTGTGCTGGATGGCCCGGAGATGGAGGCCCATCAGGGAGCATAATCCAGGGGGCTACGTGTGGGGCGGGGTGGCCATCATGGCTGCCACCTCCGCTGACAGGTGGCAGTGAGTAAAGTAAATTTTTAGCCTATCATATTTTTGAGTGGGAAGGAAATTACCAAATTTATCTCAAATGTTACCTAGCAAACTAGAATAGTACTCAAAGATTGCTTTGCCACCTGAATAATTGACAACATTGAGCTAATGGCTGCTGGGTTTTCTCATTTGCCTCAAGAACAGAAAAGTGTGTGTCTCCACAGCCACAGTGAAGCATCAGTAGCATAGGCTAGCCAGGAAAGTACATCCCAAGGGTTCCCGTATGGGTTTTTACAGCCTCTGCTTCTGAATTTTCACTTCTATTGTTTTTCAACCAAGTCACATCAAATCCAACTTGGGGTACATATACACCTGCTGTATTGACACCTCTGACTGAAACACAGACAGATCCTACACATTAGGCTAATATGACTTGATGTTTATAGGGCATCTTCAATCCAAGGAGCTAAAAATACATTCCAGATATCAAGCCCCACCTGCCACTATTATGATAAACATTTTACAGATGTATAAGCTGAAGAACGGAGAGCCTAAGGACTGGATCAGAGTCATAAAATGACAATGTTAGATGCAGGAAGAGAAGCCAGGAGTACAGGCTGCCAATCTCTTTATGCTAAATCCTGGACGATACTGTGGATGAACCAATTGTAAAGAAAATACAGTATTCTCCATGGTGGTAAATCTGCAGATTCTGAAGAATTCAGGCTACATATGCATTGCAGAAAAATGTTTTGCAGAACTCTGTAATTTTGGTGCAGTAATTTTCATGCTGCAGTTTCCCTGCATTTCTTCACTGCTTTCCTGACAAACAAGTTGAATAACATAAAATGTAAATTATGCACAACCTATTAGAGGAATTGAAATCCCCAAATGCTAATTACAACAAAAAGAAAATTAAAAGTTTAACAGGAGTGCAGTAAAAAGAGGAATTTAAATGGTCTAAACATGCTCAAATATAACACTTAATTGGCACTGAGCAAGTTTAAGTTAGACAGCTAACAAGCTAAACACTTTTGGTGACAGGAAATTAATGTAATGACACAGCAAAAGCCTATTTTATTTGGTATTTTATGTGTGTTATATGACAATTTAATTAAATGTTGAAGGAATCCAGGCAAATAATTCCCTAGTGAAATAAACCAAGAATGACCAACTTTCTTTTCTTAGAGGATTGATGTAGGAGAAGACTTAACTAATTTACATTTTATGAGTCCATAATCCAAACTTTTACCTTAGAATTAATAAAATCAACTAAATTACCAGGGGGTGCTATTTCCCCAGTGAGAAGTTAGTTATTTGGTGTCAGGAATGGACGGAAGTCATGCAACAGCTCTAGATAACATGATATTCTTGCTTTGCATTTTTACAAAAACATGTTGCAAAATATTCATGTAAAAGATAGCCAAATTATACATCAGGGCTATCAGTTCAGACCAGTTTCCCGGATAAAGTTTGGAAACATTCTAAGTGAACCTTTAAATATGCCACTGAGGCACTGCAAAAACTTGCTTCTGGAAAGTGGTGGTGGTGGGGGGAACTGTCCGAAATAAATCTAAAGTAAGGCATCACTTCCCAAAATGAATCAGTTTGGTCTGATGACATTTGCTTTCATAAACATAGCCCTAGAATCCTCCCATCTAATCCACTGATCTTTCAATTGACTTTAAGAGGAGGTGTACTGGGTGTAACTCTTAAAAGTCCACATGTTCTTCTTGCAGTGCATGCAATGTTTGTTATTACTACTAACAGTAATTTAAAGCCCAAATGTATGATGTGTTGAGGCCTTCCATGGCCTGGGAACTTAGGATCTTTCATGATTGAGGTTGGAGTTTTACATTGGGCTGATGGTAGTTAGGACGTTAGGCTGAGGAATCGCAGTGTGTGTGGGTGTGTGTGAGATTAATTATTTGCATTATGGTACCACCTCAATGTGCAGTAGAGATTTGCACCCTGTTGTACTAGGCATTCAGCAAACACATGGTAATAAGTGGATGCTGCCTTGATGGATTTCTAATCCATAGACAAGACAAAGGGTCAGAGGGGCAGTAAACAGGAGGTGGCTCAGTGGGAAGAGCAGAGCTAGCACACCAAGTTACAGGGGTCATAAGCCAGTAGCCAACCGCTAGACAACAAGGGGTCTTCATTTGCCGGTGTTTGTAATTTTATTCATCTTAAGCTGGAAGCTGTTCAGGGCAGGACACATAACCACCTCTCTGTTTCTGTACCACCCAGCAAAATGGACTCACATTCATGACTGCAGCCTTGGAGAGTATATTTACGCTGCTTTTAGATGCCCATGGCTGACCTGTGTCTGCTGACTCATGGGATTTGGGCTAGGGGCTAATTAATTGCAGCATAGAGGTTTGGCCTCAGGCTGTACCTTGAATCTGGGACTCCTACCTTGCTGGGTCCAGGAGCCCAGATTGCCACACAAAACCAAACATCTACACTGAAATTAAATGTCCCCTTAGTGTGAGCCCAACTCAGCTGTCATGGTCCAGCCTTGAATTTTTAATTTCAATATAGACAGACTGTGAATGCTATCCTAATGTAAATGAAGCAGATTTTCAAAAACACAAATGGTACTTAGATGCCCAACTCACACTGAAAGTCAGTGGGAGTCAGTTTCTTGTCTTTGAAAGTCTCTGCCAATATCTTAAAAAGCATTTCTCACTCCCCTCACCTCCCACTGATGTGCTCAACAGCTGAAATACAATCCACTTAAAATTTAAACATGTCAATACCACCAAAAGGAGAGACTGGCAAGTGAGATGGACAGAGGAAGGTAATAAAGATAGGGATAAAAAGGTCATTAAAAAAACCTGGACCACCAGTTTTGAAATAGAAAACACATTAGGTCAAATCCTAAGTGAGTGTTTTCCTCTATTATTACACTTGCATTAAAACTCCCAATGCCTCAAGTGAAGGTTGACTATGTAAGGACTGAGACTGAGATATCCAAATGATCCTATAATGGTTAGCCATACAAATTCCTTCTGAAATTCTTTGCTTTGATCTTCTGTTACAGTGCAACTTGTTCCTATGACTTAAACTTCCCTGCATTTATTTCCTCACATTCTGTAAATTCCCCCATCTTCAAGCTATCTGATGAAGTGAGATTTTCTCACAAAAGCTCATACAATAAATAAATCTGTTAGTCTTTAAAAGTGCAGCCAGACTCCTTGTTATTTTACTGAACTAGACTGACACAACTGTCCCTTTGGAACTTAACTTTCCTAAGGCTCTTGCGAAAATTCAGAATTTAACCCACAGAAAATGGGCCTGTCTTGGGAGTTATTTAAAGTGTATGAGAATTTGAAGGGTATCAACTACCTTATTCTCTGTCCCACATCAAAGGCATAGTTACCTGCCAGCCTAATATGCAACTTTTTTTTTAAAGGCGATCCCTAAACATAGATATGTGTGATGATAAGACACAAGAAAGAAGCTGTGGATACAATCAGGACCTGCCTTTCTTTTGGGCTCCAAAAACCAAGAGGATGCATTTTAAAGTCCACCTACCATTCCAATAGCCATAATTACAAAAAAAACTCCTTGCCTCTGTAATATAATGAAATCAAATCACAGAAACCAGTGAACAAATATACACTGCTCTACTCTCAACAAGCTGGGAGTGATAGAGAAGTCTTGTTGGGACAAATTTACAATAAGGAAGCTGGGTGACAAGCACTTGTATTAGTGCAGACTGGTCATCATTTTTTCAAGAGGGGAGCCTGTACAAATGCAACTGAAACACATTTCTTTCCCACAGCTGACTCACATGAGATATGTCTACACTAGAGGCTCTGTTAAGTCCACCTAACAAGGTCAACATTAACTCAACTTAAAGTTGACCTTATTAAGTCAACTTAGAGAGCCCAAACTGAAAACTCCTGTTGACTGCCAGTGTCCACACTGGCATGTGCTATGTCGATGGAGGAGTGGTGTGTTGAGTGTAGCTGGAAGACCATTAGTTTGACTTAAGTTGTATTTCCCCTCTACATTGGCTTAAGTAGACTTAATAAGGTCGACTTAAGTGTTAAGTCAACCTTAAGATGTGGTGTTATTAAGTCGACTTAAAGAAGTGCTTCAGTCAACTTAATTATAGCCCATTGTGGTCTCAAGGGTATGTAGGGCAATTTAACCTTCCTTAAGGCAACCTAAGGCTCAGTGTAAATATACCCATGGGAAGGAAGTGGTTAAAATGGATGCCAACTTTAATTTTACTTTCCACCGCCAAACAAATTCTTAGTGTTTGCCAACATGAAGAAAGTATATAAAGAAATATATCAGCAACTTCTATCCACAGGCAAAACTTCTGTTTTTTTCAGGGCTGAAGACAATATAGCTTAGATGCATTGCAATGTTGCTTCTGGAGTCTGGACAGGTCCATATGAACGCAGGACCTCCAGATGCAATGACGCAAGTCCTTACTCTGTGAGGTGGAGGAGCAGCTTTTTTAGCTTGAAGACAATAGCTAAATTATGGATGTCCTACAGAGCCCTCACTCTAAAACAGTACAGATTACACATTACACAGATTACAGCTGAATTTGATATGTTCATGGAGCTTGAAATATATATTTCTTTATTATCCTATCAACAATACTTTATCTGTTTCTTGGTAGAAGTCTCTCGGGATTTTCTGCCTTGTCTTGTCTCATCTGAAGACCTGGTCTACACTTAAAAATTAGGCTGACGTAGTCAACCCTGATGAGATAGGCATGCCAACTTAACTCTCAGAGTAGACCCAGCTATACTGACAGCAGGGTGCTTTGCTCAGGGAATTGGCATTCCTGCATTGAATTAAAACCCCCATCACGTAGACTGCATCTGCACTGTGGGGTTACAGTAGCATAGCTGTGGCCTTATACCTTCACTGATGTAAGTCTCTGGAGTGTACAAAGTCTTGCAGATTCTATCTGCCTCTCCTGCTCTGTTCAAGGTTGATTGTGTCTGGCAAACTTTACCCAGCACATATTTCAGAAAATCTTTCTTGGAAATATGAAAAGTAGCAAGTAACTTTGCTGCAAGGATTTTGTTTGATGATTAAACTTGTGCCATCAAGATTTCCTTGGCTTCCATGCTCTCATACTACCATTTTAGTGGAAGCCACATGAGCCATGTAAAATTAGACTGGACAAAATTTATATAAAATATGGCACAGTGCTACTCTTGGATGGATTAGATAATCTACTAGGTCTTTCCATGTATGATTTCTATGGCATATTCTGAGGAGAATTTTAGCATCTTCTTTTTAGATAATAGTCATGATTTACAAATAGAGTCACCTGCCAAGTGGATGAAAAAAGAGTGCAACCAGTCTGTATTGCTTCATTTTTGTGAACTGTTCTCCAATACTTTGTCACACTAAAACAATCTAACAGAGATTACATGGTAGAGAAGGTGGTCCCAATGTCTTTAAAATGTTTGGATTTCTATATAATATAGTCTTCAAAGAACAAGCCATCTACAGGGAGCTGCATCCAGGTACTAAATATTCTTTTTAAAATAATTTCCTTTGAAAGAAGGCTGAAACTAATGGACAATAGCATTTTGAAAGTAGCTAAAAGGCAGAGGAAATGAATAAGGTTTCCTGAAATAAATGTCCCAATAATTTGCAGGGAAGCTATCCATTATGGAGAATATTCTGGTTTAGCAAGACTAATAGATAACAGAACTGAAATAGAGACTAAGCCCTGGACCAAACGTAGCTAAAAAAGTTCATTTCATTGGACTAGATGTTTCACCAGAAAAATAAATAAACACAGCAGGAAGTAGTAAGAGTTTGTCACTGATGAGCAAGGCAAGGGATAATAATAGGACTGCGAAACTTGTTGGCTTTGAGAACTCACTTAAAGACCTGGAACTAAATACATAGATGGAGATAAGACAGCACTGATGAAAATTCCTGGGGCTATAAAACAGCAAGGGCACAAGAGGTCAGAGAGAGCTGCAGAAGGACAACTCTTTAGTCTGTTGGCAACACTGGAAGAGTGAAAAATTAGGAACTAAGCAAATAGTGTAAATCAATTAGCCTTCCCCACTCTCCCTCCCTGTCAAAATATGATAATCCTGCCAGATTATCATTATATGTTCTTCTCTAAAAAGAATGCCAGGAGAATAAGGATTTTTGATACCACAGAATTCAGCAGTGATTCACGCAAAAGCTGATTAATGTACAGAATATATAACTTGGAAGTATATAGAAGCAAAGAGTATAAACAAGCTCAAGGGACACAGAGTTATTTCTGAAGAGAGAGGATTAAAAATAGATTTGAGGTAATAATTTGCAACAAATAATTTCTTATGATCTCTGTCTGCACTCCCTGCTCATGAATAGATTACAGAATTCTCTAGTTTGCTTGCTAGTTCTTCGGCATATTATTCTTGGTTTGCTGAACAGTCCGTTGCCAATACTCACCATTTGTGCCATGTTTGTCACTAACATTAGTTGCGTGTTCCTTGGTGAGATCATTTAGAATTTAGTCCAATCCCTGGGAATCTGACTCGGGATTAATATATGTCAGGGAGGCTAAACCTAGGCTAAAACTGTTCCTCTCCCCCAGGGCATTTTGTATACGATCGTCTCTGGAGGCCAAAACAACAAGAGTCCTTGGCACCTTACAGACTAACAGATTTCTTCAGGCATACGTTTTCATGGGTTAAAGTGGGTTGGAGACCACAAAGGCTTATGAGCAAAGAAATCCGTTAGTCTATAAAGTGCCACAGGACTCTCATTGTTTTGGCTGTATACAGACTAACACGGCTACTCTTCTGGAAATTTCTACCTCTGGAGGCTCATTCTTGCCGGTGAGATCTGAGCATAGTAAATTGGGCTCCACAGGTGAGTTTGGTGGAGGAATGTTCTCCCAGCTTGTATATTGCTGCGTACTGTTTGCCCAGAAGCAGAAACATAGGGATATAAGGAAATAGCACAGGAAAAATTGAGGTACCAAATAAAGTTAAGCATCTACAGAGACTGCATCAGGGCAGCTGAGCTGGGTTCTGTGAACCCCAGTTGGGGCCTGATTCTGCGATTTAGGTGCCTTAAGTGGGAATTAGTAGGTAAAGTCCCTTGGTGAATCTAGGCCTCACTTTCCAATTCCTAATAATAATATTTTTTCTAGCATTCACTAAATTCTAATTAGAAAGTTGTGAGGAAATGGTCAAAAGGTGGGGCTAGTTTATTGTCCCAAATTATTGGTTGTCTTCTTATCCTAGCACCAAATCTCTAGGTCATGCCACTAAGTTTCTGGTGGGGTAGCAGTGTAAGATATCTATTTAGTCTTGTTCATAGCAGTAAAATACACTTCAAGGTAAATTGAATGTAGCATTCCAGAAATCTTCATCCCTTTTAATCATATTTCTTACAGACTCCTTTTAATCCTGACAAAAGTATTTTCCGTAGACCTGTTTTATGGGATTTTTTTTTAAGAGTTAGTAACCCATCTAGGTAGTATCTGAGCATTTCACAGACATTCATGGATTTTATCATCACTCCAACACACCACAGAGAAATGCTATGCCCTTTTGTACAATGAGAAAGTGAGACTAAGAGTAACTCTGTTATCCTACCCAAGGTCAAACAAAAAATCTGTATTTGAGCTGGGAAGTGGACTCACTTCTCCTGAGTCCCAGAACAGCACCCTATCTACTAAGCTGCAATATTTCCCATGGGCTTTGCCTGACTCAAAATATGTTACAAGATGAAGAGATGCTGTATTAACTTAGATGTAATGTGTGGGCGAGGGGTGTTAAAACAATACAGTTACTGTCCAACATTAAACAATGTTAAACAAGGTCTGAGGGTTGGAATACAGAGAGCTTAGCCTCCTTGAAACCATAGCAAACTATAAAATTCAAACCAAATGTTAGAAATTTATAAATTGAGATACACAGAAGAAAAGAAGCAAACTAAGGTAAGGAGCACTGAAACTGGCATTGATTGTCCAAAATAAAGTTAATGAAAACCCATTTACATCCTTTTTGGGGACAGTTAATATTGGTTGTTATGTCTTATTCTGTCAGATTGTCCTTCCTGGTGGGGAAGAAGGAGTTAGTTCTAATATTTAGTCAATGCGCTTCAACTGTGACCTCAGTAGCCCACCTCTAGGTGAGAAGGTAATTCACCTGCTATGTTCATCCACACTGGCTGCCAATACTAGAGCAAGATGTGGGGTAGCTTTTATGATATAGCCATCTCTGCTCTTGGAGCTAGATGGGCCTTAGAGGCCAAATCCTCAGCTAGTGTAGAAGGTTACAGCTTCACTGAAATTGATAGAGCTGCATTAGTCTGAACTAATAGTGAATTTGTCCAATTTACTATTTATTACTACTATTCTTTTCTTTTCTTTTGTTCTATTACATTTTATTAGCATTTATTTGATCTCACTATATTGTAGCAGAACCATTTAAGGCTTAGGCTAAGACAGACAAACCCTCAGGCCTGGTCTACACTGACAGTGATGTTTGACATAATGTTGTTTACCTCGACTTTCTGAAGCCTGTGTCTACACTATCAGAGCAGTACGTTCAAAAGAAAGAAAGAAAGAAAGGAAAGGAAGTGTAATTCTATCTGCTAACATCACCCCTGCAAGTGGCATAGAACTGAGGTTGAAATCTACAATTCCAGTTTAGGTCCTTGTAGCCAGAGAGCAGCTTTAATGTTTTCTCCTGTTTCTTTATCATGGGAACACAGTTCCTCCCGTGCCTGAAGTTTTCAATTAATTCCTCTCTCTGCATGAAGCACTCTGCCTCTCTATTGTGTCTGTGAAAGAAAAACAGCAAAGAAAGCTTTTCCTGTCTTGTTTTCTTTTTTCTTTTCTTTTTTTTTTTCTTTAGAGAAAAGGGTTAGGGAGTGAGTGGAGGACAACTGCCTCCTCACAAGCACCTGCACCAACGACCCAAAACACAAATCATTTTAGGAACTAATATGAGCAGTGCAGATGTGAGACCCTGAGTAAATAATCTGATGTGATCACTGTCCTTCAGCTTCTGTAATTCCACAGCCTAAAATCAAATCGCCACCCCAAACCCAGTGTAGACAAGCTCACAGGAAGCAAGGCTAAACATATGACACTATGAGTGCCTGAAAGTCTACCCATGAATGGGAGTTTTGCCATTAACTTTGAAGGACATAGAGTGGAGCCCTATATTTGTATTGTCTCATTCTGAGTCTTGATTATTTGGTGCTATATGGATGTGAAAGGATGGAAAGATAAAAACCACTTGGATTTTTTTTTTTTTTTGGGTAGCTCTGCATTACTCTGACCAACTATATTAGTTGATTTAGGGTCACAACATCTGCATGTGTCCATCAAAGCCCAATCCATTAGTTAAATTTATCTTTTCAATGAACTTAACTTGGTTTTTAACATGAGCTACTGTAATTGTGTTACGCTTCTGTCCAAATGCTGGAAATACAATTTCATGTAAAATTAATCCAGATTTCTGCCTTCACTGATCAGCATAATGATTGCAGAAATATTGGCTGTAAAATGGTGTACCAGATTAACTTACTCTTTATTTCTTCCTGCTAACAGAGAAAACAACTTGCCTCCAGGGTATCAGGGTACTTTGCAATCCTATGTATTTGAGAAAGATAATGAATTTCTATGACTTCTTTCTTCTCTTCACAATTTTGTTGAATACAAAGAGCTATGTCCTGAATATACAGAAAACATTAAATCATTTGGTTTCCAAATAAATAAATAAAAGATTGTTTCTCTCTCCTTTCCCTTGTAAAATGAAATCAATGACTTGGCACTCTGGGCTGGTGACCCAAACAGCTGAAATGGTTTAATCGATGTAACAACTGAGATGGTGTCAAAAAATCTGTGCACATCACAGCACCGCACAATTACATTTGACACTTTAAGTCTCTAACTGCTCGGCAACCTATATAGCCAGATAATGGCTCCGCATTACATTGTTTATGCACTTGAATTGCTAACACATTTCCTGGTGGAATTGAAAGCCCAGTGTCTGTAGTCTGACAAATGCCTTGTGTATAAAAGGATTAGGCATATTTGTAAGTACTTGTGTTGGCTAGTTCCCTACTGGATTAGTGTTAGCCAGAGGGCACAATGACATCTATTACAATTCTGAAACCAGCAGTATTGTGTATGTTTATGTCCCCCTAAATCAAACGCGCTCAGTAAGCAGAGCGGAGCCATTCTTGCTTGGGGTTGGGATAGTGTGCTGATGATGACTGAGGGTAATTATGTTCTGATCTGACAATTTTTTCTTAATGCCATTGCCTTCGGAATGCATGTGTTAGTGAGAAATTGCTTACTTGTGGTCTCTATGAGGGAGTTTTGATGTAGAATCATAATGCATTTTCCTTTTGTAGATATGAATTATGGCATTTAATGTTTTTGCCCTCATCTTCATCATAATTATTAGTAATACTTTTCCTCAGGGACCAGTCTTTTGAGCAAAAATGTGAAGTTGGGGTGAAGGTGTATCATGCAAGTAAAGGAAGGACTGAATTTAATATACTGATTCCAGCTCAGGTGGGGCAGTAATTTATATTGGTGCAAACCCAGAGTATCTCTATTAGCATCAGTGAAGTTATTCTGGATTTATAGTTTTGTAATTGTAAAAGAAATTAATTTGGCTCCTTGTGCTTGTTTAGTTCTTTGTCAGGTGAAATTCCCTTTAACATCAATGGAAATGTTGCCTGAGTCAGGGCTGAATACACATTGAAGTCAGATTCTGATACTTTTATTCATTAAAGAGTCTTTTCTGCACAGATGGTCCCACTGAAGTCAGTGGAAGCGTTCCCACCAGAAGAAGAGCTAAGGTCTCAGCATCTCTGTCAAGGGAGTGACTCAAACAATAAGTGGCTACTGACTGGGAATGAAAGCAGTAGAATTGTATTAAATGTCAAGACTCCATGATTTGGCTCAGCAAGTTTTTTTTTAAAAAAGAATGACACCTTAGTCTCTTTTAAGGACTCAGCCTTGCAAGTACCACTGAAAACTCTGGCTGTCATCCAGCCAAGCATATAGAACTGGGCACAATAATCCAGCTAAGGTCTTATCAGTGCACTGTAGAGTGGAAGAATTTTTTCTTGTGTCTTGCTTATAGCATTACTGCTGATACAACCCAGAATGGTGTACACTTTTTTTTTCCTGCAGCGTTACACTATTGACTCACATTTAGCTTGTGATCCACTATGGACCTCTTCTTCCAGTCCCTTTCTGCAGTACTCCTTCCTAGCAGTTATTTCTCATTTTGTATGTTTACAATCAATTGTTCCATCATAAGTGGAGTGTTTTGCATTTGTTCTCACTGCATTTCACCCTGTTTACTTCACCACATTTCTTCAATTTGTCCAGATTATTTTGAATTTTAAACCCATCTTCCTATCCTATATTAAAACTATCCATGCAACACTTCCCAGTTTAGTATCCTAGTAGGAACCTATATAGTAACAAAACAAACATTTGGCCTAACGTTTGTGTTGGGCAGGAGTCTCTGTTACTGAATGAAATCCAGTTCTCTTCAATTAATATTTTTTTTCAATATCCCTTCAAGACTTTCATCTGTCCCAACATCTATGGAAAAGCAGATGATTAGCTGACAGTAGCACAGGGAGTAGACAAGGGTAATAGACACCACCTTGATGTGTTATAGTTATTTGAAAATGCCAGTGCTAAAGCTAAAAGCTATAATGCCGAATAAGACTAAAACTACCAAAAATATTTAAATATCTTTAAAAAAAAGATCTTTGTAGAGGATTTATGTTTTACATTAACTGAGTAGCTGGCCAACGGATTTATTAGAACTCATACCTGTTCTTGAAGCGCTGGCACTACAGTGTAAACAGCTTGGCTGAAAAGTGCCAAATATAGCTAACAAAGGAAAATTTAGTGGAAAACCATTCACTGACAAATGAGAACAGTTCTCCTGTGGTGGCCTTACTAGAAAGCCATTAAACAGGCTGACTCAGGGTGGGGAGGTATCAGAGAGATCAAAGGAGCTTTGACCATTTCATTGGTCAGAACTGTATTTGGTACCCAAATAACTCATAAACAACAAACATGTGTATATTAAATATGATCTTTCTGACTGTCTACACTAGGCTTTCATTAGTTTGAATTAAGAAATTCCTTAATTCAAACTAATGAGAGCTTAGTTCTAATTAGTAAGACCTGCTGGTTAGCTTGAACTAAGCCCTTCGTTCAACTGTTAGTTCAAACTGAGGATGACGTAGACAAGGATTAACCCTTAGTTCAAATTTAATAATCACAAACTATGGGCAGTTAGTTCAAATTAACAAAGTGGATTAATTTGAACTAATATTAATTTGAATTAGTCCATGTTGTTAATTCAAACTAATAAGTTTGAGTAACTCAAACTTATTAGTTCAAATTAACAAATCTGAACTAACATTTCCTAGTGTAGACATAGCCAAGTAAACTTCATATTAAGCATGGTGAAACCATGTGGGATTTAGGCATGGTGTAACCTGTTGTGTTATGCATGTACCCATTGCATTACTTGTACTTAGCATATTAGAAACATATATTTGGTTTACAAACCCTGTGTTCTGTACATATCCAGGTGGGTCATGGACCATTCCCACTAGGTTGGATGTATAATGGGAGCAAGTATTTTGATTAAAGGCACCATTTACCCTTCCACTTCTGAGTGGACTTGATCCTACCTTCTTTGCTTTTAACAATCTTAATACCAACAGAGAAGTTCAAAGAAAGGAGCAGTTGGTGAACATACCTAGCAACACCATTTACCCTTATTATAGCTTGAATAATATGAGTCCTTCTTCAAAGTCCAAACTTGGCTGCATCAGCCACAAATTCTCTGGGTACACATTTCCTATAGGCTGGCAGGTTTGTGTATATTAAAAACACATTAATGACATATCTGCCTCCTTTCCAGATGGTTCCTGACAGCATGTTCTTCATACCTTTTGCTATTTCTGGCCCTTTTGGTGGGGTTTGTGGTATACTTTTGATGTTCATTTGGGCATAAACTGGGCAGCCCCTCCTTCCCCCCACTTTGATACCTCCTTACTATCTAAGGTTATAGAGTCATAACAACATATATGAGTATCAATATCAATATTGATATTATTATTGCTGATTATCTAGGTTAAAAGTCCTGAAAATATGTATGTTTAACTTTTCTGCAGGATATGACCTACAGGCTCTTGCATTCCAGCACAATTATTTGTATATGAATCTATGATTGTTTTATCATAAAACAAATATTTAAGTCTATAAGGAAACGAATCTGTAAGGAAAAGTGTATGAGCAAGATAGCAGGCTAGCTCTATAGGCTATAGTAGCACCTAGTCTCAGGCCAGGAACCCATAGTATTAAGCATTGTAGAAAATGTTTCTTTCATCCTTATTCATGCCAAGTAATACCCTATTCTGCATATAGTTCTGTCAGCTATATTTTAGCACGTGCATTTTAAGAGCTCAAATCCTATCGTGACAAGGGCTATCATAGAACCTCAATAGATCTATAGGCTTATGCCAGAGTAATAGTGTGTGTTGTCAGAGTAGTGTATGGTTGGTTGAGCACACATGATTATTCAAAAGCATATGACAAAGTATTTTCCTCATCTATGACCAAGAGTAGTGGACAGGGAATTTCCAGAATCTATAACTCAAAGTTGAATTGATAGCTGGTTTGCAACCTGTTAAGACTATAATAGCTGTCTATGTGCTTTATATACCCCCCCCCCATTAAGGTGAGAGCATCTTACTGTTGGTATTCCCCCAAGACCTCTTCCAAGAACTCAGTTTAACATACATCTTAGCAATGAGGTTATTTTAGTTGGCACAGAGAAAACTGCACTGAGTTGATCAGACTCAAGCAGAGAGGGTGAATATAAGGATTACCACACATTCAAAGTTATAAAACAAACTACTTCCTTCATATGCATTTATATCTCTCTCTCTACATTTACTATACATTCTATTACACATTTTGGGATTGGCTTGGTTCCTTTGTAGGAACTAGTCTCTGTACAGCATGCTTTTTTTTTTTCTTGCACAGTCCACACACAACCTACTTTTTATCTCATCCTCTCATTGTTGATTTATCTTGTCCATTGTTATTGTGTTCATACTAAATGGTTCCCTGGGTGTTCTGCCTCTTATTTTGGCTAGCTCACACACTCTGTTGCTTAGCTTACTGACCCATTTACTGACTGTAGTTAGCACAAATATTCCATTTTCAGCCTGCAAATCAATTTACCTCCCTTCTACTGTGTACCAAGAAATGAGGCCTCCCCCCTGTTTAATTACTTATGTCGGTCCAGGCCTGCATACCTACACTGACAAATAATGAATTTACTGTCACAATGGCCCTGTGAGATAAGGAAATATTATTAAAGGGAGGGAACTGAGATGAACAGAGTCAGTGACTTGTTCTAGGAAGTCTGTTGGAGATGTGGGAGTTGAATTTGGGTGTCTTGGGTGCTAGGTCATTGCCGTAACTACAAGAGACAGATTAGTTAGATCAAACTCCTGAGCCTCAGAAAGAAAGTTTTCAAAGGTCTGATTAATGTTTAAGGAAAACTATGAGCTGGTAAGTGTTAAGGAATTTCTTTTCCAGCACTGTTGTTTTTCACTCTTCTGTAATTCCTTGATAGATTTGATTCTAATGGAGAACTGAAGCATTATGCAGGTGCCATTTAATCTTATATATTTTTAATTTCCTGAGCTTTGAAACGCTAAACTGAAATGTTTGGTGAATAAATCAGTCAGTTTGACAACCTTATTCCAAGTGTTTAACATCGATTACACAGCAGTCTCATGAGTGTTAGGATTCATCTTGCATGCGAGGATGCCCACACACTTTTCAATGGGATTATTTATTTAGTCTGGAAAAATGTATTCAAAAGAGTAGGATTTGCCTTTCAGACCTATTAAGATTGTAAAAATATGCAGATGGCAAGACAGAGTTGCCCCCTCATCTGCAGCATGTGCAGGGAAGAACAGCAGGTATAATTTGATGAGAGCACACTAGGTCAGGCACCATTTGCAATAAATGGACATACAAATTTGCCCCAATTGTGATCTCAACTATAAAACGTGCATTAATGTTTATAAAGTGTCAGTGTAACCTGTAACAACTAATGTTGATGGGGCAAGGTTCAAAAGGGGAAACAAATTAAAAGAATGAGTTTAAGCAAAAAGACCCACTGATAAACTTCAATGACTTTGTTAAGATAATACCTGTTAAACAAGGAAATTATTGGACCAAAAATCAGTTATATAAATTGATGTATCTGAAATTGGGCTTAATTGGTAGATAAAACAAATGAGCTATTTTGCCCATCACTCTCTTTGGTGGGAAAAGGCTGGCAAGCACAACAATTGCTGACTGAAAAAATATGAAGGAAGAAGTTTCACCACCATGGCTGTCATTCCCACCCTCTTCTGGGACCCCAGATAGTCTTTAGCCTAAAATGGAGAGGTGTCCTGAGCAGATGGGGACAGCAGGAATGACAGAGATGATACAGCCACCTCCACTAATTCTAGCTATTTCCTGAAAGCTACCTGAGATACAACGCTTTGTTTCCCTCCTTATTCACCTTTCCCTGCTTATTCTCTCTCCCATCTTCTCCCTTTTACTTCTTTCTAACAAAAATCTGGCTTAGGCAGATTGCTTCACATTGCTCTGAGCCTGTGAAAAAAGGCGGATGAAAGCAATGCCCTAAAGTCTGGTGCTAGATGAAATTGCCAGATCTTGAAGAGGCTAATGTGGGCTGGACCCCTGCTTCTTCAGCAGTGAGGTTGCAGGTTGGAATCAGCGCTAGGGCCAAAAGCTACATTTTCTGTCTTTCTCTCCTTTCCCCTCTTGTGTGCATTTGTCTTACAGGACATGAGATCAGACTTTAAAAATAACACCAAGAACATTTCAACTAACTTCTTTTTCTCCCAAAAGGATATTTATTACCTTCTAGACAGTGTCAAACAAGGGCTTTTCCTTCTAAAAACTCTCTTCAGTTAACAGTATAGGAAATTTGGGATATTGTTAGAATAAAAGTAGTACTTAATATTTTATATTTCAGATGCTTTAACTGTTTTTCTTTCTTATCAGTATCTTTAAAAATGTTAAAAGGATTTTTAATGGTGCATTTTCTGTGGTACTATGTAGACTGAGAGCTCTGCATACCAAACCATGGAAATTGTTTAGTGTTGTTTAATGTCTACATAGTGACAGGGTCATGCTCACACCTTTGGTTCTTTTGATCTATCTATTCCATAAAATTAATACAACATACCAGAACACTTACTCAGACTGCCAATTAATTACCAACCTGAGCTTGGGTTGTTGTGAGTGTTTGCAGTGTTGCAAGTTCCCATGATTTTATCTTGAGTCTCATGATATTTCATGTTCTTCTAGAGGCCCTATGAATAAGTGAAGTTCCAAAGGGGCAGCTGTGTTTGTCTAGTTCAGTAAAACGAACAAGGAGTCCTGTGCCAGTTAAAGACTAACACATTTATTTATTGCAAGAGCTTTCGTTAGTCTTTAAGAGTCACAGGACTCCATGAATATGTGAGAATCTGAGCTTTGATTTTTTTTTAGAAAAATTGAAGTTTCTGATTCTTACAATTGTGTTGACAAACTTCAAAACATTATCATATGTGACAGAATGTATTCTCTTTCCAGATACTACACACTTTTGTAAATATCTTTCTACAAAGTATGATTTGTGGTATAGCATCTGAAAACCTATAATTTGCTGGTCAATATTGTCCTCATAAAATCTGTGTAGTAACATTTTATGTAAACTTATATGATTTCCTGTCTAATGTTGTTAACACATTTCAAACTGCAGTGAAACTTGGAAAAAAGGTCTGTTTCAAGCAAAGAAATGTAGGTTCACCTTAATTTGTGTTTAAGCAGTAAATAGTCATCATGCAGGGAGGAGAAGACAACGAAACCTCAAACTGGTTAGGAAGAGCAGCTTCTCCAGGAACTTTTTATCTCTAGCATCTCAACTAGAAATATTTTACAAGAGGGGGATTGGCACTATAAATAGGAATAACAAACACCTCAAGACATTCTTTCTCTGTCCATTGATTCATTGCATTTGAATGGACAAAGGAAACAACCATGAGGAGTCCTGGACTAAGACATTTGGTCACTAAGACTGATGAGAACACGTGGTGAGAAACACTTAGCTTTGAGTTTAACATAGTTTATTAAGATAGGCATAATTTGCATTTTATCTTTATTTTTCTTGTGCCCCTTTCTGACTTTTATGCCTCATACTTGTACTTATTTAAGACCTATCTCTTTGTAGTCACTCACTTATTTTAATGGTTTATTCAATCTAGTCTGTTTAAATTGAAATGTTTGTGAAACTCCATGAAATATGAACTTTATAGGACTGCGCCTTGTGAAGGAGAGAGCTGGACAACACAAGGCATACATTTCTGGAGGAACATCTAAGACTGTGAGCATGCTGGGGTCACTCTGCAGTTTAACAGAGGCTGGTCAGAGCCCAAAGAGTTGATCATAAGAGATTAAAAAAATCTAGTGATATATCAATTCCTTAGTTACTATTCATTTTGCAGTATCATTTAGATGCCTTAAGATCAGGACCCTATTGTCCTTGGTGCAGCACAAACACATAGCAAGAGATTGTCCCTGCCTCCAAAGAGGTCCTAATGTAATTAGAAACAATGTGGGAGAAAGGCAGTGTTTATTTTTATCAATGGGGATTTGCAGCTGAGAAAAATAAAGTAACAAGTCACATAGGAAGCTGATGGAAGAGCCAAGAATTGAAATACATGTCTCTTTCTAATGCATCAACCGGAAGGATTCCTTTCTCTGTAACATCTGAATTAGGCCTTGGATTGGGCCAAGAGAGGAAATAAAAAGATAAGCATACATCAAAAGGAAAATGAAGTTGCTGACATCTATTAGAAGTATGATTCCGCCATCAGCCTGACTGTCCTTGGAAAGAAGAGGTCTGGGGGAGCTAGAGAAAAGGGAAAAACTGGCATTGAGATGAGTGAAAGAGTAGTCTGGGTTATGGTTAGGAGGAGAGGACCTCGGAGAAGACCTGTGAGGTTTGGATAACCCCAAAATATTTTAGGATTCATCTGAACTGAAAAGCAGCATCGAAACTTTGTGACATTTGTGCCCTGGCTAAGAAATTTGTTCATGCTTTTTTATATTCCTAAAGATTCATTACATTTGGATTTTATAGAGAGATGGGCTGAAGCTTACAAATCTAAACACAGATTTCAAATATTTGGAAGTTCAGGTCAGATGTTTTAGTTCAGCTAATCACTGAGAGCTGATTCTGCCGCCCTTATAGTGCGAAGCAACCTTTATTCTAGAAGTAATCCCATTATGTCAAATTAATTTGTCATGATTTATTAAGCTAAGTAGTAAATATTGACCAAATGTGAAAACAAGCTCAGTAATTACCTTAAGGGCCAATAAACATTGATATTCACCTCAACAGATCAATATTTATTAGAGACAAGCCCAGAGCGCAACCTGGCATTCAAACATTCCTAAAAATTGATGGAACTTTGCAACCAGTTTTGGGATTAACTTTATAACTATCTCCTCTCTTTAGAATGGACTGAAGTTGAATTCCAGATCAGAATAGACTTGAACTATGATGCTGGTCAAATATGGATTCCAGCATTCTGTATTTTCTTGTTATTGACTGTCATACAATTTACTTGGGAAAAGATAAAGAATAGAATGTATTACTGACTGATCATGTCTGTTTGAAGATAATCATGAGTCAGGAGTTTATGAGGAATGTTACAATAATAATTAGCTTGTTTGAAGTGATTCTGTTCATTGATAATAGCACATAGAGCTTTATTAACACCTTTTCCTCTTCAAAGGGTGGTTCTCCTCTGAAAAGTGGCTTTGCAATTGTCACACGTTCCACTTTTATTTGGTCATAAGAAGATCCAGCAAAAAAGTGTTTCACTTTTTTTATGTAAAGGGAACGCGTGAGCTGGTTAAGGCAGTGTTCTGGGTGACACTGGTTCAAATCCTGGCTCTGTCACAAACTTCTTGTAACATCCTGAAGATAGTCACTGTGTCAGTCTATTCTTCCATTTTCCACATGTACAGTGTAGATAACAAGACCTCCTTTATCTTTTCAGTTTAGACTGTAAAATCCTCAGAACAAGGACTGTCACTGCATTTGTATAGTACCCATCACAATGGGATCATGATGTTCATTGGGGATCAAGGAGCTACTATTATGCAATGAAGAAGAAGAAGAAGAAAAAGAAGAAGAAGAAGAAGAAATATTTTTTTCTGGCTGCCAGACCCGTACATTCAGTCAAGTATCTGAGAACTAAGCTGGGGTCTTTCTTTCTCCTTCTTTACCAGCCATATTAAAGGTATCACATTGATGCATCTGCATTTCTGTAGCAGAACTATAGAGTAAGAAGATGCCATTTTTATAGCCACATTTCAGAGAGCAGAATCACTGTTCATATACTTGCTGCCTGCAAAGCATTTTGTTATCCTTGGATGAATAGTGCTAGGTACACAAAAATTAAAATATGCTGGATACATGTTATTAAAAAAAATGCCAACTGCTAACTGTAAACTGCCCACTCATGATAGAAGGCAAGAAATAATGCGGACCAAAACTCTCTAGCTTGAGACTACTTTGCATTGAAAAGTCAATGAACATTGATTTTAATATGAACTACGTTTGTTTTATATTGCTAGCTATATAATAGATTTTGATCTAATAGACAATTATGTACAAAGTAATTCCTTGGCATTTTTTCCCCAGTAGACCCTGGAGAATATTCTCAAAAGAATAATGTGACTGACAAAAACAAAATTGCAGGGAATATTTTTTTATTGGACTAACTTAAAAAATAGTTACCAAGCTTTATCGGATTGAAGTCAGATATAGTGGGTATTACATTCAAACAGTATAAATAGCTTTGTTTGCTGAAATAAGGACTATTACTTTTCCCAGTAATGAGTGTGAGGAGTCTTCTGAGGACAAAACAGGAAGACAGGAACTCTTGAGTTCTAATTTCATCTCCTTGTGGCCTTCTGTCTTGTAAAAAACAAAAACAGTTTGTCTCCAACTCGCCACATGTAAAATGGGGAAAATAAATGGCTTCTTATCCATTGTACAGGTATGTTGAAAGTATAAATTAGTCCCCACATTTTAGTATTAAATGAAACCATGGTATGTGTGCACAAATAACTGGTGTAAATGGCTGGAAATCATTGCTGGAAGATAGCTCTGCCAACTTGAAATTTGCTGCATATTCTCTTAAAATCCATTCTGTTCAAAGCCTGTCTTTTGGAATTGTACGTGCGTAAATAAAAGAAGATTAGCCTAATTTAATAACCCTCTGGCAGCTGTACCCTATTAAACTCAAGAAATAACACCCCTCGTTTGTGAAAATGTGTTCACCTTTTATCACACTGACAGTCTTACTCTTGGGAATAAGAGAATTTTACAAGTTAGAGCAAGAAAAAAAAAAACGCTATTCAAAACTCTTGTCCTCCCACCTGCAGGATTATTCCCAGAAATACATTTTATTACTTAAATAAAAGGACAACATGAGACTTTATTTACCTAATGAGAACTGTGGATGAGGAATTTATTGTGAGAGACAGGATACTTTTTGTTACAAATAAGACCTGCGCTGATACTCACTGAGATCATTTCAGCTGATTCCAATAGAGTTTGAGCAGGTCAGTAGCGCACAACTAGGAGTATAACCCTATTTCAGATTATGAGATTTTGCAGCAACAAGGGGATAAAAATTCAGCCCTTACATAATTTCTCTGTGACCAGAAAGGACAGGAAAGCAACTTTTTCTCCACCAAGCCAATTTTTGACATGGGCATACAGCATGAAACCAATTAGGCAAAGATTTTCATAAACACCTACGGCTATGACTTACAAGTTATTTCAAATTAAGGAGGCTTAATTCCAGATAACTTATTCCCTGGCCAAGGAGGCATTTTATTATATCAAAATAAGCAGTTCTTTAATTCGAAATAAGGAACCATTAATTTGATATAATAAAGCATCATTTTACTTCAAAGTATTGCTTACTTTAAAGTTATTATTTCAAATTAAGGCATGGAACAGGCTTAATTCAAACTAGTTTCCCTATTCTTTGGCTGCCTTCCCCTATGTCAAATTAGAGAGTCTAGCAAAGACTCTCTACTTTGAATTAATAAAGCCCACTTTATTTCAAATTAGAGAGTCTTCACTGGACTCCTAATTTGAAAAAAATAACTTCAAAGTATCACTAATTCTAAATAACAACTTCAATTTAAATTCAAAGTAATTATTTCAAATTAACCATTTCAAATGAATTTTGTAAGAGTAGACATAGCCTACGGAAGTGAAGCACCCAAATCTCATTGAAATTCAGTGAGTTGGATGCCCAGCTCCCACTGGTTCCTTTGCAAATCTTTGGTCTTCATGCTTCTGTTTCCTTTTTAATGTACAAAACAAGAATTTTTAATGAAGAGTTATGGTTTTGCTAGTTAAAATTTTAGTAACTTCCTCTAATTTAAGAAAACATTAAGTTTATAGACTCAGATGGATTTGTTTTTGCCATAATAGTTATATACTGTTCATAATCTGACTGTTTGTAATAATATCCAAGAGTCATATTCTGCCCTAGATCCATGCACACAGCTCTTCTTGACAGGAGTAGGCATTCCCCATGCAGACCATCAGACCTAGGGGAGTATATGACCTATGGTCTCTACATTTGTGATATCTCCTCCTCAGAGAAGTCTCTGTTCTCCTTACCTCTGCCAAAGTCCCTTTGACATTAATTAGGAGTGTATGGATATGGAGAATAGATCCCCAAAGCTTATCATTAAATCTAGTGAAATGTAATGAATTGCATTCTAAATTGTCAGTTAAATCCCAGCCTGTTTAACCATTAGGAGCAGAGAAAGCAACATTTTAGGTCAGATGCTTTTCTGTTGTAAATTGATGCAGCTCCACTGACTTCAATGGAACAATGACAATTTGTGCTAGATGAGAATTTGGCCCTTTCCTTTTTGGTTTTTGAGCTCCAAATAAGAAATCGCATCATGTCTCCATCATTTAGAGTTGAAATAATTTAAATCCAATGACAGTGTTGCATATTTGTGCAAGTATTAGCACATATTTTCCCTCTGTTGCCGATACACTCACATGCACATGTATACACACACACTCACACACATGAAGAAATCATTACTTTTCTCAGCTGATTGCACCCAGCCCTCCTTTCCACATTCATCAAGGAAGAATCTCTCAAAGCCCTGTCTGCTTCAGTTCCCACCAGCTGCTCTTAGCTATTAATACGGTCATTGAAATGGTAAGTAAAACACAGCAAGGAAGTTAATTTGCATTGTCTGAACATGCGGTAACTGCTGCCCTCCTTTCTTAAACCACTGTTTTATCTATGCATCTTTTTATTGTACCAGCCACAGTCAGATCTTATTTCTAACAGGACTGTGCCACTCAGTAAAAAACACAATAGTTCATAAATAAGTCCTGAAAGTAACACTGGAGCTCCATGCAAGAGAGGGAAATGGAAACTTGAAGCAAACTTCCCAGTGAAAGGCTATTTGTTTAAAAGTAATACTAAAAGAGCATGCTTCTTCACAGTGTCCCGACAATTAGTCAGAATCCCAATCTATAAAGTAATAATAACCTGGATTTGTAACAGAATTTACACAAGACAATCAATTACAATACAAACCAGCAAGATAGATTATGACCCTATCCAGGACTCACAGATAGACAGATTTCAAAGCTAGATGAGACTATTGTCATCACCTAGTCTGAGCTGCTGTATAGTATAGGCCGTAGACCTTCCCCCAGTTCCTACAGCATACCACTGGCAGACAATACACCATGCCCCTTGGTAAGTTGTTCCAAAGCCTAATTACCTTCATTCTTTAAAATGTACACCTTATTTCTAGTCTAAATGGTCTCTCCCTCAAAACTATGACACGCAAATAGACTTTGCAGTGTGACTTGAAGGGCAATGGACCAAGGTGGGGTAATAGTCTCTGGAAGGCCCTTCTGAAGAATGACTTGTCATCATCACCCTATGCTCTGTGCCAAAGGGGTGTTAGCTAGAGGACCATCCCTGACTCCAAGAGCTGGATTAATGCAGGAGTTATGGAGCTGAAGCCACAGGCTTCAACCTACAAGGGGCCCAGGCTCCAGCCCCTAAGTCCTATGCCTCATCCAGGCCCCCACCCCCAGCTGCCCCACTTAGCACCAGTGAGGCTTGAAGGGGGAGGGGTTGCTGGGAGAGCACTTGTCCTGCCATCCCCGTGGGGGCCTAGGTGACCCGGGCGAGAGGGCAGGCTCAGTGCTCCTTCCCTGTCCCTAGGCTGCTTGGTCTGCCCTCGAAGGTGGGATGGGCTGGCACCAGGTCACTCCACTCCAGGGGCGCGGCTGGCTGGCATACCGTAAAACCTCCGATGTGGCCTTCCAGGGCTTGTGGCCCTTGAGGACTGCACCAGAGGCCACACCATGCCCCAACCAGCTCTGCTGCCCCTGGGGAAGACCTGGCAGACTGGGGCCAGGTCCAGCACAGAGAATGGCCTCCGGCCCCAGCAGCCCCCCTCCTCATGCTGGCTCAACCACAAGCCACTGAGGTAGGGGGGAGATTGGTGGGGGACAGCCTGGGGTCCCTTAATCCGGCTCTGCTGACTGCATTTCTAACAATAGCACAAAAGGAGGTGTTGCTATGCAAGCCTCTCTCAGGGACATCGAGCCACAGAGGGATTTAAAAGTCAAAATCAGCTTTAACTCCTTCAGGAAAAAGTCAGGCCTTCAGGGCAGACCTCATGCAATGATGTTCTCTCACAGTGAGCTATTATATTTAATTAGTCAGCTGCTGTCTTCTGCATCAGCTTCCCAGTTGGCTTCACACAGCAGCAAAGGTATGGATCCCTGCAGCAGGGTCTGAATCACAACCTCCTACCCAGGCACGAACAGAAAAAGGCGGGGGGAGATCCTGACCACTGCTATTACATAACCATCTAAAAGCATCTGGAAATCTAATAGCTCCCATTAGTTTGCAGATTGTAGTGATGATTAATTCACATAACCAGAATGTTAACTACAAGAATGAATGCAAAGGTATAACTGAGTTCATGCAACTGGATTTTAAGCATGCTTGTATTAATTATGAAATTAGGAGACTAGTGTTAAGTTATTTAGTCATGCATTTAACCTTCTGCTTATCTATATTACTGGCTATTAGTCTAACTTAAAGTCTCAATTTTAAAACATCTACGATTATCCAGTTTGACCCACTTTCCAGGATTGCAGGCATCATTACCAGGGACCTTTGACACAAGTGCACTTCAACCTGCTACCCGTGAATGAGTATGAAATTAGAAGCTCTTCTCTGACAGAGGACTTCAGTTCTGGAATCTGATGGACAGAATGCTGGGGTCCAAACCAAATCACAGCTTCTATATAAACCTAGTACAGGAACAAGAAGTCCATACGATTGGGTTGTCTCCCTTTTGACTGCTTCTCCCATGGTACCTGTTCCTACTGCTGATCTCCTGGCAACCTGGCCCTGTCTGCCTATGCATACCTGATTTTTGTCTGTGCCCTGGCCGGTCTTGGACTCCAAACTCCTGTTATCAGTTGGCCAGACTGTTCACATCTTGGGTGTGAGAGCTATTGAATACTGGGCTGTAGAACTGCACACAATGATCTTTTCAGTTTGACTGAGTGCTCAGTGAAGACCTGCACAATCAATCCAGAAGTCACTGAATCAAAGGGACACCATTCCCCTTGGTACATACTAAGTTATCTAGAGTAGCTTACTCCAGTGTTTCCCAGGCAGCACACACATATGCCATTAGGCCTGAGGATGTGTCAGTTTCCAAGGGGATAGCTGTGTGAGTCTAGTCCAGGAAAAAAAAAAAGAAAGGAAAAAAAACAAGGAGTCATGTGGCACTTTAAGACTAACAGATTTATTTTTTGCATGAGCTTTCATGGGAGAAAATCCCACTTCGTCAGATGCTTCGAAAATGGGTGAACTTACAGAATGGAATGAAAATAAATGCAAGGGGGTGTAAAACATGGGATCAGGTCATACAGTAACTGCAAATCAGAGCAGCTGTTAGGTTCAAACCATGGGAAGCCTGAAGTCAAATTACCTTTTGTAATGGGAAAAGAACCCATAGGGCACATCTACACAGACCGCTTTATTTCGAAATCGGTCCTTTCAAAAGGACCGATTTCGAAATAAAACCCTTATTTCGAAATGGCTCCTTTCGAAATAAGGGAAACCGCGGGATCGGAAAGACCGTTATTTCGAAACGGATGTTTCGAAATAACGCCAATGGATCCGCTATTTTGAACTGTTGTTTTGAACCAACGGTGTTGTTTTGAAACAACGGGTCTAACGCTGTTATTTCAAAACATCCGTTTCAAAATAATGGTCATTTCGAGGGGGGATAGGTTTTACTTTTTCGGGATGACGAGTGTTATTTCGAAATAAAAGTGCTGTGTAGACATGCCCATAGTCTTGATTAAGTCCTGCCACAGAATTTTTGGAAAAAATTTCTCAGAGTTCTGGATTGGCTCATGAATATTCCTGAGTTCATTTGGAAACTGTATGGTGGTGTGCCTCAAAATAATTTAAGGTATCAAAGTAATTATCCCCCTCATACACCAAAATACATTTGGAATGGGTCCTTCTATTGTCCCAAGAGGAAATGTCCTACCTGCCAACTATGGTGAAGGGCATAATAAGATGTCTACATTCTTAGGCTATGTCTACACTTAAGAAGTTAGTTTGAATTAACTTAGTTTGAATTAATTAATTTGAACTAATAATGGCAAATTTGAACTAAATTAATTCGAACTAACATGGCCCCACTAGAAACCCAATGTCCATGAACAGGACTTGCTAGCTTGATTTAGGAAGGGGGCACTGTGGGAAGTGTGGCAACATGGCACCCAAGAAGGGCCATGCCCCCACCCAATACATAAAAAGAGGAAGGCTTTCCACACTGGCACTGCTGTTCTACCATGTGAGGTAACAACGAAGAGTTCTCATAGTGACTGTTGAATGGATGCTTTGTTGATAACTTTATCCCCTGTAGACATAACATGACTGCCTTCTGTGTTCCTACTGAGATCTCATTGTTACTACTCCTCAGTAGAGAATTATCTTTCTCATCTTTACCAGACTTACCGCTTTTGCTTGTAGAGCCCAGAAACCTGTGGCCAGTAAATACAGTCCAGTTTTGTGTTGGCTGTGGGTATACAGTTCATTTTTCTTTACACTCTTCCTGTTCATGTACGGCCTTGAATTTTGGTGAAGTCTAGATCTGGGTAGAGAGCTAACCACTAGGGTATAGGCCCTCCTCTGCCCCTATTACCATCTGGCTGCTACTTCGCTCACACTTCAAAAACTGCTAAATACGCCTGTGTTTTTTGCTATCACCAGCATTTCATTCATTATTCTCATCCAAGTTCCCACATCTACACACCTTCATCGATCATTAATTTTTCCTCTAATGCTTTGCTCCATCTACAAGTGCTTCTTTTCCCACACCTGCTTGTTATGACTCTCAAATAGTGAGCTCTCCACTCCTGTGTCACATAGGGGGCCATATTCTGATTGGGTTAATGTGTAGTTGCCACATTGACTTGAATACATTGGACCATAGGCTTAGCTAGTGAAAATGCAATCCCATTAGAGTCAACTGAATCATTGAAGGCATGGCAGTTGACCTGTGTTTACATTGCTGTATCGAAGAGCAGAACTTGGCCCATGCTGCCTTGATGAGTTTCAGTCTCCATTGCAAGGGTAAATCACGCTGTCTACACTAGGGTCTATCCCTGATTTAGATGCACATGACAGGCACTTTGTCATATGTTCCACATATTGTGAGAAGCAATAGTTCTTTATCACCCTCCAGGTTTTTTGCAGCATCCTTTAGATTGATGGCTGTCTGGGGAATGGCAATATTTGCAGGTTCAAAGAGAATCTAGCAGGATGCTGGCAGATGTGAAGTCTTGCATGTGTATCCCACATGTGTTCAAAGGCCCCCAAGATGGCAGTTGACCAGTTAACAGGTTTTGTGGACAAGTGCTGAGGAAAGATGGAAGAGGGGGGAGGGAAATGAATGCCAGTAAAAATACAGCTTCTATTAACAGTACTGTTTAAAGATCTTAAGACTCTTCCAGGGGTCCTTTCTGTTCTTTTCCTTCATTTTAATTAATATCCTGATGATCACCAACTGATAAATTTCAAATGAGCCACAGGTTCTCAAACAGATTTTCAGAATTGAATCTCTATCTGCTATTCCTGGCTTCTTCCTTAATTAATATTGAAAAATGTGCTATTTAAACATCCAGGAAAGAAATCTGTGAAGGCAGTCATGACACTTTTCCTAAGACTAGTGGTAACTGCTTTTTCAGTATAGCTCCCTTCCATGAGGAATGTTAACAGACATGATCTCATGTTTCAAAACTTGTATCTAGAACCAAATTTTGAACAGCTCTTAGTGTGTAGATAAATTGATTCAGGATTGTGGTTTGACCTGGTCTAGATGTTGGTTGAGCTGGCCGCAAAAGACTGAACACATCACCTCTGAATCTAAAAAGATCAGCAGTTATTGTTTAAGGGAAAGTACCAAATCGGTTAATTTATTAGCACCAGAATGCTAGTGGGCATCCCATTAGAGGGACTAAACAGCCATATTAATAGCATACATTACAAGTAAGAGCAGGTGGCCTGTGAATTTCAGACCTGGACAAGCTTGGGAGTGAATTTCGGCACAGAGGTTCAGCTGGGTTCCATCTCTAGCAGTTTCTTGGATGTTAATGTTAAAAGCCCAAAAAAAAACCCAAAGGGGAAAAAAACCAACCAATCAGTGTCAAATAAATCACTCACATTGTTTAACAGATTTGATTCTTCAGAATTAAACTAATATATTACTAATTTATATTGAGTGAAAGTAGCTATGACCTCTGACCTGTCTAAAATAACAGATAAAAAAAAAACAGTAAGAACTAAACATAATGAGCCAAATCCTCAAATTTGCATAGGGTATTGCTCACTTACATACACTAAAGGATTGGCTCAATATGTTATTGATGCAATAAGTTCAACAAATCAGGAAAACCCTCCTAAACGGATATTATAACAATATACATTTAGGTGCATTATATGACATTGGCAGATAACAGATACTAATCTTATAAAAATATTCACTATAGTCATGTTACAATGTTCTGGGTCCACTTTAAATTCTATTGAGAAGGGCAATATATTAACAGGGTGACTGAAGAGCAGAGAACCAACAATCATATTTTCAGGTATTTAGTTAATGTGAATGTTTATTAGTGGGCCAGCTCTGAAAAAGGCAAAAGGTCAGGAGTTTCATGACTACATTGCATTGGCATAAAGTGATCAGTGGAAGAAAATTTTCATTCAAAAGCCAAATGGAACTAGATAATTCAGAGGCTTGGGAAATGGGACATGGAGCTTTCTGCTCTAAGTCACTGGTTTAAATCTGTCCATGGACGGAGTTAAATTAGAGTGATGAGGAGCTGTTATTCTATGTGAAATGAATTGGTGATTGTTTTTCAACTTCCAATCAACAGATGTTCCCAAGAAATTGCAGTCCTCAGGATTGGCAACTGGACTGTCAGGCTTATGATTCAACAGTGATCTAAGCTACATGCATAAGGGTGAGTAATGATCCCCCATACTTCCTTGAGTAGGCTACCTAGACCTGACGTCTGGGCTTACAGGAGTAAGCAGAGCTGTGTCTGCTGCTCTCCTAGAACACAGAAGCAGTGGGGCTATTAAAACACATGAACTAGAGACTCGGGAGAGGCAAAGTGTAGAAGCTTCCATTACCATTTGGTTGACCTGGTTTAAAACCATCAAGAATAGCACCTTATACCAATGTGATTACCTGTTGAATAAGGGGGTACTCATTTTGACTAAATCAGCAGAGTCTGGGCTTCTTTAGCATACTTTTTGTGTGGATGAAAGAGAAGACTCCAGCCTTCACATGTTTCATGATCAATATAGTTATGTTCACACACAGGCAGTTAAATCAATTTAACTTAAATGGATTTAATAAAGTCACTATAAAATCATTCAATCGATTTAAGTTAAATCGATTTAACAGGTCCATACCAGAAAGTCAAATCAAACTAGCATGTCCAGGGACAGGACTTGCTAATTCAGTTTCGGAGAGGGGCGCCACGAGAAGTGTGGCAAGATGGCCATCTAGAAGGGCCATGCCCCCACCCAATATATGAACAGAGAAAGGCACCCTGGGAAGGAGAAGGACAAAAGCATTAAATCGAAACAACTTTTAAATCAAAAGAACACATCCACACTGTTATTTTGATATAATGGTTGTGATCCAAGTATTGTTTTGATTTGAAACTAGGTTTTATTGAATTGATCTAACTTTCCTTGTTTAGATATGACGGTGCTTGTCATATTGAAACAAGCAAATGTTGTGTGGACCAATGTTTTTTAAATCAAAATAACCAGCATTATTTTGATTTAAAACCTGCGTGTGGACATACCCTGTATTCAGCCACATTATTAGACTATTATAAAATAAAGATAGCCCTCTCTCTCCATACACTGTGAAAGATAAAGGGTTCAACATGGGCTTAGCTTCAGGGCGGTCATAACCACAGGGAGACACAGGAGTGTGACATCAAAATTTTCTTAATGCACTGGCAAGGGACACAGATGGGAGTACACAGAGAGCACAGGAATTTTTTGAGTCAGGTACATCAATTCTAGTTCATCAAAGGCCTCTTCAGGTAAAATTTGGTGTACACTGGTCATCAGCATCATTGAAAATCCCCTGTACCAATGTTGTGTAAGTGCAAAATCCTGACTTTGAGTTGTTTACTGATGGTTCTTCTTATGTGCTGCATAATTTTCATGTTACAGGAGCTGAGGTTGTTACCCTGCATGCTGTGGTATGGGCTTCTTCTCTCCCAGGCCACTTGGGGGCTCAGGCAGCTGAACTTATTGCTCTAACACAAGCCTGTATTCATGCCCGTGGCTGTTCTGCTAACATTTATACAGATTCTAAATATGCCTTTGGAGTGTGTCATGCTACAGGTGCCCTGTGGAAACAAAGAGGTTTCCTTACAGCCAATAACCAGCGTATAGCTCATGCCTCACAGGTTTCTGCCCTACTGGATGCCATCCATCTTCCAGCCCAGCTTGCCACCCTACGTTGCTCTGCCCGCCAAGGCACCAAAGATCTGATTGCCCAGGGTAAATCGTATGCAGATGCCACCACCAAGTGGGCTGCTTCCTTGCCAGTCCCACTCTCTGTTCATGCTCCTGTTTTTCAGGTTTCCTCTCCCTTTGATTATACAGCTCTACTCTCGTCTACTGAAGTGGAACAGTGGAAACAAAAACATGAAGCCACCCTTTGTGATGGCCTCTGGTGTGTTCCTGATGGACGCCCCATTGCTCCTAAACAACTTGTGCGGCTCCTATGCCAACAACTTCATAACAAGGGACATTGTGGATCACATGCCATCGTCGATGCTGTTCATGCTGTTTGGTTTGCTCCTGGAGTTGTCCAGGAAGCCACACGAGTAGCTAGAGCCTGTCCAACATGCCAGTCCTTTAACTCCTCCAGCCGCCCCAAAACCCACACAGGGGGGCGCCAGTGGGCCACTCTGCCCTTTGAGAGACTTCAAATTGATTTTATTCAGCTACCACCAGCTCAAGGCTACAAATTTGTCCTTGTTGTTCGTGATCAGCTCACTCACTGGTTTGAAGCTTTTCCTGCCACTCATGCCTCAGCCTAGACTGTTCTCAAGTGTCTTATGCGTGATATTGTACCTCGCTTTGGACTGCCTGTAGCCATTGACTCTGACCAAGGCTCACATTTCACAGCTGATCTCCTTACTTCTCTGTACCATGCCTTTGGGGTCCAAGTCACCTTCCACACCCCCTATCACCCGCAAAGCTCGGGGGGGAGTGGAGCGGGGAAATAGAGAAATTAAAACCCTGTTGGGTAAACTGTGTTAGGAAACACAGCTAAAATGGCCTCAGGTTTCACCTATTGTATTGTTTCAGCTTAGAAATCGTCCAAGAGCTGATTGTGGGTTATCACCTTTTGAAATCTTATTTGGCCGGTCCCCAATCACCACTCAGGGACTGGATCCTAGGTCCCTGAGTCTTGTTACAGATGATGAGGGTTTGCATGCCTATTTGCTTTTTCTTTCCAGATCCTTTCGGTCCCTGTGGAAGACAGCTACAGTTACCCAAACACTCCCACTGGACAAGGACCTACATCCGTTCCAACCAAGAGACTGGGTCTGGATCAAGAATTTCCAGAAGGCTCCATTAACACCATCGTGGAATGGGCCGTTTCAAGTTCTACTTGCCAGCCACACTGCTGTGAAAGTAGCTGAACGCTCTGCGTGGATTCACCACACCTACCTGAAGCCTGCTGTGGTTGACCACAGCCCATCATCACCACCCGCAGCACCACCTACTGTGCCACCTCTCAAACTCCGTAAAGACCCACAGTTGGACTCATTGTTTCTTGGGACACTATTTTCAGAGTCTTTTTGAGCATGTGGTACTTTTTATAGTGTACTTTGTTGCTGTATCTTCCATTATTCATAGAGCTACAATTTAACCCCAAGAGTAATACTTTTTTTTTTAGCTTGCCCGTACTAGCCTCAATGGTTCCAATTTTTGTGTTACCTCGAGCCTCACTATAGAAGGACTCTCGCAAACCTGTTTTTATGGTGTCCCCTTTCCTTTTTCCCAACTTGCTAATACTACTAATTGGGCATGGCTCTCTTACAGTGACCTTCACCTGCTCTCCAAAACTCAGATGGTTGCTTTAGCAGCTTCCCTAGTCGGGGTCCCAAGCCTTGCTGCAGCTGCCTACCTTGATCTCTCCAAACTAGCTTGTACTTTAGCAAAGTCTATTAATCAAACCTCCTCACTTATTCAGTTACTTAATGAGGAGTAGGCACAACTCAGACAAGCTATTTTACAAAATAGAATTGCTATAGACTACCTTCTACTTAGAGCTGGACATGGGTGTCAAGAATTTGCTGGCCTCTGCTGCTTTAATCTTACTGATAACTCACACCGTATTGAGATTCCTTTACAGGACCTTCGCTCCCTGAAGGAAAAGATATCCCAGAAGAAACACACCGGCTTACTCTCTTGGTTATGGTCGTGGCTCCCTGACCTGGGAACCTGGGGACACTGGCTTGTCTCTGGCCTCCTTTCACTCCTTTTCTTTATTTTGGCCCTGTATATCCTCGGCAAATGCTTACTAAGCCTCCCCCAGAGACCTTCTCCGCTCCTCTACAGTTTCCCTCAGGTCCCAATGCTTTCACAATTCCATGTATCCCATAGAAGCCATTTCCTTGCCACATGTTGTTCATACCCGTTCCAAACTGGATGAGCGTTTCTGGCCTTGAGCCTACGAAATATGAGCTTTCAGAGGCTCACAGGGGGGACTGTTATGAGATTTGTATGAGACCACAAACTTGTGAGTATAAGTGACTCCATCTTAGCACTGTTCCCTTAATATTATGTTAACCTCTAGCCTGACTAACAAAAGTATAGAGCCCCTCTCATCCTTGAACAGTCTACAAGCAGAAGATTAGGGAAACTGCACCAGTCTCGAGGTCACCTATTAATCAACAATTTCTCCTGTTTATTACATTCCCAGGCTCTGAGGAGCCTGCTTGACCTTCTTTACTAATTCTCCTATCTTATATGAATATGTATGAAAACTATCCCTATATGGTACTAATAAATGTATTAATTTTGTTTACATTGAATATATTAACCATTTTTAGATTTCCTTGAATTAAGTTGTTGTACCTGGGTATAAAACCCTTTTAGCACCGGTCCTTCGGGGCCGGCCGCACTCAGTAGCTCTGAGTGTCAATAAACTTGTGATTCTTCCTCCTGTTGTCCGGCTCCACATTGACCAGAGCAGAGAATGAGCTTTTCTCTCAACACAGTCATGGGATAAGAGGGAAGGTCCTCATCTGGATCAATAACTGATTAAAAGACAGGGATAAAGGGTAGCAGTAAACCATCAGTTTTCAAAGTAGAGAGAGGTAAAAACCAGTGTCTCCTAAGGATGTGGCATACTTTTTAACATACTATATTCATAAATTATCTGGAAAAAAGGGGTAAATGGTGAGGTTCCAGAGTTTGCAAGTCAACAAAATTGGACAGTTAAGTCCAAAGCCAATCATGAAGAGCTAAAAAGGGAAATTACAAAACTGGGTGACTGAACAACAAAGGGCAGATGAAATACAGAGGTGCTATGTGTTAGTAATACGTGTTAGGGAACCTCATCCCAGCTGTTCATACAAAATGGTGAGCTCTAAATCAGTTGTGATCACTCAAGAAAGAGATTTTGGATCCATTGTGGATAGTTCTCTGAAAACATCCACTTCCTATCCAGCAGCAGACAAAGGCTATGTCTACACTAGCAATTTAATTCAAATTAAGGAGGCTTAATTTAAACTAAAGTAGCCCATGGCCACACTAGCCTTTCATTGGTTCGAACTAAGAAATCCCTTAATTCGAACCAAGGAATGCTTAGTTCAACCTAAGTACAGCAAAGACTTGAACTAATCCTTAGCTCAAACCTTTGAAGTTCGAGCTAACAGTTAGTTTGAACTAGTACACATTGTTAATTTGTACTAAAAACTTCATGGTTAGTTCAAACTAACCTGAGGTTAGTTCAAACTAGACTCAAATTTACTAGTTCAAACTAATAAGTTCAAACTAACTTTGGATAGTAGAGACATAGCCAAAAAGGCTAACAGTGTTAGGAACCATTTAAGGAGGAATAAATTAAAAGACAGGAGAATCATAATTCCCCTATATAAATCTACAGTTCACCTACACATTGAATACTGCATGATGTTTTTGTTGCCCCATCTCTTAAAAAGATATATTAGAAATGGAAAGAGTTCTGAGAAGGGCAACAAAAATGATTAAGGGTATGAAACAACTTCTATATCAGGAGAGACTAAGGAGACTGGGGACTTTTCAGCTTACAAAAAAGGTAATTAAGAGGAAATATGATAAAGGTCAATGAAATCATTCATGGTGTTTAGAAAGTGAATAAGGGTCATAACACATGAACAAGGGGGCAACTGATGAAATTAATAGTCAAAAGGTTTGAAACACATAAGGAAGTAATTTTTCACACAATGCATGGACAGTCTGTGGAATTTTTGGCCAGGGGATGTTGTGAAGGCCAAAATGAAATTAGGATTAAAAAGAGTTAGATAAATTTGTAACACATCGGTCTCAGTTCTCTATCTATAAAATGGGAATAACAGCTGTTCGCAGGCACTTTGGGAGGATGTATATATTAAAAACTGTAAGGCAATCAGATAGTACGGTGATGCAGGCCTTATCAATATGTAAAATAAATGTTTCAAGTTCACCATGGACCAACATACTTTGCTGATTTATGTCCTAAATCCAGACATAGCAATCTGTGCATTCAGTGTGATTCTTTCTGTGACCATCAATTCAAGGGTCATTTTTTCAAACAATTTAGGCAGTCATGCACTCAAGTGGTTGTACGGACTCAGCATTAACAGCTGAAAAGAGGAAAATGAAAGGTGAATTAGTGTCTGGGAACCATTATTAATTTGGAAGCAGGGCCATAACTATGGTGGGGTGAGAGAGGCTTTGCCTGGGGCACGCCAGAGTGGCTCCATTGAGCCACTCCATTAAAGGACGCATTCCTCACTGCTCGCTCCAGGTGCCAGCCATTGTAAGGGGTCTGTTGCGATCAGAACATGCCCTGGGGAACCTAATTCTTTATTTACAGCTCTGTTTGGAAGGTAGAAGGGGAATTTGTCCTTTTGATCCTTTTCTTTAGTAGGAATTGGGGGTAAAACATAAGTCAATTTTGCTAGAACTGAGTAAACTTGTTAACATTTGGAAAAATCTGTTCAGTGGAGTGGAGGTGAGCACCCAAATGCTTGAATACTTACCTGGGTGAGAATTCTTGGCTTGGCAGAATATGGCTGGAAACCATATCATAACATCCTCTCTCCTGGGACTCCAGCATTTTCACTTCAGGTCTTGATTACAACCTAGATGTCTTTCATTGAAAAATGATTGAGAAATTACTCAGAAGCTTCCAACCTTCAGTACAGTATAGGCTTGAGTTCAGCTCATACTCTTGTGAAGGTCTGAGGAGAGAGGAGTCTTATTTTATCCGTATTTTTTTGGTTCTCTCCTTAACTTTCAGTATTAGCATTATTCGTACTATTTGTAATTAGAGTTGGCTAAATTTTCAAAACTGAGCTGAAAAGAATGGAAACTCTGATTTTCTTCTGTCTACCTCCATGCTGCCACTGTGAGATCAGGTTTAAAAAATAAATAGTGTGATTTTCTTTAGGGGTAGGGTGGATTTTGTAGGAAAACATTGTCAGAATTTCAACTATTTCCCAACTAAAGTTGACTGATAAAACAGCTTTAGTAAGTGCTACTCACCTATTCTCCCACCATTGGTCTTTTCTCTGTTTATCTAGATGCATGAGTAAGATGTTGTTTCTTATTATCATAAAACATTGTGATAAAATATGTGGGCAGTCAGAGTTTATGTTCATTACATTTTAATTACCATTTTGCAAAGCTGCAATAATATTTACAGCCTATGCACTGAAGAGGTTTTAATCTTTAAATTGCTTTATAAACATTTACCCTTAATTTCGGTTCAGCTTTTTCAATATTTCCTTAGTTGTTTTTGTCCCCCTTTTCCCTTACAATGTTCTGTTTTGCTAATGGTGTGTAACAGTCCTCATAATACCAGCTTTTGCAAAGGTTCATCAATGTAAATAATGCTGTAAGGTGCTGAGCTCAGTAGTTCCAGTCTAGCCATAAATTAACTTCAAGCATATGAATAATCCATTAAACTCAATGTCCTTTATTAAGAAATATACCTCCCTTCAGGAGAGTCAATGGGAATTAAGATGTTTGAAGCTAAAGATATACTTATATGGATTGGTGCCATAGCATTTAGCACCTTCCAGGACTGAGCCCATAAACTGAGAGAACGGGGGGCTGGGGGGGATTTGTTCCTTCCTGAAACTGGCAATTGCTATTAAATTCTGTCAACTCATAAAACTCCAAGGCTTAATGTTTGAGGCAATAGATTCAATAATTCAGACTTCAGTGAAGCAGTGCAACCTGATCAAAACAAGAGAGGTTTAATATTTTCATCCAACATTTCTTTGTATTTTCTGTGTCATTTGTTGCATTGACATATTCCTATAAATCAAGTTTGGTAGACATAAAGCTAACACAGTTAAGTTACTGTCATATACTACCCTTGAGGTTCTTGTCTTTAAAAGACAGAGCAAACACTTAAAAGAGCAAGTGAGGGAAAGAGATACTCATTTCCCTCAGCCTTATCTGTATCCAGGTGACCCTGACTTTTCACAGGTAAGAGAAAGAGAAACAATGGAAGTCAATTTCAAGAGGCAGAGGGATAGCTCTGGTGGTCTATTTCAGCAAAACAAACAAGTTTTAATTCAAACAGTGTGAGTGTGGGCCTTTAAACAACAATTGATGAGAAGGTGAGAAAGTTTAAAGAGGGGAAATTACCTTTCATAGAGGATGCCTACACTGGAGCCTTAGGGTGACTTAACCTTCCTTAAGTCAACCTAAGGTAATCTCTGTCCACATTGGGAATTTATTAAGTTGACTTAATCATGTCCTCAAGTTGACTTAATAACACCACCTCTTAACGTCGACTTAACGCTTAAGTCGACCTTATTAAGTCAACTTAAGCCAGTGTAGATGGGGCATAGCCCTTAAGCTGACTTTATTAAGTCAGCTTAAGGGCTATGCCCCATCTTCACTGGCTTAAGTTGATTTAATAAGGTCGACTTAAGTGTTAAGTCAACCTAGCAGCTGCCAGTGTTGATGTGGCCAATCTACAGGAGTTTGGAATGTGGACTCTCAAAGTCGACTTAACAAGGTCAAATTTAAGTCTACTGAAAGTCAGTCTTGTGAAGTCGGTTTAACAGAGCCTCCAGTGTAGACATACCTATACTGAGTTAGCTATTCTAAGTCCCTATTCAGATCCAATCTGACAGTGTCATGTTTGCATATGAATTTCAGTTCTGTAGTTTCGTGCTGACGTTTGTTTTTGAAGTATAGTTATTATCAATTGTTATAGTTATCATCAATTGTTGTTATTGCTCCCCCCTGGACCTCTTTGAATTGACCTTATGACTCACCCTTCTCTGCATGTGTAAATATGGCTAATATACTACAGTTTTCATTTCATACTTTTGAAAAAGTGCATTATGCCCATGACAGTTTATACCTGAAATAAATTCATTAGTCTTTAACAATGCCACAGAATGCCTTGTTTAATTTCAAGATGCTTTCTTTGGCTATATATAGCAAAGAGGTGTATCATCCTCTCTCGTGTTTCCGTTCCATTGTGTAAATCTACTAACTGCCATCCTGGAAGTTCATTGCAGGAAGTGGATGCTTGTTCATATTTAAGAGGTGTGACATCTGCCATTCATTTTCTTCTTGGCAGGAGGTAGACAGGTGACAGTGAAGAACTAGATCTGGAGGAAAAACATCCACAGATCAGGGAAAGATAGATAGCAGGTCTTGATATAAACAGCCACCTCCTATCTTTATAATGCCCTTCTGAATTTGGATCTTCCAATAGCATTATGCTTGTCAAGGTCAACATATTCTTCTAGGGTTGGTTTTTTATTTTCCCCGTCCTTTGATTCTGCTAAGAGTGACTTTTTGATGGTCTGTAAATAATGAGATGCATTAACAGCTCAGCTATGAATGATGTCGAGGAATCTGGCCCTGACACAGCAAAGCACTTAAATGAGTTTAGCTCTAAGCACAGGCTCATGATCCTCACTACTCAGTGAAGTGCCATGGAGCAAGCTTGACTCTATGCACCTGCCTGCATCTCACTGAAATCAATGTGACATCAGCACAAGTTTAAGAAGAGATGGAGCTAAGCATGTACTTAAACATAAATGTGGGCTTAAGTGCTCAACTGAATCCTGGTCAGAGTGTAGGATCAAGGCCTAAAAGATTAGCACACACACTGGTGTCAGAAAAAGCATTGTCTAGTGAGTAAGGTGGTAGCCTCCTCCATGGGAGAACCCAGTTCAACTTACTGCTCTGTCACAGATTTCCTGTGTAATATTGTGCCTCAGTTCTCCATCTGTAACACAGATAGTAGAACTACTTCATGGGGTGTTGTGTGGATAAATACATTAAGGATAGGCAGGTAGCATGGGGTAAATGCCATAGTTATATCTCTGTTTAGTCAGATAATTCAGTGACTACCATAAGTTTCAGCTTCCATTTCTCAGATGTGTGCTGTAACTTTTTATTTATGCAAAAGACATTGCAAACAATTGATCCTGTGACTGAACACCCTGATTTGAAATTAACTCTTTGCTCTTTCTGCTCTGGTTTTCCCTCAGAGCAGCCCTTGGGAATGCTTGTTCAGGTATCTACAAAAAAAGAAAACACATCTCACTATATCACTTTTACACTTCATTCTGTCCAGCTGGTGAGGTTCATACATATATTTTCCCATGTTAGTTCTTGGACTAAACTTTTTTTAAATAGTATTTTACTAAGATGGAGGAAAGATCCTTTGTGGTTAAAAGGACAAGACTGGGAGTCTGTAGAAATAGGTATATCTTTGGCTTTGAAGTAGACGTTCTTTGTATAACAATACTTGCCAATATTCCAGGTTACTTAGTATTTAGTGGTTCTGAAGCACTTCTGGATATCTTCAGATGCAAGGTTCTATAGGTCCATAGCCTTACTAAGAGTACTGTAAACTACCGTGGATAAAAAGCCCAGATTATTACAACATAGCTCCTTTCATCGGAAGGTCTCATGTTTAATATTATTTAATTAAAATTCAGATCACACATGTGATGTCAGAGAGTGTTAGATACACTTCACAAATGGGAGATGTTCTTTCAGATTATACTCTACAGTACTGCCAACTTTACGGATTCAAAAATCATGAGATTTAAACAAACAAGCATGCTTTCTGGTTTTTTGTTGTTTTTTTTTTAAGCCTTTTGAGTACACTCAGGTCACAGTTTCTAACTTTTCTCTACAAGCATGTGGTCTGGAAACTGACCGATTTTTAAAATAAAGGATGAGATTATCATGTATTCATTGAAGTGTGGATATTACAAAACTCACCTAATATGAGACAGCACCATAAAATCATAAGAGTTTGCAATGCAGAGTCTACAGTGTACAGTATGGGGAAGAGAGTTTAAAACCAATGGTCCAATAGTTACTAAGTGATAGACCCTGGAGTCAAACTCAGAAGTCCTGACTTTGCCTACTAGTTTAACATGATCCTAAACTCCCCAAAGAAAATCTTTTTAAATAATAATTCAGTGAAAAAAAAAAACTATGCTAATACAGAGTTAAGGTTGCTTGGTGGTGTGCAGAATAAAGGCATCTGTATTAATGTTGTATACTATGACATTATTTTAAAAAGGCAGAGTTAAGGTTGAATAGACATCCTTAGCTGTGCATTTACTAGATTTCAGAAAGTTGAATTTTGCAAAACTCAGAATGCGCTTGCAGAATGCACCAAAGGACAATTTTAACTTTGCATTAATGTTGATTTTTGTCATTGATTTTAACTAGCTATTTTGAAATGTTGTTGTCTGAATTTAGTGGTCATTTATGCAGTTGTACATAGCACAGCCCACAGTTTACATACCAAGCCAGACCAGCCCATAATCAGCAATTCCAAAGTCTTGGTGTATGCCTCACTGTCCTGTAAATTTCTGCAATCACATGATCTAGGAATTATCCAGAATCTACAGGTGGCAACTCTGGCAGCAGGAATGTTTCTCCTTCCTCAGTGATCAAGGTACCTGTGCTGTTAGTTTCAAACCTCTGTGCTACATGTCTTAGGAAATATAACATTAATTTGCCCTGTGGTCAGGAATTCACCATATGTTGCCATGTCATTTGCTTTATTTTCCCAGGGGCTTGTAATGTATAGATTTTCCCAAATGATGACTCCAAGGTTTGCCTACCATCTGTCCTCATTGCCCAGCCAGTCTTTCACCTCCTCTCTGCTTCCCCCTTTCCCTCCTCTTACATGCTTTTCTGTGCCCCATCTCCCCACCTAACTTAACAAAAATTGTGGCTAGTGTGCTTCTATCTATTCTGCTGTGTCCATAGTAAACTTCCTCATAAAATAAATCAAACTTGGATTATAGGATCATAGAAACTGGAAGGGACCATGAGAGGTCCTTGAGTCCAGTCCCCTGCACTCACGGCAAGACCAAGTACTCACTTAAGCCATCCCCGACAGGTGCTTGTCAAATCTGCTCTAAGTGCTTCCAGTGATGGAGATTCCAATGATGGAGATTATAACAGAGACAACTCATTGCAAGCAACATGATTTTTCAAATCTTTATTACACTAATGGACAAAGATTTGGAGTAGAAATAACAGTTGTGGTGTGTTTAGTGGGGCAATGGCTGCAGCAGATTCCATGAGCCACCCAGGCAAACATAAAGTGGTTGCATGGAAATCCTCTCATAATTTTTTCTTTATTGGTCCATATGCCCTGTAATCCATCTGACTGCAAAACTATGCAAGCGAAGAAGTGAATATATTCTTAAATACCATTCACACTTTGGGTCTTCATTGCCTTAGTGAGAGTGCCATAAACTAGCCTGGATAAAAATCAACAGGTTGAGACCATTCCCATGTCACATCAATTGTTTCACCTCTAGCTTGGGGAGGAGGAGGGGAAAATCCCCCAAAAGTTAAATGACTTTTTTCCTTCAGGTGAATGACTCATGTTGAATGACTCACCTTCCTGAGATGCATCAAATTTAAAAGTAAAAACCTCTGTTGTTTCGAAATAAGAAGCCTGTGTGGACATACCCTATGAGGGGTCTCTAAATATGTCTGAGAAAACTAAGATTTATCATAACTGAAATTCAAAACACAAATAAGGTTTTTTGCAAGAAGTATATTTTATTTAGATGTTTTTGTTGTTGTTGCATCTTTGCGTCTGTATACATGCTAATCTAACACTTTATTTTTTTCTTACCCTTTCTGTTACAATGTAATACACTTCTTTCTCTTTATTTTTTTATGGTATGGGGCCTCTGCATCTCCACCTAGCTTAGGCCCTCAGCATGTCTTCATCTCACCCTGCTACCAGGTATTGTATTTCCCTGTAGCTGAAGCAAACTGAGCAAAAACTTACAAGGAATGTTTCTTTGCTCTCTTTTTGTTGCTCATACTGTTCTGCAATAACTCATTCCTGGAGGCTTTCTGACAGACATTCTCTCATTGGTTGCATTTGAAAGGAGGATTGACCAATGAGTACATTGGGTCAATGTGGCAGATGTAAATTACTGCACTAGCTATTGTTTTAATTGATCACTGGCTGAGGGATTCAATATGTACACCTTCAGAGCAGCCAGATTGCTATACAATAATGATGTTTTGTTTCTTTATTCTATGCTTGTGCAGCATGGAATACAAGGGGGTGCTAATCCATGATTAGAGCTCTTAAGTGCTATGATTGTACAAACAAAAATAATAAGAATTTGAAACTGGTATTTCTCACAATCTTGAATCCACTGTGAGCAATCTGAATTTGTATTTGGAGTTAAAGTTCTATGGACAAGGATGCTAACATCTGGATTGTCTGATGTTTTCACGCCACTCACTGTTTTGGTGGAATGGGGTACAATCTCCTTGATCGAGTAGAACTTTCATTTTCTTAAGTCTTCTGAGTTGTTTCTTGATTTACTTACCCATGAGTAAAATGTGAGTAGGTATAAGGATTCTTACATTAGTATCATGGGATCGAAATTGCAGCACCTTATACATCAGTGTGGAATTTGGCTCATTTTATTGCAGTGATAGTGTATTGATTTACTCTATTCATTATTTCATAGTGCGCTTTAGAGTAGATCAGATATTGAAACCTTCTGGGATGAATCCAATCCTAAATTGAACAGCTAATAAACCACTGGAAATTGTTATCCAACAATATAATAAGTCCTCATCTTTTTTAATGAAATGTCTCCTTTGGAGTAATGCAGAGTTGTTATATCAAAATGAATAATTAGGACGAATCTTAGTTTTGCTGCAATTTGATACAAGCATACCCCACCCAACACCTATGTGTATGAATCTGTTTCAAACTGAGTTGCATTACATTGGGTATTATTTCTGAAGTGAATCTTTTAACCACAAATGAGTGTTGTGGAAGCTTTTGTTGCAAAAGATAGTGACTTACGGAAATGCTTCTCTTAGCATTGTGATCATCTGTCATTTCTATTATGGTCACCATAAATAGGTATGCTGTCAAGTTAATGGCTAGAAAAAGGATCCTTGAGCATTCGCATCAAAGAGGTCAGCAGGACAATATCAGCCGTATTCATCTGCTATGCGGAGACACAATTCGTGTAAATCTCTGTAGCTTTCTGTCATTCCAGGAGCAGCTTATGGACATAGGCCTTGATTTAGCACATGCTGAACTGAAGGCATGTACTGGTGCAACTGCTTTGCTGAGGTCTGATGGGGAAACTTTCCACACTGTTAGACATTGCTTAGGGCGCAAACGAGTCTTCACCCTCCCTGTTTATTCTGAGCAGATCTTTTCATGCATGTTCCCTATAATATTAAATGAGTCCCATATGGTTTCCTTCTCTAGATATTGTTTGGAGGGATTTTTTATTCCCACTTGGCCCCTTTTTGTATTCCTTCATCTGCCCAATCACATGTCTGCCTTGGCAGATGTTCTGGCTTCCTTCTGAATGCATCCCAGATATTTTCATGTTTTTTTTGTTTGTTTGTTTGTTTGTTTGTTTGTTTGTTTGTTTTTTTCTGGATAACTTTGGAGATGTTGAACTCCGACAAATCTTGCTGTTTTTTTAATAAATTCATCCCCCCCTAATATCCAGTATTTTCTTGAGAAATTTGTTTTCAAAGTCACTTGGACATCTGTCTGTATCTTTGGTGGATTTCCAGCATTCATATCCATCTGTTAATGCAGAAATAACATTTGAGTTGAACACTTGTAGTTGGGTTTTTAAGAGGCAGATTTTTGAGAACCATATTTTGCTTAAACCTGTGGATAAAGCCGCTGGCTTTCCAATTTGTATCATTATTTTCTTATAGCTAGCTCCATTGGGTTGCATGTTACTAACATGGTATGCAAACTGAGACGCTTTATATAGTCCTTTGCTATCGAACATACTGCCTGAGTGTGAGGTTCCTGGGGTTTTCATTAGATACGTGTGGTGGAGTGAGGCCTAGTCTTCCTCTGTAGTCCTGCACTTCCGTTCTGTGATGTGGTATAATCCGGTTTCTTGCTCTCAGTTTTCCAGTGGTGGAGGTTCCCCTTCTGTGACTAGTCCCAATTATAGCCCAGGTGTCCTCCTTGTTGTGACTTCTTTTTTGTTCGACTGCACCTAGGTATGGCTGAACTGCAGAGGGAACTTCAGCAGGTCCAGTCCCACCCTCTACCCCAGGCCATGACCCAGGGAGCCTATGAATAGCCTCCAACAACTGAGTCCAAGAGAGCTACTGCCTTCCCAGCATCATCAGCTCTTGGCTCCACTGCCCCTGCTCTACCATCTAGAACTTAGTGAGTTTTCATAGCCTCCTTGCCCGGAGTCTTTCAGTCTCTGCAGTTTCCCCCTGGTTTGGGCGGGGTTGCCCTACCTCCACTCCCCTGCTCCATTCTCTGATTGAAAGAGTCCTCCTCCAGGTTGCTGGACCTAACAGCCCTGCCTGTGTGGGCTTCTACCAAATCACCATGCCTTCCTGGTGTTTTGGCACACAGGAATCGGTCTTTCCAAATCACTCCTAAGAGCTCTACACCACTCTACTCCCCTCCGCTTCCTGCCTCAGCTGCCCCTGCCTGCCTGAGAAGGACGCTTTTAAGCTCTGCAGAAGGTTCCTTAACTGGCTTCAGGTGACTTAATTAACCTGAACCCTGGCTAAATTAACCCAGGAAACAAGGATTTACTAATTCTGGGGCTAACATATACACCTTTTACTATTCTTCCCCAGCCATCAGGTCTGACTATGTCACAATACATTTTATCAGAAAGAATTATTAACCTTTTCTCTTTTGTAATGCTGGACATGCTTTCAGTGTTTGCTTGTATATTGGTTGAGCTGTTACTTAGGAGAGTGATGTTGGCAATCTGAATCATCTACCCTAGTGTATGATTTTTAAAGCCACACTGTGCAGATGTTTTATCAGGTCTTCCTTTTTTTCTTTTCATTGTCAATTTGCAGAAATGCTCCCTTAAATTATCAAATAATTGATATCAGATGAATTCTATGAAAGTATTTTGTCCTGCTGGATTATGGACAAGAAGATCTTAAAAAAGAAAAGGCAATTTTGTTGTACTGTAGAAGTTAAAGTAGTCGTATTGTTCTAGCCTTCCACTATCACTGATTTATTATAAAGGATAGAAGAATCAAGTAGCAAGTCAGCAACATGGACATTGTGGTAACAGAGGAGTTAGGAAGCCAGGTCTGATCCTCAGTTGGTATCAAATGGTATGATTTAGTGCCCCAATGACACCATAGTTCTAGTTCCAGCGGGGTAGCCCTGTTAGTCTACATATAGCAAAATAGTGAACGTCCTGTGACAACCTTAAAGACTAACAAATTTCTTTGGGCCTAAGCTTTCATGGGCTGCAACCCACTTTGTCAGATGCACAAAGATGAACCTTACAAAGTGGGTTGCAGACCACGAAAGCTTATGCCCAAAGAAACTTGTTAGCCTTTAAGGTGCCACAGAACTTTCATTGATTCTGATAGTCCTAGTTGCTGTTTTAACAGGTGGGAATAGTCATTCTCTGCTTTGAAGAATATATACCGTTTTAATCTCCATAATCTTATAAGAGTCTCTTTCGAAGAAGCGAAGGAGCCTTGTCTTGTTTACTGTATTATAGAAGCTTAATAATTGTTTTATTTGTTCTTCTGCTGAGATGGTATTGAGTTTCTTTATTCTCCTTCACTTTGCCGCTTTGTTTAATCAGAACAACTTTCTACTTAGTCAGCATTTCTGTGCCTTCCTCTAGAATTGTTATTCTCTGGCCTGTGAAGCCTGTAGATATTGCTTTTAAATCATGGCTAAGATAAAGTGGTAAAAAGGATCTTCTGATTTTAATATCACTCTCAATCCTGGGAGAAAACTCTTGAACCAGACTGTGATGGCTCCTATTTCACTCACTCACCCTGGGATGTGTCATCAGTTATTTATTATTTTGTTTCTTTTTGAAATTGGGATGTGTGGGGAGAGTTGGCTGAGAAAGAAAGGAAAAAATAATGTTTTCATTATGTGTTTGGACAAGGCATACATTTTAAGTGCTCGATTTCAGAATCAGACAAAACATTGCTGGAGCTTAAATGACTTCTTAATAGTCCTGGGCAATTTAGATGCACTTAGAAAGTGACACAGCTTCCATTGCAGACCAATTGTTAGAAGGAAGTATCATTTATCAAAATGTTTTCCAAAAATGCTCTGTTTTTTAAGCATCTCACATACCTACATATCAGTGTCAATCCCAAACATTCTCCTAAGTGTTTAAAAGATATGCAATACATTTTCTTGTTATTGTATGCTCTGTTTGTGCCTTGGCTGTAATTTTGCAAACAGTTTTGGAGCCTAATGTTTATGGGGATGGTCTCAAGGTACAAAGCATTTTAATCCTGTCCTCCTGTGAGCTGGGAAACCAACGATTAACTTCCAAATTGCAGCAGTTTTCAAAATCTGTTCAGCTGCAGTCTTTGTAAACAAACTAATCCATCAGTGGATATCAGCATTGCATGTGAGGAGGGCAAAATAATTTGATGGATACTGGCCAGTAGAAAGAGAGTGAGCAAGTTGAATAAATTAATGGGAGTTGTTATTGGAAGCAATATAGGGCCACTCAAATGAAATGTTTTGATTTTTCTGTTTGAAATTAATTCTGGTTTTAACCTTTCTTTACAACAATATTTCAACATTAGCATTTCAGGGGCCTTTTTTGTTGTCTAAACAAAATATTTTGTGTGACCTAAAATGAAAAATTTTTACAGCTGTTTGATTTGCAAATTTAATTTCTACCTTTGAACTGCCAGAGAAGTGAAAAATCAGTGATTTGCACAGCTGTGTTCACCACTTCACCAGAGGCCCCAATGGACCAGAGCTAAATGGTGGCAGGAACTGTGTATTATATGTAGTAACAGACGGTCCCAGCCTTGAGGATCTGACAGGCTAAGTCAATGAATCAGAATTGTTATCCTCATTTTATGGATAATGATCTGTCACACAAAATGAGTAAAAAGCTTCTGCAAGGAAGCCTGTAGCAGAGCTAGGACATGAATTCAGTGGCCTAGGTCAATGTCTTCACCTCAGACTGTTCTTCCACTCTTGAATAGTTAACACTTCAATGGGATGCATAAATACTATCCTCGTTTTCATGGACAGGCAAATGAGTTTTGACTTCCTTAAGGGATTCAGACCAAGCCAGATTTAGAGTCAAGTGTTTTTATACCCTTTTCCTGGGCTCTGGTCAATACACTCAGCTTCTCTTTCAGATCTCAGATTTTTTTTTCTTTTGGGCTCATAATGACTTCTTCTGTTCTATTAATGTCCTTACTTATTCCACACGGTTATTGTTTTAGAATAACTAACATTGCTTCCAGAACCAACTTTCTAGTGGGGGCAAGGGAAAGGTCAAGACAGAGAAAAAGAGCAACATTAAAGGCTGCAGAAGTAGAAGTGCTGTTGTAGGGGCATGATGTTTTATAAACCAATGAAAAGTTTAGCTAGGTTGTTTAGCATATGAACAGATAAGAAGTATTCAGAGCTGAGAAGTAATTTTTTTTGCTTTTCTCTGTTATTTGACACTTATTGACACATCATGTCAGTCAGTGAAACTGAACGAATGTGTTGGCACAACTGAGTATAACTCAGCATAACAAACTGGGAATTTTTTTTAAGTGGCCTTTTCTTCAGTTGTCTAGAATACATTCAAATAGCTAGTCTTTGTTTCAAAACAATAGCAATGGATGGAAGCAAAACTAATGACAGTATGTGGAGCTTCTCATCAAAACAGCAGATGCAGAGGTTCTCTGGCTACCTGAATTATTTATGGTTAATTTGGCAAATTTCTACTAATGTCTGAGGGCTTTTATGGATCTCAGACGTATATCTGAGAAAAATGCACCCATATTCATGCACCTGCATATTTTTAATTATGGATTGTTTGACTGCAAGTCATTTAGAACTTTTGGCTGAATCGTTCAGAAAGTAATTTGACATTCTTTTAAAACCACAGCAGAACATCACACATCTTTGCAAGCATGTTCATTTTAACTCAAAGTCATTCAGACAGGATGTATTTAATAGCAAGAAAACACATGAACCATAATACTGACATGAAGCCATGCTCTTTTCTAGCCTGACTTTGACTCCAATTCTGTGTTTGGATACAAGGGTATTGTTTCCTTTGCAATTAGTAGAGGTCCAGTCTGGTGCAAGGGCCTCTCTTGTTCATCCTGATGCAGGATTGTGTTCTTTGATAGTAATCAGGTGAAAGAGAACACCCCTATAAATCTCATGCAGCTATATATACAACATAAGCATTAATTAATAAATCATAAATTTTCCTGCAACCATCTTCGTGGCATCTTCATTTTTTCCAGAGCACACACATCTGCTGAAATTCTAATATTTGCATGTGGCCCTAACAAGGGCATGCAAATGTTGGCATGCATTTGTGCTGCAAAATGCATTGAGATGAAGGGACATTTTATATGGACATCAAAAACATCCAGAGCAATATGAGTCAACTGCAAGCATTTTGAAAGGATGTAAAACCTTAAATATCAGTGGTAACCCAATCTCTGTTGGGGATTTGGATAAAACATTCATGGAGGGCCAGTTATCTTGCATCTTCCTACTGCTAGGTTTTCTCCACCCTCCTTTGATGGATCAGATGCTGGCCATTGACAGAGATATGACACTGGGCCAGTTTGATATAATACCATAACTCCTATATTCTGTCTAATTTTTTGTAGGTGAAACATTTTTTTTTAGGTACAAATGCTTCTCACTTACTTTCATAGGTGTTAGGTGATCTAAAGGGCACTCACAGGGGTTAGTGAAGTAGCATTTGTTATTTATATAGTAGTAGCACCTTGTAAGCCCAGATGTGGACCAGGACTCCATTACAGCATGCACTGTACAAACACATAACAAAAAGAATGTCCTTTCCACAAAGAGCTAGTTATTTGCAAGTACTGATACTTGCAGATGCAGTAGCATGAGTGTGCAATATTGTGTAAATAGAAATGGGGACTGAAGGTGAAAAACTCAGAGATAATTTTGAAATGTTTAAACACTGTTATTTGTTTTATTTATTTCTATCTGCTCCCTATGGGAAATTTCTTCCTCGAGGAACTGGTGTTCCATTTATGCTTTTAAGTTTGATGGTTGATAGACAGCTCTCGTTGTTATATTTTGCAGGGAGGGGAGGAATGCTCTGTGTCAAATGACCCCATGCAGTCTCACTGAAACCAGTGCAGATTTTTAAAAGTGCGGTGATCCAGTGGTTGGAACATTAGCTCAAGACTTGGGAGACCTTCAATAGGCATAAAAACATTTTAGGTGCTCAGGTGCTTTTGAAAGTTAAATCCCCCCAGGCTCCTATCTGCAGCTCTAGATGCCTAAATATGTTTCTAAAAATCCTCTGCTTCTCTATGCTTCAGAAAGGAGATGAAAGCATTTCTCTATCTGTTGAGGGTGATTTGTAATGATGAAACACATTAATCATTGTGAAGTGTTCTGATTTTATGGTGAAGGGGGCCGTATATGTATTTTAGATAGATATTCTAATTCTGATAGATATTCTTGTAGATAGATATACTAATATTCTTTTCTCATTTTGCTTAACACTTTGGTGAATTACATCATGAGGACTAAAGCAGCTCTCATCCACAACTGAAGAACCAAGCACCTTGGAACTTTGGAGATTTAAATCTCAACCTACATATGAAATTTGCATATGACCTCTGCCTTTATATTAAAGTGAGCCACAAGACTGATTCTGCAATCAGACCACATGGATATATCCTAATGCTCAGAGTCCTTTTGACTTAAATTGGAGCTGCACTAGAGTAATTAAGAGCACCATGTGGCTTAGAGTGATTTTCAAGAATTTCATTTAAATGTCACCACATCTCTGAGCGGAGGACCTATAATTAAACCCATTTTACAGAAAAAATGGAGGCACAGGTAAGTTTAATGACCAAAGTCTTAAAACACAGTTGGAGAGGCTGGGTTACATCTGCCATGATGGAACTGGAGACATTTGACTCCTTTTATGTACCACAGGGCTTGGTCTGATGAGTTTGTATCGCATTATGGAAGATGTAGTCCCCCAGAGAACATGGCCCAACTGAATGCCAGTTTTTCTGTAGAACAGCAATGCCAAATTTTGCTCAGCTGAAAACTAAACTAATTTATTCATACAGTAAACATCCTAACATGCAGGACAAAATACAGAAAATAGAAGCACAAAAATGTCAGCCTGGAAGGAGTATGAAGAGGTCATGTAGTCAAGTGCCCAGCATTCCAGGCAGGACTGTATAATAACTAGACCATCCCTCATGTTTTTGTCTAACCTGTTGTTAAAAGCCTCCAATGACAGAGATTCCACAATTGGCCCAGGCCATTTGTTTCAGTACTTCACTACCTGGATAGTTAGGAAGCTTTTCCTACTAGCCAACTGTAGACATTTTGCAAGCATGTGACCCACCTGATGGGAGCCTTCTAGTGATTTTATGGGAAATTACTCAGGTGGTCTCTGCCAGGTGGTCTTTGCTTCATTTCTGCACACTGAACTTGACTCCTGAGTCTGCTTCTAGGACTTCAGCCCTATAGCTAAATCCCTTCTGGGGTGAAGTTCAACTTGCTGCTCTTGGCCACCAGTTAAAAGACAATGGTTGCAAGTGCTGCACCACCTTTTGCACTCTGGGAGGAGCAGGGAGGGGCACAGGCCCTCCCTCTTCTCTCAGCCCAAGCCCAGGGACCCTCTGTGCAGCAAACACTGCACCTCCCACCACCCGCCAGTCTTTGCTGCTGTCTGTCTCCTTAGACTGCTTTCCCTGCAGCCCCCACTCATACATAACCCATATCTCAGGGGCACGCACACCTTAGCCTGTTTCTGGCTTATTGTCCCAGAGTTTCAGTGGCTGTCCTCTCCAAACCCTGGCCTCAGGACCATTGCTCTGGTCCTCTGCCCCTTCCAGCTACCTTCAAAACTCCAGCTCCTGGTCAGCTCCCAGTGGTCCCCTGTGAGTGAGCTCTCTGGAGTGCTGGCCCTCTCAGCCATCGCACACATGCACAAAGAGGGAGAAACTGAACTGGCTCGGCACCTCCCTTTATATACAAGACTCCTGGCCCCTGACTGGCCAAGCAGTCCTATCTCCTGACCGTCTGTTCCTCAAGGCCTTCTTAAGCCTTTCTGGGCCTGAGTGGGGGAAACCACCCTGCTACAACAATGTAAACCTCCCTTGTTGCAATTTAAGTCCACGTCTTTTTGTCCTATTTGCAGAGATTAATGAGAACAATTTTTCACCCTCCTTCCTCTAACAACGTATTCTGTAGTTGAAAATGATTATCTAAAGTAGCTTCCGTTCCATCACTGTACCCAAACGGGAGCAGTGTTCTTGTTTCCTCCTAGGTTAGCTGGGTAACCAGGAGCTATGGAAAGTTCCAAAGGGGCAGCCATGCTAGTCTAGTTCAGTAAAACAAACAAGGAGTCCTGTGGCATGCAAAGACTAACAGATTTATTTATTGCGTGAGCTTTCATGGGAGAAAATACCACTTTTCCAGAAGTTTTTCAAAGCATCTGACAACACAGGATTTTCTTCTACAAAAGCTCATGAAATAAATACATTTGTTAGTCTTTAACTGCCACAGGACTCCTTGTTTTACAGGAAGTATGGGAGTTTGTCTAGCAAGAAAGCACAAAGGAAGAACTCCTTGCTTTTCCCCACTTTGCATGTCCATACATTGGCTGGCCAGCATCAGGCTCTGAATTTTTATACTTCATACGTACAGTCCAGATAATTGTGTGGCAAAATATCTACTTCCTACCAAATAAGGGGCAGGAAAATTAGGAGATAAAAATGGAAATGAAATGGAAAAGAACAAACTGATATGTAAATTATCTGTATGGTGAGCAAACACTAAAATCTTAACATTACCTCATTTACTACAGTAAACAACAATAAATAACATTTTGGAAGGCAAGCATCGAATGGGACATATGCTACATGATTTGATTGGAAGGGTAAAAATGAAATTTGATGGACAAATCACTTGTATGACTAGCACTGTCTGAGGGAAAAGAGAATGATTGAGAGTTATATTGAATTTATGCTGCTTGTATAGATACAGTTACACTGGATGGCACATAATACTAGCAACTTCTTTCATTTCTTTTAACAATAGCATCATTCATAAACAGTATAAGTTTTTGCAAGTCTCCTTTTTCCAATGTATTCATTTTTACAAACAAACAATTTACCTCCCCCCACTTTTTCCTGTTTCTTGACCTTTTTCAGCAGAATTTCAGCCCTCTTGGAGAATTGTGGTTAGAGGTAGAATGAGGTGAAAAAGCATGCTAGCAAAGCAAAAAAGAGACAGCTTCATTATAATCTGACTTTGATCGTGCTTAGGCAAAACAATCTGTTATCTCAATCCTCAAGACTGAGCAATTAGATTAGATTTTTAATGTTATGAAATCTGACGAATCAGATTGATTTCTAAGTCTATAACTAGGTCACTTTAATACCTTGTATTATCAGGAAATTGAATAATATTAGATACTAATTATTAGTGGTAGAAAATATAATGGCTCTAGAAATTCAGACTCATGATGGATTCTTTTAACATTTTGTAATATTAACATCTTATTAATTGGTTGATTGCTAGAGAGAATTAACAGCGATAGAAATAAAGTAACTGAAGAGTGGAACATACTTTTTTGAACTTTCCGACACAGCACAATAAAAACAGGAAATATTTGTCACCATATTTCAGACAAACTGGATGAATTTTCTCCTTGCTACATGAGGGGTTCAGCCCAAATTTTAACCTAACACTTACACCTTGAAATATAAAAATACAAGCGAGTTTGAATGGGTACATTGACCTATATAGGTTTATATAAATGCATAACATCTTATAAGTTTAATGAGAATGGTATGTCTACGTCAGTGGTTCCCAACCTTTTCACTAAAATAGCACACTTCAAGGACACAAAAAATTCCATGGCACATCTACTTTGTTCAGCTGAATTCACTGCTCATTGGCATCTCATTTACTACAGTTATGGTCTTACTAGAGTGGTTTGCAACACAGGCTATGTCTAAACTGGCAAATTAGTCTGGACTAAGGAGGCTTAGTCTGGACTTATTTAGCCCCTGGCTACACTAAGTTTTGCCTAGTCCGAACTAAGAAATTTCTTAGTTCAAACTAGGGAAAACTTAGTCTGAATTAGTTAGTACCATAGAATCATAGGGTTGGAAGGGACCTCATAGGTCATCTAGTCCAACCCCCTGCCAGAGGCAGGACCACTCCCACTAAACCATCCCAGTCAGGGTTTTGTCCAGCCGGGCCTTAAACACCTCCAAAGATGGAGACTCCACCACCTCCCTCGGCAGCTCATTCCAAGACTTCACCACTCTCCTGGTAAAAAAGTTTTTCCTAATATCCAGCCTCGACCTCCCTAACCGCAACTTGAGACCATTGCTCCTCGTTCTGTCCTCCGTTACTACCGAGAACAGTTGAGCTCCATCTTCCTTAGAGCATCCCTTCAAGTAGTTGAAGGTTGCTATCAAATCCCCCCTCAATCTTCTCTTCTGCAGACTAAATAAGCCTAATGCTTCCAGTCTTTCCTCACAGGGCTTGTGCTCTAGCCCTTTAATCATTCTGGTTGCCCTCCTCTGAACTCTCTCTAGCACGTCCCTGTCCTTTTTGTAGTGGGGAGCCCAAAACTGAAAACAGTATTCTAGATGTGGCCTCACCAGTGCAGAATAGAGGGGAATGATCACATCCCTCGATCTGCTGGTAATACTTCTTTTGATGCAGCCCAGTATGCCATTGGCCTTTTTGGCAGCAAGAGCACACTGCTGACTCATATCTAGCTTCCCATCCACCATGACCCCCAGGTCCTTTTCTACACTGCTGCTACTAAGCTGAATGTTTCCCAGCCTGTAGCAGTGCATGGGGTTTTTTCGTCCCACGTGCAGGATTTTACACTTGTCCTTATTGAAGCTCATAAGATTTCTATTGGCCCACTGTTCCAATTTATCTAGGTCTCCCTGAATCCTGTCCTTGCCCTCCAACGTGTCTACTGGTCCTCCCAGCTTGGTGTCATCCGCAAACTTACTGAGAACGCAGTCTATTCCATCATCCAGATCATTGATGAAAATGTTGAATGGAACCAGCCCCAGGACCGACCCCTGGGGCACACCACTCGTGACCGGTTGCCAGCTAGACTTGGAACCATTGATTCCTACACGCTGAAACCGTTGATCTAGCCAGTTCTCTATCCACCTTATAGTCCACCTATACAACCCATAATTCCTTAATTTGCCAATGAGAATGCTGTGGGAAACTGTATCAAAACTGTACCAAGGTTAGTTCAGACTTCCGCACTTAGTTCTAACTTTAGTTCAAACTAAGCGGGGGCAAGACACGAACCAATGCTTAGTCTGAACTTAAGAAGTTCAAACTAAGCCATTAATTTGAACTAACTGCTCATTTTACTTTGAACTAAGTGTTAGTTCGATCTAGAATGCATGGTTAGTTCAAACTAGAAAGTTCCTGGTTAGTTCGAACTAACCTCAGGTTAGTTCAAACTAAGCTCAAACTTGTTTAGTTCAGACCTGCAAGTCCAAACTAAAATTGCAGATGTAGACATAGACATAGTTCATACAAAAAGCTAAAGAAGGATCAAATGCATTTATGTTTCCAATCCACCAGAAAACAATACACGTAATCTCAATTTTCCCCTTTGGTCACCTGCACTTAGAATGATCACAAAACACGGTTATCTCACTTTTAATCTGATAATTAATGTTCATGAGTTTTATGAGTTCTAATTTTGGTTGGATAGAATATTGTTTAAGATGAAGCATGGTTTGTTTTGTATTGATTTTCATTACCTTTGTACAAAATTTCATGGCATGCCTGGACAATTCTAAAGGCACATCAGTTGAAAACCACTAGTCTACATCCACACAGCTTTTGAAGACCTAAGTGTTCCTTTTTAAAATCCAACTGACTACTACTGTTGATTGCTTTTTAAAATCAAATCCTCCCCCATCTAATTATAACAGAGGATCTTTCTACACCCACTCCTGGAAGTATAATCTTGATTCAAGGATTGGAATTAAGTCAAAATTTAGTCATCATCTTTGATTTCCAAGTCAGGAAGTTGAAGAATCCGAGATGCTATGAATCCTTTTCCGGAGCTGAGTTATGGAATAAAAATAGACCTATAAAAATGAATGTATTTTTTTCTGACAGAAATTGTTTAAAATAGTTCATTCTATATTTAGTTAATTTTAAAGCCAAGATTGCTTTTAGAAATGTATTAACAGTAAACCTATGATTTGCATCTTGGAATTAAATCTTTGACACTTTGTGGGGGAAAAACAACAACAACAACAATGCGGAAACCCATCTTTTGTTACCTTTTCCTTGTCAGGAAAATTGGTATTCTCTTGCTCTCATATTTTACATATAAAGAATTATAAGGCATTATAATGAGTCATTACTTATTTGCTACCGTATTTCTCCCTAATGTTCTGCTTCTAACTGTCATAAAACATATGCTAGCAATGCTATGGTAAAGGGTACATGGCAGATGGTATTTTTTGGTATTTCTGTTGCTCTTGAGGCAGTATTTAGACATACCAAAAGAATCAATAGACATCATATTTATTTAGCAATTTAGCAAAGTACTTAAGTGAATGTGTAACTTTAAGATATATGCTTAAGTATTTTGTGGAATGGGGAAGGCAGTATTTTTATGCTTTAAGCATATAACTGTTTTCCTGAACTAGTGTTTTACAAACTAGTGGTGTTTGTTTTTCAATCTTCCAGAGTTTTGGTCAGCCATTCTTCACAGGGGACTGGTTGAGGGTGGGGGGGGAGCTCCATTTACTGAAATCCAGACATTGCCATTTTCATAATTCCTGAAATTTCTTGTGCATTTTAAAATGGGCTTGATGACAATTACTAGTGCTAGAGGGATAGCTGTACAGATCTGCTCATCTATTTAATCCAAAGACCACAGAGCAGGCTTATCAGAAGCAATACAAGCAGATCTGCACTGCAGTTCATGAAATCAAACCCTATGGATGCTCCAGGTCATGTTTGTTACAGTCATCCTATGTTATTGCTCCTGGGCAGAATGCAGATATGCACATGTAGGAAAAATAATGGCTTTCACCCTTAGCTGAAATTTATTATTTTTTTTTTTTAGAGCTCTCTGGTTTCTGAAGCATTCAGGTTCATTTTGATTCAAGTGATAAAATTGTTCCATGTTTTGCTTGGAGTTTCATAGAATTCTTGCTTTAGTCAAACATATTTGCCCATTCGTATGAAAGTGTATATTTTGTTGGATTGAAAACATACCTTATCTAAGCAATTTACTATCCTACTCTTTATAATCATGGAATTGTGAGGGGGAAAGTGAGACATAAAAGGTATCAATCATGTATTTCAGTGAGACAGTCCTGTTGTCTTGGAAATGCAAGACTTTCATGTCTTGAATAAAGAAACCTACTGAGCTGCAGGAACATAGGAGTGTTTTTTTATAACATATACACACAGGCACACACATTATTCAGCTTCATGGATGCACAGTCACACAAGAAAGAAAAAGGTTGAAACAGAAGCCAGGAAACTAAGGTTAAAATATCGCTGTTAAACTGCCCCTTGTGAGTAGCCTTTTTTATTTATTTAATATATGTATTTTATAGCACACATAGCTATGTACTAAGCTTCAAATTTAACATCAAAACAAAAATAGAAAATACTATGTTTGTGCTTAGATAATGCTACTGTCACTCTTGCTAGTAATGTGGCTGCTCCATATTTAAGCTGATAAAACTAGATCTAAATATTCATAGGGTCCTCATTACCATACTGTCTGATCACCTATAACATATCATACTGTCATATTTGCCTTGTTTCTGCCTTTCTGCTTCTCAAATTCTAATTGTGCATTTCTCTGAACTTGAGTATTTCTCCAGCCTGGGTGGCGGGGAAAAGTTACAGCAGTTCTCACTCTGAGTGAGGAATTGGGCTGAAGTCGTTTGTTTGTTTTGTTTTATTTTGTTTTGTTTCAAATGGCAAAGATGAACCTACATGTCTGATTTTCCTAAGAGTTTCACAGTGCACCAAGTTTTTTGCCAAGTTTTGTTCATATACAGTATGATGTTAATATAATATCTAGTGCTCAAAAGTCTGATCTGACATCAACAGACATGATTTGGTGCCTTAATTTTCAGGTTGTCTCTTTTGGGTTTCTTCATAGTCTTGTAAGGATGTACCCTGGATCAAATTTTAAAAAGGAACCTATAAACTTCATGCAGATGTGTCCTACAGAAACTGGATGACCCAATGTTTTCACTTCTGTGGGGGAACTTTATTGGTTCCTTGCTGGAAACAGGCTTTAACGTGTTTCTGTGCAAAGTTCTCTCTTACAGGAGTATGATCAAACTACTGAATGTAAACATGTCCCATTGAAGAATATTAGATTTATAACCTAGACTAGGAAATGGGTCAGCTAATCATCTGAGAAGATAGTTGAATGGAAAGTTAATAACCCAGGAAATATTTAGAAGCTAAAGCATGCCACCAGCATTTTTTTTCAGCAAAGAGTCTCACTGGTTTATGCTGCAGTTAAATATTTGTTATTAAATGTCAGAAAATCACAGAGAAAACTCCCTTGTCAGGCACAATAGTGATAAAATCATAGACGTGTTTGACTTTGGAGATACAATGTGTTATGAACTTCTGATAGGATGCACCAATAAAAGTTACTGGAGGTACTGAAAAGTAAAAGGTCACATTCCACATGGGCACTGTTGCCATTAACTTCAGTGAGAGTGGTGTGCATCAAATTAGCCCTGATAACATACAATTAGCGGTATAAATTTGCATAGCTCTATTGACGTGAATAGAGAAATGCAGATTTACAACAGCTGATGATCTGATCCAGTATCTGAAATTTTTCCTCATTTGAGTCATATCTGTTGTGTACTTAGTGCCAGTTTCACAGGAAGTACCAAATTCAGCCAAACCACGATACAAAATTTATCACCTTGTTGCAATGGAGCAGCACCTGGAGTGGGGAATCAGGCCTCTGGATACTGCTAATGTGGTAAAATTCAGTATTATTTTTGACAGGCCAAAAAGGGTTCTAAAAATCATTTTAAAAACCAAATTAATCATTGTCTCAAATAAGTGGCCGTTCAGTGAACAGCAAACCAACTTAACCAAATGTAGCTGTTTTTTAAACACAAACACCTTCAAGCAAGGCAGCTGGAGAAGTTAGCATATTACTCTTACATAATAGCAAGTTTGCCCTTCAGATGCTCATGCATGGTTTCCAAAGGGATAGCCGTGTTAGTCTAGTCCAGCAAAAAAACCAAGGAGTCGTGTGGCACTTTAAGAATAACAGATTTATTTTTTGCATGAGCTTTTGTGGGAGAAAATCCCACTTCGTCAGATGCTTCAAAGATGAGTGAACTTACAGAATGGAATGAAAATAAATGCAAGGGGATGTAAAACATAGGATCAGGTCATACAGTAACAGCAAATCAGAGCAGTTGCTATTCCATTGTGTAAGTTCACCCATCTTCGAAGCATCTGATGAAGTGGGATTTTCTCCCACAAAAGCTCATGCGAAAAATAAATCTGTTAGTCTTAACGTGCCACACGACTCCTTGAATTTTTCATGCATGGTTGCCACCAAAATGAATGGGAGCCATTAAAGGCAAAATTTCTCCTACGACATCTTTCTTTTGATTTCAGAGAACTTTACAAATGCTGTTGTGTTTATATTCATTTTAAAGCCATGTGGAAACAGAGTGGTTAAAACAAAGGGTTTCCAGTTGAAGTGCCTAAAGTTAAGAGTATAATCTGTAATTAAAACAGTGTTTCCCAGGCAATGTGCTATGGGTGTGCCATCAGGCCTGAACGGGTGTGCCATGGAATTTTTTCGAAAAACTACTGCAAGAGTTTTGGACTGGCTCATGAATATTCAGGAGTTCATTTGGAAACTATATGGTGGTGTGCCTCAAAATAATTAAAGGTATCAAGGCATGCCACAGCAGAGAAGAGCTTGAGAACCACTGAGTTAGAGTACAGGAATGCTCTGATGTTCGGTTACTGAAAACTGAAACTCCTTTTTCCTTCAGTAGTATTTCATTAGCTATAAGTGATACATAGGCAGAGGGTAGGAGACCTTCTAGGAGTCAGTGTTACATATTCATGCTATAGAGTTTGAGTGCAAAGACACACAAGAGATAGAATGAGATTCCCTGTTGTCACCACAAACTAGAGCCTCACCTACAATACAGGGTGAGGTAAATATATACTGCCTTGCATTGACATAACTGTGGAAATGCCTTCATTTAAATTTGGCTCCCACTGGCTTAACTGCCTCCTTACACTGGTTTTGTAACACCACCTCCCTAAGTAAGGAGGGCCATGGCACTTTTAAAGACTAACAAATGTATTTATCACATGAGGTTTCATGAGAGCAAAGCCCACTTTGTCAGACACTTTGAAGATTTGGAACATACAGAATGGGAAGAAAATAAATTCAGGGAAGTGTAAGTCACAGGATCAGGTCATACTGTGACAGTAAATCAAAGCAGTTATTTAGATTCAATCACGATCTATGTATTTAAGTCAATGCACTGTCCGCATAGACACTGTATGGTTTATGTGAATGGTTACCGGCTTTCAGGAGCTGTCCCAGAATGCCCTACACTGACAATACAATCAGTACAAACACACCTGGGGTATCTACACTGGAGACTCTGTTAATTCAGCCTAAAAATGTTGACTTTAAATCAACTTAAAGTTGACCTTATTAAGTCAACGTAGAGAGTCCACATTGAAGACGCCTGTTGACTACTTGCATCCACACTGGCAGGAGCTAGGTTGACCCTTCCTGGTGGCCAGGAACTCTGGGAGGGGGCCTGGAGGCCAATTAGGTTGACTTAAAGGCTTTCCTCATCTACATTGACATAAGTTGACTTAATAAGGCTAACATAAGCATTAAATTGACCTTAAGAGGTGGTGTTATTAAGTCAACTTAAGGAAGTGGCTGCAGGAGTCTGTAGATCAACTTAACCTTCCTTAAGTTGACCCAAGGCTCCACTGTAGATATAGCCGTGGTGAGGACACGCACTGCTGACAACAGGAGCCAAGTGTGCACACACACACAAGTGATTTTATAACTGCAGTAGCTGTATGGTGAGATAGGTTGACATCATTTTGGAGTATAGAGGTGGCTTAGGTCCCTCCTGAAACTTGACCCTACAATGGGAACTGTGAGAGCATTTATTTAGGTGCTGAAATTTGCACTGAAGTTTTTGAAGTCTATGCACCCAGGTTTGTAAAATTTGAACTACTTGCCTGGCAAAAGTCCACAAAGCATATTAGTGAGAATCCAGCAGACCTATTTGCTGGTTTTCTTTTCAGGGATTTAAGTTAAGATTCATCAATTTAACTAGCTTCTTCTATTTCACCAACAGTCACAGAAAAGCTACCACAGCCATCTTGCAGCATGAACTCAGTAATACACAGGTTTAGAATTCAAACAGAGTTTGAAAAGATGGACCCAAAGAGGGAATGGCTGGTCGAGCTGCTGAGATTGATATGTCTGTCTGATGATTCTGATGCTTTTACTGTGCCAGTAAAGAATGAATTTTATTATAATTTTTAGAAGTCAGCTGATTGAATTGTAGGTGACAAAGGTCTATAAACACAACTAAGACATGTGTGGTAGTTCAGTGTCCTGATATATTTACATATCTGCCTGGGAATAGCTCTCAGAAAAAAAAAAAGCCTCCCTCTTTTCTTTCACAACAATTATTCTATACATTTTCAATTATGGAATGTATCTTTCTTCCCTTCCCAATGTGTATTTCTTAGTTTGGATTATAATTATCTTAAACATTTTACAGTAAATCCTTACTACAGACCTATCTGAAATTCCCTAACTCTGCTAAAATATAGGTATTGCACTCATAAATCACCCAAAACTCACTCAGCAATTCCTCCCCCTGCCCCGCCTTCTCAAACCTTTTGAATGCCATTTCATTAACATAGCATACTTACCCAAAGGCCATTACTACAACTTCATCCATTTCATGCTTAGTGGCTGTTCAGGTTAAAATATTGGAACACCCCTGAGATATTCTTTTTAACCAAACTAAGAAAGAAAGAAAGAAAGATTTATTTTGGCAGATGATTGCCTCATTTTCTCTCTTCTGCTTAAAAAGCAGTTTAAGAGATTAGAAAAAATGGGCCAGATTCTCAGTTAGTATAAATTGCTTTTGATTTTAATAAGACTATGGAAATTTACCCCAGTAGAGGGTCTGGTCAGGTATAGTTTTTCTTCAACTACAGCTCATCTTCTGGTGTCTTAGACACTATAAAATAGTCCAAATCTGTGGGGTAGAGTTTTTTTTTGCTTTTACTTTACCTATTCCCACTCAAGTCAATCAGAACTGCAAATGAAAAATCCTTCTGAAAACCAATGACTTACTTATGTGAATCAAAACAGACTGAAGTATGTAATTTTAGGCATTCAGATTTAAAAATGTCAGCTCCAATACATTGTCTTAGATGCAGTGCTCTTTCTAGTTCTCTCTCTGGGCATTCTGGCCTTGTATCTGCACCACTTTTCAGTGTAACCGTAGGAAAGTTACTGAATCATTCGCTTTACCTATCTGCAGAAAGAGTACCACAAAATATATGTTTTTCATCAGGGTGTTGGGAGGCTCAATGAATGCTTATAAAGAGTTTTCTGGTCTTTGGGTGAAAGTTGATGGATATGGGCCAAATATTATTTACAGAGTTAATATGATCTGGCCAGATACTTTTGAAATTTAGAGAGCCTGATCTTTCAGACCTCAGTATTGCCCCACTAAATTTAGGGGGACTCCTCCCATGTGTAATGTCACTTCAATTGGGCCTACTGATTTTTTTTAGTGTGAAAGGTGATGGGTTGCAGTTCACCTATTTCTTTTCCTTTCTTTTAGGTATATTTGTTAAATTCATAGGAAGACATGAAGCTGCTAGTAGATGGATACCCAGAATCAAATGCATTTGAAGCATGGGCTCTTCATCAGCCTAACAGGCCATGTAATCCAGTCATGCTGGCAGGGAAAGGGATGTGAGAGGAAATGAAAACCAAAGAGGAGTGGTGCATGGTAAACAAGGAGAATGGATCCCTTCAAACTCCTGCCCCCCAAAGTGTGGGTGACATTCATCCTAATGCAGAGGTACATTGCAAAGTCTATGGACCACTTTGATTCCACTTTAATCCTGAGTTCTTGAATGGGACTTGTATGGTACAACATTTCTTGGGCTAATCACCGGCACTGGGGTGAATATCAACTCAAGAAGGAGACACATGCACTCAAACAACATCACAAGATCCCCAACTAGAAGAGACCTGATCCAAAGTCTGTGGAAATCAAGGGGACTCTTTCCATTGACTACAATAGGTTTTGGATTAGGCCCTAAAGGCCAGGTTTTTAAAGATGTTTCAGCTGCTAAGGATGGAAATGCAGACATTTAGCAGTCTTCAAAAGTGCTGAGGTAGCTAACTCCCATTTAATATCAACCTTTAAAACGTGTCCTTAAGTCTTTTATATTGGCCAAGATGACCTAGACCTTGCAACCTGCTATAACATTTCATACACTGCCCCAGCAGCCACCAGAGCAAATGTTCAAAAGTGAACTTGGGGCCCAGGTACCTCAAGTCTTGGGCTGAATGGCCCTCATTTGAATTCTGATGCACTCTGGCCCATAGTGCAATCCGAGGATTCTGTTCTCTCACCGTGGAGTGTGAGAAGCTCCATGGAAGGGAGGCTACAAAGGACACCAGAGGCCTCCTGGCATTTTAAATACCTCAGATTCTATTGAATACCAGAGAGGATGGCAACTGAAAGGGGAAGTGCTGCCTCAGGACCAGATCCAATTGTACTATGCACTATTCTTTACACTAGGGGTCGCAAACACGCAGCCCGCATGCCGCATGCAGCCCACAGAACTGCCTCTTGTGGCCCCTGATAACCCCCAGAATCCTGGGGCTCCCACCTTTCCTACCTTGGAGTTTTCAAATGCTGAGCCTTTTTGCAGACGGAGACCAAGCAGCTTCACCTCCCCCCTGCGTTATTAGCCACTGACAGGGGGAGCTGAACTGCTGCCTGGGAGCTGCCCTATTCACATGCAGAAACTGATTGAGCAGTTGAAGCAGGCTGAGCTGTCCAGAGAAGGCTCAGGTGGGGGCGAGCCTTAAAGGAGGGTGACCTGAGCCTGTGGGGAGGGTTCACAGGGGCCTCCATTCTGGGGGAGCACCAGAAAGCCCCACCACTAGCCACAGCACAGCCCCCAGGGCTTTCCCAGCTGCTGGTCCCAGCAAAGGCAGGGGGTGTTTCCCCCCAGGAGGGTGGGGTAGTGTTTTTTCTTCCACCCGCCCCAGTGCTGCTAACTTCTGGCAGGCAGGGGATGTTTTCTCCTCTGCTGGCCCCACTCAGCCAAATTCAAGCGGGCAGATGGGTGGGGGTTGTTTCCCCTTCTGCCAAACACAGGGCGGCTAAATTCGGGTGGGCGGGGAATGTTTTCCCCTATGCCAGCCACACCAGAGCCAAATTCAGGTGGGCAGGCGGGCAGGGGGTGTTTCCCCCTCTGCCAACCCCAGTGTGGCCAAATTTGAGCAGGTGGTGGGGAGGGTGTTTCCCCTACCACTGGTCCCAGCGCTGGTCCCAGAGCCAGTGGTGTGGAGGGCTCTGACCAACCTGTTTGCAGCCCATCCTGGGATGTGGCTGCTCTCCTCCCCTCCTGGCTTGGGGATACATATAGCCCCCTCTTTTTAAAACAAAAAAACCCAAAAATCTTCTAAAACAATGTACTTTTATTTAAAAAAACTTAAACCTTTATAAAAAAATAATTTCAATTAAATTTAATTCAATTTTAATAAATCAAACTACAATTAATTTATTTCAATTAACATCAATTGGAATTCAATAAATTAAATTTTATTTACATTAACCAGTGGTCCTTCAGGGTTTAAAAAATATATTTTTTGTCCTCAAACCAAAAAAGATTGGGAACCAATGATTTATAATGTAAAATTTTAAATCTGTTTGTTTACTCTTTGTCTTTTTGATGATTTTGCCATCTTGAATGGAAGCAATTCTAAAAGGAAAGATGTGTTTTGACTTTGGAAAGATTGTCAAAATTAGCACAGACTTCATGTTACAGTTTCAAAAAAGTTAATACATTGACTTGTATGAGCATACTATATTACTATTCATTTTTTACTGTACTTCTGCATCATTGTATGAAAAGGTTTCAGTGGTGTGGCCCTTGGGCCAATATCCTAGTCCTCATGCAGCCCTCACGGTGATTTGAGTTTGAGACCCTTGCTTTATACAATTGTACTATGTCATGTGCTTCTCCTTACTCCCTTCTGTAAAGCTTTTAGCAGTTGCCAATGGTTTTCACTGCTTTGATTTATTTTAAGATGTATTTTTCTTTTAAGCACTTCAGAAGTGTTACTTCCCTGACAGCTAGGCTGAAATGGTTGGTACATTGATGGATACAAAACAATGTAGCCAAGAATAAAAGATATAGGTATATTTAGGATATACAGGTGAACTATATGTATGAATTAATGCAGTAACACTCACCTACAGCCTGAGTCCTGTAAAGTATTTAGTATGGCCAAACAAGGCCTCAGGTCTAAAGAAAGTCTTGGCATTAGCAAGTAAGCAAATATTATAACCAGTAAGTTACCCTATATCATAAGGTGCCTTAAGATAGAAAGCTGCTTGAGGAGTGTCTTAAATGTTTACATTTAGGAAATATATATTTTAAGGAATCAGTTAAAACCAGTTAGACTATTTTTGGAATTTTGCAGATGAATCATGTCATCAAAGTGTGCCAGCCACAAGTTTTATGGTGATTAAGTGATGCAGGCATAAATGAGTAGAAATGGAACAATAGCAGTGATTTATGAATGTTCAAATAAGGAAAAAAGGTTATAACCTTCATGAATATCTTGAACCCCACTGAGTGTCTGCAAAACACATTTTAGAAGCCAAGTCCCAGCTTGCAGGCCTCATGGGAATGCCAGGAGGATGACCCCGGTAGATGATGACGATTGTGAGAATAATGAGAAAGATAATGACTGACACTTTGGGTTTCTCCAGCCAGGATGGTATGTGTAAGACAAGAGCTAGATGTTTGGAATTTTCTCTCTCCTTTATCAAGGAGCAAGATGTGATTGTTGGTTACTTGGCTAATCAACTAAATTATTCTAGAAAAAGCACTTAGTTGTCCTTATTGGCTATGCCTCCACTAGCCAAAGCTAGTTTGAACTTGTTAGTTCGAACTAAGAAGTTTGAAGTTATTTTGAACTAACGTCATGTTCATTCAAATTAACCTCGCATTTATAAGTTTGAATTAACAACTTGTTCTAGTTCAAACTAACACTTAAGTCAAACTAGAACATGTTTTTAATTCGATCTAACTTCCTTACTTCAAACTTAGAGTCCATATAGTGCTTAGATCGAGCTAAGCACCACTACTAACTACTTTGAACTAAGTGTTCCTTAGTTTGAACTAAGAGACTTCTTAGTTCAAACTAAGGAGAGCCTAGTGTGGCCATCAGCTAAATTAGTCCAGAGTAAACCTTCTTAATGCAGACTAATTTGCCAGTGTAGGCATAGCCATTGTGCTGTATAGGGTCCCATTTCTACTGATAACCTCCCTACTGTAGTCAATCTTGGAGCCCAACCATTGCAAATTAAATAGTAATCAACTCTAATTGATTAAAATAACTTGTAACTATAGATCAGGCTACAACATGCAGCATCTCTAGGGAAAGCAGCGATAGGTGAAAGTGCTGAACATTGTTTTCCCTTTTAGAGTATGACTGAGTGACTTGGATAATATATCTCTAAAGATGCTAAGGTTCTTGGCAGCAGAATGAAGCCAGAAAGTCCCAGTAAATCATCAGCCATGAAGACAGCTTCATTTGCTTATTCCAGTCCTATTGTTTGGTAGAATTTTGCAATCGTGTATGAGAGAATAGAAGTGATAAGTTAGAGGAACTTGTTTATCCTTCTATTTTGTATTAGTTGGGAATTGATCTTTTTTATTTTATTTTTTGTATGTTCTGTGCTAAAACTTCATATACCACATTCTGTCTGTAAAGGATGCTGTGGGTCAGATTCTCATCCAGAGAGGGGGAATCAGTGACCTCAGTGGAGTAATGTTGATCTAAACCAGCTGAGGATTTGGCCCATGGGTTACTATATGAATAAAGTGCCTTCTGAGAAGTGACTTATAAATATGCTAAACACATGGAAATAAAAGAAAATAGGATTTAAATATGTACATTCTGCATTCACTAATAGTCCAGTTGAGTACATAAGATCACTATTTGTTGATAACATACAAAGTGAAGTACAAATATTCTGACATGTAGTTTCCAGTAGAATTAATATCATGTTGTAAGGGCTGATAAATATCAAGTATTAATCTTATCTGAGCAGAAAACCAGCCAGGAGGAAGCATTCAGCGCCACAGGGCAGAATTAAAATAAATGGGAAAACCACCTTTGTCATCGTCTGTCCTTAATATACTTCACATTTCTACAACACTTGAAAATCATTCCTGCAGTTCTAAAGCCAACTGGCATAGTTACGCCCGGTGGGTACAGAGTCTGTGTCAAAACCTGCCCCTAGTTACGACACCTGTGCTTAGATCATAAGAACTTACATTCCTCTGTCTTGAGCACTGAAGAAAGGAAAATGATATCAACATTATAGAGAAGAATAGAGTCAGGGAAAATAAAGCAGAACAGAACAGAAATTGAGTCACAGCCTGGCTGTGTTTTGTGGATCCTGCTGTGTTTTAACAGATGGCTGTGTGAGGGGATGAAGAAGAAGAGAGAAGACAACACATTCACTCTGTCTGTCTCTTCTCATAAACGTGATCTCCTTCTTTAAGAGTCCATTGGTAAATCCAGAAGCTCTGGTGTAATTGTGGGTGGGAAGTGAGTTATTTAGCTAATTACTCTGGGCAAAGTTCAGGTTAAGTTTTCATTTATCTGAGGAGTTTAGCCTTCCTTGATATGTCACTTCCACTTCTGAGGGCATCGGCCATAAAACACTCAGGTAATATAAAAATTTCCCAACTTGTCTGTAATGGTTATAGCACAAATAAAGGGGCTAATTAGTTCTTAAAAGTTTTTAGGTAGCAGGGTTTTGCCCTTAGCATAACTAATGAACCAATGAAAGATTGATCTGACAATGCAATGCTTTTATTTTACATTTTTGCATGTTTTTGCCTAATATTCTGCTGGGAGAGTTGTGTGAGTGATGGAGCCTAGCTAGAGAAGTCCAGAGGATGATAATGCAATTTCATAACAACTTTCAATGTTCTAACTTTTACTTCTGTAAAAACTGAAATGAAAAAAGAATTTCCAACATTAGTAAGGAAACATATATGTGGAAATGTCCATTTACAGAAGGAAAAGATCAGTTTTTTGATTTTTTCCTTTCCCCTGACCAGAGATCCCTGGATCTCAGATATCTTCCCACTAAAACTTCATCAAAATTAATTTGCCCCTGCTAACTGTTTTGGTTTCCAAATACCATATTTCAAGGAAAATGCATTTTGTTAAACAGATTCAGAGACGCTCTAGTTGTAAAACAATCTGAACATGCTCATGGCAGTCAGTTTAGTCCTTAACAAAAAGCACTTGCTATTTTTCCATCTTATCTATGCTGAGTCTCATAGGTGCAAACCTGACCCCACTGAAGTCAATGGCAAAATTACCTTTGACTTCAGCTGGACCAAGATTTTGCTCGAATTTTACAAACATCAATAGACAGTGTAATGCACACAAGTGGAGAATGAGGCTTTCATTTGCCAATCAAATGTTTTCCACAACCAAAACCCAACTCAATCCTTGTAAAACCAAGCAAAATTCGAGTTTCAGGATTGATGACATTGAGTGCGTGCCCCCACTGAAGTCAGGAAGCTGTCAGCTGCAGAATCTAGTCCCAAAGGAGTAGCCAGATGAGTCCAGTTTAGCAAAACAAACAAGGAGTCCTCCTGTGGCACTTTTAAGGCTAACAAATTTAGTTATTCCATGAGTTTTTGTGGGATTAAAAATGCACTTCATCAGACACCTTGAAGATGGGGGATCTCACAGAATGGGAATTTCTGTGAGTTCCCCCATCTTCAAAGCATCTGACAAAGTGGGATTTTCTCCATGAAAACTCATGCAGTAAATAAATTTGTTAGTCTTTAAAAGTGCCACCAGACTCCTTGTATGCAGAATTTAGGTCTTCACTGATATGTTTGCTACACTTCTACAAGTACAGAGAATAACTCTGAACAGTGTCTCTAATGGCACAGAGTGTTCCAGTACTCAAAAATGGTTTGGGGAACAAGCAGTGGTTGCTACTAAAGAGTCACCATTTGCCAAAATGTTATTATCCGGTTGTATTTGAGACACTAGACTTCCCCCTACAATTATATTCATAAATAACTGTAGCAATGATGTGGTTTATGCAGCACTAAAAATGGAAATCTACCCTGGTGTTTTTCAGATTCCAGTGGTGACAATGGATTGAATCTGGAGAAACTCCAGTTAAACTTAAATGGGTTACCCCAGATTTTAAATGGTGAAATATGCAGCATTGGTCCCTTTGTGAAAAATATCTACATATCTGTAATTGTTACCATCTGTTTGGAATTCATGATGTAAAAAGACACTGACAATAAAGTCAGTTTTCATATCCTTTTCTCCATTCGGAGATATGAATGACGCTATCACAGCCTGTAAATGCATCTGCTGATGATAAGGTAGTACAACTGGAAATGGGATGCTAGATTGAGCATGGTTCAGGAAGTCTGTATGCATAAACTGTTATACTTCAGTGTGTGGCTAATCTGTGAGCCTATTGGCTGATTGATGTATCACATAAATAGGGTGACAGAACAGTAGTTTGATGGGAATAGGAAGTGCAAAATGTAAAAAATGCCTGAAAATAACCATTCAAATGTATGCAAATTGCTTAACTAATTGATCTCATTTGGGCTTGCAGATTTCCTTTTCATTTTCCTTTGTGAGTTAGTTATTTTTCATTGTACACTGAGACAATATTCCAAGGCTAATGAAACCATTTAGAGCTATCGGTTAATATCCAATTCATATGTAAATATATTTATAAACATTAATCAGATCCAAATTACCTACATTATAAATACTGTTTTATTCACTTACAGCTAAGGTGTACTCCCTGTATTTATTCAGTGCAGGACTCCAGGATTTTATGTGATTTAGAAAATGCTATTTGTTTAAATGGTTTACTGCTGTTTACTGTACATGTTTCCCTTTTGTTTCTTGTTCCTATATAGGTTTCATCATGAACCTGTATTCGAGCTGTCACATAAGAATATACAAATCAACATACAGAATCAAAACCCATGTCTATCTGGTACAGTATGGCTATGTCTAGACTAGCAAATTAGTCTGGACTAAGCAAACTTAGTCTGGATTAATTTAGTTTGTGTCTATACCAGGCTTCGGCTAATTCAAGCTAAAAACAAACATATTAGTACAAACTAGGATGATGTAGATGTGTTAGTTCAAATTAACCATTAGTTTGAACTGAACATGGGTTGACCTTCTTCTTCCCAGAGTGCATGGCCTGGAAGGAAGTGCCTGCCCTGGCCACTGCCTCTCCCCATCCTGTCAGCTACCCCCGGCCAGGACAACTAGCAGTATGCAGCATGTCTGAAGCTAGCAGAATGAGCCAGCAGAGACAGAGAGCTCCAGTCTGGAGCCATCAAGAGGTCCTTGCCCTCCTGGTCATCTGGAGCAATTAGGATATACTCTCCCGGTTGCAGAACAGCTACCGCTGACTGTCCAGGGAATCTGAAGTGTTCTCCTACTAGTTTAGAGATGTTGTCATTTTTTATGTCTGATTTGTGTCCATTTATCCTTTTGTGCATGGGCAGTTTTGTCTGGCCAATGTAAGTGGCAGAGGGGCATTGCTGGCACAAGCTTATGCACACAGAAATCTGTTAATCTTTAAGCCGCCACAGGACTCTCTTCATTAACTCTAATAACTCTGAATATGTAGATAGAAATAACCAATGTATCCCTTCCTGAACTGTGCTAAATTCTTGGGAAGGTCTTGCTAAGTGGTTGAAAGGATGTTGAAAGCATGAAGGCATGTTCTCCTCTAGAAGACAATTTTTTTCCTACAATTTATGTCATAAATGGTGGCTGAATCCCAGGCAGCTGTGTAAATGGCTAGTCCTGGGTGCACATGCCTAGTGATAAGGAAAGAGAGCCTCAACATGTGGATATAGTATGTACAGATGCTTAGGGTGGAGTAGGGAACAAATGAAAATGACACTATCACCAGGAAAATACTTGGGTAGACCTTGGCCATTTGCCATTTTACTCCTTCATCTGTTACCTGCTATTTTTATTACTGTAACATTATAGAGATTGCCATCAAGACTGGAGTCTAATGTGCTAGGCAGTGTAAAGACAGTGTGACAAATCCCTGCCTTTAATAATTTATAGTCTAAATATTTAAAGCAGACAAAAGGGGGAGGACAAACAGATAGGTAATGACTAGCCCCAGCTCATAGGCTATGTCTACACTACAGGGCTCGATCAAGCTGGCTTAACAAAGTCTGCTTAAAGTAGACTTTATTAAGCCCGCTTAGCACGTTCACACTCAAAATGCCAGGAGACTGCCCACGTCCACACTGGCAGGTGCTAGGTCACTCTAGGAGTGGTGCATTGTGGGTACTTGGCCCACAGTGCACCACAGCAGAGGTGCACCTCTCTTCCAGCCCCTCCTTTACTGCTGGAAGTGAGTGACCATACCATCCTCCATACTGTGTGTGGCAACAGGGAGGTCAGGGAGCCTGACGTAGCCCAGTGATGTGCCAGCGCAGCACTCCACGCCCTCCCAGTGTTGCCCAGATGCCTCTGGCTCTAGAACAGGTGCTGCAGGGCAACTGCCAGCGCAATGGCAGGGTGCATCAGTGGTTAAGACTCAAACACTGATTTGCTGTTAGAGTGTGACCTGATCCTATGTCTTACACTCCCCTGCATTTATTTCCTACCATTCTGTAAGCTCCCCCATCTTCAAACCATCTGATGAAGTGGGATTTTCTCCCATGAAAGCTCATCCAATGAATATTTTTTTTAGTCTTAAACAGTGCCTCTGGACTCCATATTTTTTTACAGCAACATGGGGGGGGGGCTTGAGAAGGGGAGACACACAGGATTGGGCGGAGAGGGGGAGAGAGAGGCAGGGTTGGGAAGAGAAGGGCAAGGGGGAGACACAGTGGTTTGGGCAGAGAAAAGGGGGACGCCCAGGGTCGGGGAGAGAAGAGCAAGGGGAAAACACACAGGTTTGGGCAGAGAAGGGGGAGACACCCAGGGTTGGGCAGAGAAGGGGGAAACACAGAGGATTGGGCTGAGAAGGCCAAGCGGGGAGACACATGGGTTGAGCAGAGAAGAAGTGAGACAGGCAGGGTCGGGCTGAGAATGGGGGAGACATGCTGGGTGGGCTAAGAACAGGGGAGACGTGCAGGGTCGGGCTAAGAATGGGGGAGACAGGCAGGGTCAGGCTAAGGACAGGGGAGATGTTGAGGTCGGGCTGAGATGCTGAGTGGGGCTGAGCTGCGGGGAGAGATACCAGGTTGGGCTGAGTTGTGGGGAAAGATGCTGGGTCACACTCAGATGCTGGCTTGGGCTGTGATGCTGGGGTTGGGCTGAGATGCTGAGGTCTGGCTGCAATGGTGGGAGATGCTGGAGTTCAGCTGAAATGCTGGGGTTGGGCTGAGACCTAGGAAAATGCCTGGTCAGGCTGTGATGCCCGGTTGGGCTCAGAACAGGGGAGATGCCAGATCAATCAGGGAACATGCTGTGTTGTGCCTTCTAGCCATTGCCCATCCCCATGTTTTCTGTGGTTGGGAGGCCAGTAAAGTCGACTTAAGGCAACTCCCCCTCCGCATTGCCTTAAGTTGACTTTATAAAGTTGACTTAATAAGTGGGAGTTATAAAGTCATAGAATCACAGAAGCATAGGGTTGGAAGGGACCTCATGAGGTCATCTAGACCAACACCCTGCCAAAAAAAGCAGGACCACTCCCAGTAAATTATTCCAGCCAGAGAGTTTTATCCAGCTGGGCCTTAAACAACTCCAAAGATGGAGATTCCACCACCTCCCTAGGTAGCCCATTTTAATGCTTTCCCACCCTCCTTGCAAGAAAGATTTTCCTAATATCCATCCCTGACCTCCCCAGCTGCAACTTGAAACCATTGCTCATTGTTCTACCCTCTGTTACTATTGAGAACAGCAAAGCTCCATCCTCTTTGGAGCATCCCTTCAGGTAACTGAAGATTGCTATTAAATGCTTCTAAAAGACAATGGAATCAAAAATAAAAGACAGCATGAGTTTATAGAAAAATAAATTTGCCAGCAAATCTTGAAAGAACACAATAGATAAACCTGGATTATACTAACACATTGATTACAGTGCCACAGGAAATTTTATTTTCAAATGTACCATTGTCTTTTGGAAGCTTTTTTTAAATGTCCCCCATAATAGTCATTCTTTGATTTTACTATAGAAGGAAATTGTATTTACCAGGCAGTAATTGCTGAGGTCACAGACTTAAAGATTGGTACCACCTTTAATTACCTGTAGCCTCTTCATGAATTTTTAAACATGACTGGTAGCATGTTAGTTCCTTAGGTTTGTTAGTTAACACATATGCAAATCCAGAATGTCCATCCAAACTTACTGATACAGGTAGTCCTCACTTAGTGACCGGGTTCCGTTCCTGAAACCCGGTTGATAAACGAATTGGTCACTAAACGAGGAGCAGCCCTTACTGGTATTTCAGGCATAATGTACTTTACTGGTAGTGGGTTTTTCAACCATCGGTAGATAGTTTTAATGTCATCTTTGCATCATTTATAACATTTTTCATATATATTTTAAATGTTTTAAGCTCTAATGTACTGAACTTAGTTTGCATAGTGTACTGTAAATATAGGTAATCTGAGAGAGTTGATGCGAGTTCTCGTACATCGCCATAATACCAACTCATCAGAGAGCCGGTCATAAGTCTGAGGGGTCACTAAACGAGTAGGTCACTAAGTGAGGACTAGCTGTATAGGCTTTATTCAAATGTTGCAGCAATTTTTCTCTCCATTTGTTTTGAGAAGTGACAGTTTATTTTATTATTATATAAGACTGATGTAAATTAACAGTTTACTTTGTTATTACTTTCATTCTAATATCAACAGAAAAAATAGATTTATTAATAATTGAAGAAGGACATATGTTTGTATTGTACAGGTATCTACAGAGACTCAACCAAACACACACTGACACAGATTATATAATCTGGATTACGCTATAGATTTTTAGATAGTAGGCCACATTCTGCCATCATTCTGCCCATGAGACCACACTGAAGTGAATAAGGCCATTGAGTTGAACAAAAATTTGCTCAGATAGTTTAATAGTTTCCTGCTGTTATCAAGTGACCCCCCCCAACATTCAATTCAGATATTTTATTTCTTGATTTGATTCCATCAGTCCTGTTTATTCCTTTTATTACCACCTTAGACAATTTCACTTCATTTATAACATTTAGGCCATTAAATGCCACACAAATGTTTCTGTTCAAATGGCCAGAGAGTCCACCCTGGACTCAAGAAACCTTTCCTTCAAAGCTTCCTCAAAATTGACAGAGCTCCACAAAACATCCCAGCTTTAGTGAACCAGTATGATTCTCAAAATAGTCTTAAAACATTCCAACTAGCTCTGCCCTTGGGTAAATAGCTCAGCAATGGCAGTGAAGGGTATATCTAATCTGTAATCAAACACTTGTGGCTGAACATAGGCAGGTAACTTTGGCTAAGTGGTTTGAGTTTAAGGCCTGTTTAATAGTGATGTTGATGTTCGGCCTCATGCTACAGCCCAGGTTCTGGGTCCATCTTCCCTTTCAGGGTCCTGGAACCCAAGTCCCAGCCCAAACCTGAACACCTCTACTCCAAATTAAACAGCCCCATAGCTGAGTCAGCTGGTCTTGGTCACTAGTCCTGGTGTTATCTGCATTGTGAATATACCCAAAGAGAGCCTGAATGTAAGCCCACCTTGTCAGTAGTGTGCTGATTGTATTCCAAATCTATCTGAAACTTTTGTCAAGGCCTTTAGCTCAAGACCCGCCTAATATTTTTAATAAATTAGTAATCTATGCAGCAGCTATTTTAGGAAATTCATTGTCATTTCCGTGCTTTTCTTGCTGGCAGAAGACAGCTGCAATTAGGCAAACTCATAATTTATTGTAGGCATCAATTAAGATCAGGATAATATGAAATGTACTTTTTCATGCCTGTGTTAGTTGTTATACCTGATAATTAAGCTGCAGAGATTAGCACTGGAGAAGGCATTACCTGTCCGGATCCACTTTGTTTTGGAGATGTTTTTCTCTAAGGGATATAATAGTGAGGATCTAAAGAACTTTCATTTGGGATTAATGTCCACAAATGAGTCCAGTTCTGTCTGTGAACTGACAAGGGACCCAGGAACAGTAATCAGCAAAACAGACCAGAGAAAATCACCATGCTGTTCTAACGTGTTTTAATGTCTGACTGGGCCTCAGCTGTTTTCTTTGACATGAGGATCATCCAATGACTTTTCAGGCTTTGATCTGTGATCAGTTGAGCCTTGTGTGAAATCTGGGCCAACGCTAGTCAAGGTGAAGTTTGCCATTGATTTCAATAGGGGCAGGACTTCACTAGCTTGACTTTGAGTTTTAGATTCACAGGAAGCCAGGTTAAAGGGAAGAAAGCTACACAGGTAAGGAAACAGAAAACCATATTCTTTCCCCAATTCTTCCACTGACATACTCTGTGACCTAGATATAGTCTTTTAAGATCAGGTCTCAGAAGATCAGGTCACATATATTGGTGCCCAGGATCAGATTTTCAGAAATGATAAGTAGTTGTAGCTAGGTCAGTTTCTGGATATATGATTTAGACTGAAGAATGGATGCTCAGATTTTTCTAAAAATCAGGCCCCATTGGAGTGTCTCAAACTAGGTATCCAAAACCAGACACACCCAAAATCAGCTGTAACTTTTAAAACTCCCTTATGAATCTTTAGCATTTGATTTGAAAAATTATTACTCATTTTTATATTTCTGTCCCTTTTGGCAAAACAGATCTGTTAAAAACATCTGTTAATTGCTGTTTGTCAGCCTCACTTTGCAATCTAAAAAGTGAAGCTTTTACCCTGTTTTTTCCTTTGACTGGAAAAATGGTGGCTATAAAATCATTTATTTTCATTCCATTCTGTAAGTTCACCCATCTTCAAAGCATCTGATGAAGTGGGATTTTCTCCCACGAAAGCTCATGCAAAAAATAAATCTGTTAGTCTTAAAGTGCCACATGACTCCTTGTTTTTTGTTTTTTTTTTGTTTTTTTTTGTTTTTTGCTGAACTAGACTGACACAGCTATCCCTTTGGAAATTTTATAAAATCATATTTTATAAAACATATTTTAACCCATGTAATTATACAAATATAGAGAAATATATTGTTCTGCAGATGGGTTCATTGATGGTATGGTATACAAAAGAGATGCGCAGCACTGGTTTGGAAGTATCTGGAATCTGTTGATAGAAATCACCAGATGTGACAGGCTGCTCCCCAGATCTGGTCCAGTGTGCCATTGTAATCCCCCAACTCCAAGTCCTGATTCACTCTGCTTTGCCAAGTGACCACTAACTCCTGAGTCAGACCACTGCAGCGTCTCATGTGCAATCAGTCCAAAGCGGTGTGGGCGTATGCCTTCTTGCTACTTGGGGAATGGTCCCCAAGCAAGCGCCCTTAGCCCCAGATACCACTGTGGGAGCCACTGTCTACAGAGATTGGGACCCAATCCCAATCACCATATACCTATATCTGTCTGTTTAACAAAGAAATGGATCGTGCTCAGCCTTCTTCATACACACCCTCTGAAGACCACACTACTTTAGATAAAACAACTACTAGTTTATTGATCAGACTATAATTCTAACAAGAAATATGGCCAAGCATGGCACAATCACAATATAAATGAGTCAGGAGAGAGCACAAGGAAATAAAAGGTAAAACACTAATCCTACCCTAATATCTCTGCCTAAACTGACCTGATAGTCAATGTTTATGCTCAAGGTGTTCAGCTGTCAGATGTTTGCACAGCCAGTCTCTGCCTGAGACCAGGTGGTGCCCAGATCTTGTTTGAAGTTGTTTCAAGATGAAAATTCCTTGGCAAAAAGCCTCAAATCCTTCCAAGGGTCTGTCCTTGTTTTCACTCCCTTTCACCGCTTCTCTTTTGGGCAGAGGTGATCTCTTTGTCCAGTCTGAGCTACCTCAATTAGCATATCTTTATTGCCTCCTCCAGGTACCTGCTTGCTGCTGGGAGACAGCTCTGTCTGCCTCCCACCCCTCTGAGCCAAGAAAACATGTTTCACCCTTGGGCACATGCACGAGGCTGTAAGAAACATGTCATGATTGTGATAAAAACATACAATCACAGTGTATAAGTGAACAGAAAAAATGTATAGATCATAACCCAGGGTGCACAGATGTGCATCCGGTAATACCGGCTATGGAAAACACAGGTATTCAATGCATCTGTTTTTCAGAAAATGATTTAGGAGCAGCATGCTGAATTTATATTGAACCAGTATCCCTGTTTGATATTCAGGGGCACTGTATTAAAAAAGTTGCTGTCTTTCAGATAAGAAAATATTTTTTTAAAAAAGCTAGTGGTTACATGATAATTAAAAAGCCCATACTATTTACCCCAATAGTATTGATAGCCCTAAAATCTCAGCTAATTCTAACCCCAGTAAATCATTCTGCCTAATTAAAATTCCCCCTACATTTTTAACCAGGAATGTTGTTTCTTTCTTCTTTGTGTTCTAGACAGGTGTTTAGTATATATTATCTTCCTATTACTCTGCTGACATAGACCACCTTGAAGAACACCATACTTTGATGACTGACAGAGGTGACCCAAACAGAATTTTCATTTGACAGGAAATTTTGACATTTCAAGATTTGTTGTTCCAAACTGAATTGTTAAATTTCATTTAACAAAAATTTAATTAAAATTGTTTCAAAATGAGTTTTTGATTAAAAAAATATTCTATTCCATTACATATTACTGATTTTTTTTAACCTTATTTCAGGGGTTGGCAACATTTGCTGACCTCCATGCCAGCCCCTCCTCCCAAACCCTCAGCCAGTATCAGTGCCCCCCTCTGCTGAAAAACAGCAGCAGTGGCCTACAAATTCAGTGGCAGCCACAGCTGGAGGGGGAGTGCTTCCCAGTCACGTAGCCAGAAGGAGCCACTTGTGGGAAGATGATGTAAGAAGTGGCTTCTTTCAGTAGTGTGCCTGAGGATGGGGATCCCAGGGATGCTGTGGAAAGAAGACTCCCAGAATGGCACCTCTGGAGGGGTCCCCAACTACATCATGGAAAGAAGCTGCTTGGAGCACAGCACACTGTAGAGAGGAGCTGTTCTGGGACAGTCATTGAAGTGTGGCATGCGAGGACCCTCCACGGCCCAACCACCCCGAAAGAAACTGCCAGGAATGGTTTTCAGTAGCAGGAGCAGCAATTTTTGTGGTGCTTCAGAGAGTCCTGTGTGCCACTATGCATGGGTTTGCATGCCACTGTCAGCACATGTGCTGTGGTTACCTACGCCAGCCTTATTGGATGACATGTAATCAGTAATAACGACAAAGATGAAAACACTTTGATTTAGAAATGTAGTCATGATACCTTATGTTCCTACTCTCTGTAGATAGGACTTCCCAGGTAGACTACGTCTCCCACAGCACATCATGGTCGCCTGTCTTGGAAAGAAGCCATTCATCTCTTTAACATCTTCATTAATGAGCTGGATGATGGGATAGATTGCATGCTCAGTAAGTTTGTGGGTAACACAGAGTTGGGGGGAATTGTAGATATGCTGGAGGGTAGGGATAGAATTCAGAGAGAAATTGGAGCATTGGGCCAAATGAAATCTCATGAGGTTCAAGAAGTGCAAATTCCTTCACTTAGGATGGAAAAATCCCACGTATTGCTACAGGACGGAGAGTGACAAACTAAGTAGCAGCTCTGTAAAAACAGACTTGGGAATTGTGGTGGATGGGAAGCTGGATATGAGTCAACAGTGTGCCCTTGTTGCCAATCAGGCCAGTTGCATATTGGGCTGCACCAGTGAGGGCGTTGCCAGAAGATCAAGGTATGTGATTCTTTCCCTCTGTTTGGCACTGGTGAGGTTTCATCTGGAATATTGTGTCTAGTTTTGACAGGATGTGGACAAATTAGAAAGAGTCCAGCTGAGGACAATGAAAATGATCAGGTGGCTGGGACACATGGCTTGCAAGGAGACAATGAAGGAACTAGGTTTATTTAGTCTGCAGAAGAGAAGACTGAGGGGGGATTTGATACCAACCTTCAACTGCTTGAAGGGATGCTCCAAGGAGGATGAAGTTTGGCTGTTCTCAGTAGTAACAGAGAACAAAACAAGGAGAAATGGTTTCAAGTTGCTGCTAGGGAGGTCTAGGTTGTATTAGGAAAAAAACTTTTTCACTAAGGCTATGTTCACACAGGGAGGGCTTGTTTTGAAACAAGAGAAATGTGTGCAGCAGCTGTGTTACTGAAAAAATTGTTATACTGGAGATGATCCAAACCCCCCAGAACTTAGAAGTATTTGAAATCTGGATCTGAATGTGTCAAGGTGTATAAAAATGCTCTGTATATATCAATGGATGCACACTACATCACTTGTGAGAATTAAATGCATTAAGAATCAAATGAAATGCTGGTTCACCTCTGCTTAAGGACACAGCTGTATCAGAAATAAAATGTTCCAGAGAAGGGTGAGAAAGGTGGTGTGGTGAGATCTTATATATAGGAGAGATTGAATTGATTATTTAGTCTGAAAAGGAGAACAGCACAGAAGGGATTGTTTTAGATATTCAACAGGATTAGGAGTGCATATTAAAAACGGATTAGTTCCTCCTTTAGGCGCCATCCCATTGCTGAGGAGCAAGGGATTACTTGAAATTAATGGCAGATGATTTAAAAATCAACAAAAGGAAATATTTCTTCCCACAATTCATGGCCATTCTGTGTCATTTGCTGCCTTACACCATCATGGAGTTAAATATAATTTCTGGGTTTTCGATAGGGATGATCATGATGTGTCAGTGATATCTGTATGCTAAAAGAGTGTATAAATTCCAGGATACCATGCCAGTGGGCATTTTACAAATACCTAAAAGGTAATTAAATCTCCTAACTCAGGATATCAACTGATCAGACAAGAATTCTAGCCCTACCTCATTTTTGGACCCTTGTGCAATTGCCTCAGTGGATTGGGAAGAGGTCTCAACTTTTCCAGAAGCATCTTATATGGAACATTGCCAGAGGCAGGCTATTCACAGCATGGCATTTGACATAGCACAGAGAACCCTACCTTGCTATGTTCAGTAAGGAAGTTAAGTATACCTTATAGCTCCACTGGAACAGATGGTACAGTCTCAGTGGATCATGCAGGTTAGGGACACAACTCTTAAATTCAGAGCTTGGCTTTTAGAAAGGCCTGAAGTCTGCATAGATTCTTTTGCAAGTGTCTGCCCTTGCAGATCAGGTATTAGCAAGTGTGGTTAGGCACCTTGATCCAGATTCACAAGAGTTCTTAGATGCCTAAGTTTCTGCCCTTGATTTTGCTTAGTCTTAGGCAGAGCTGTAATGCTCTGTTTTGCTGCCCAGGGAGTGTTCTGATTGGAATGCACCCCTTGCAATTAGCGGCACTTGGAGCCAGCACTACGAAAACCGCCCTTTAATAGAGAGGCTTCAGTGAGCCGCTCCGGCACACCTGGGGCAAAGCCCCGTTGGCCTGACGTAGTTACAGCTTTGGTCTTGGGCACGTATCTCCTGCATAGGCCTCGTAGTGAACCACAAATCAGGAGCAGTTGGGTGACCCAAGCTACATGAGAGGACAGATCTGGTAGGCCTTATCAGAGGCTGCCTACTAAATGAGGTTCCTCAGGCATGAACACAGAGCCAACAGGAGGGGGAATCAGGACCTCCACCAGAACTTTTGGGTTTTCACCTGGGGTGTGGGAGACTCTTGGTTCAGATTAATCTCCTCCACCTGAGAAGGAGAAGGAATTTGAGCTGGTCCATGCCACATCATAGGTGCGTTCCCCAAGCATGGGGGTGTGGGAAGAGTCTGAGGTGTGGCTCCTTTGGTTTCTACATTTGAACCTGTTCCACTATGGATGAATAACTGAAGAGTCATGTGTTACTTGGTAGCTCTGTGTTCTTGGAGAATTAGGGCATACTATGGAGCCACTAAGACTCACCGCCCCCAATCACCTCCAGTCTCTTCTTGAACCAGAAGCTGTGAAAGGCAGTAGGAGACACACCTAAAACCCCTTTGAACAAGGGTGATGGAATTAGGGCAACTCTTCTAGCCCTATCTACATGGAAGATGTGAGCCATTAGCACATTGAGTGGACAGCAGAAACTTCATTTGCATCAATAATGGAACCAGAATTAGCATGCTGAATGGAGAACCAAGCTCCAAGGCAGGAATAGCACTGAACTCTGGGACTGGTGAAGCAGGGAAGCACTTCAAGATGGGGGATCTCTGCTCCTGAGACAAATGAACTCATGTCTGCACTCACCGAGCTCAGCAGTTATCAGACCAATTCTAGTCAATAGAATTCAGGGGTGGCCAAACTTATGGAACTCAAGAGCCACATGTGATTACTGTTGATTATTAAACCTTCAAGAGCTGCAGTGAGGTATATAGTCATATACTTTTACCTACTAAATTGATTTGCTGACGTTCTTTCGCAAGCCACACTTTTTCATTCAAGAGCCACATGTGGTTCCTGAACAGGAGTTTGGCCACACCTGCAGTAGATCTTCAATTGATACGCAACATACTGAATCTGCCTGATTGCATTGTAAGCTCTCAGAGGAATGCTACCCATCACCAGGAGTGATCAGCTCCTATTGTCCACCTAAACAAAACACCTCTGGTAAACTCCCTTAAGTCATTTACCCAGCTATAAAATGGGCACAATCGTACTTCCAGCTCCACACTATTTCTCTGCCTTGCCTATCTCATTTATAAACTTTTACTGAGTTCATACAGTGCCTAACACAATGAAGCTCCAATCTTAGTTCAGACCTCTAAGTGCTACTGCAATAAATTAATTAAATAATGATAATTCTGCACCCTACTACACCAATTTTCAGAGCAAATCTGGTGTAAATGGAACAGAGACACAGACCCACTCCCTTCCATGTTCATATTTCAGGAAGGAAGGGTACGTCCTTTTGCTTAATTTTTTTCTCACTCAGATTACTTTTTACAATCTTTGCCTCTTTTTGTCAATATATTTGCCACACCATAAGACCTTACATTAGCATCATGGGAGACAATTATAAAAATTTGCATAATTCAGTTTTCTTTCTGTCCATACTTAGGTCAGGACTATTTTTTTTTCTAGTACGCAACAAAACTGTCAGCTTACTCCTCTATATTATTTTTTCTTTAAAAAGAAAAGTCTTTACATGGACAAATCTGAGGTCACTTAAAAAACGTGGGGCTTCTGAGCAAAAAACTTAGCCAGGCATGAGTTTGTTTGCCTCAGGAGACTAGCAGTAACCTATGGAGCTTTTCTGTTCCACCTCATTGATTCAAACTTGGCCACAGGTTGGTAGTAACCAGAAGGTATTACATTGGAAAGATACGTAATGAGTTTATTGTTTTCAGTTACGTTCCCAATGTCCCATCATCGCAAACACCAATCTCAATTATCAAGATTGATGATACTTGTAATACAAAGACTAAAGCCCACTGGATTCAAGAGGAGCACTGGAGAATAAGTCACTCTTTTCTAACTAGAAATGGTTGCCTAATCTGGCATTGAAGCCCTTTAATAGGGGTACATTTTGCACTGCTTTTTATGCCATGCCATACTATTTACATTGGAAAACAGACATTGCGGCTGTCAAACCTGGCGGCTGTCAACACTGCTTCTAATTTGACTCAAGCTTTACCAGTTTTGAAAGAATTCAGTTGTAAAACAAAACCTTCCATTTGCTGTGAGAGAGATGAAAGGAGCAACTTCAGTGGGGATATGGGCAGAATGAAAGTATTATGTCATTTGACCAAATACATCCAAAGCACAGCACTGATCTGCTCACCCTTAGGCACAAATGATAGAGGATGAGTAAGATTACTGTATGCAGATTACTGCTGGAATATTTGGCTGGACAATAGGGAGTATAATAAAGTCAAGACAGTGAATCTGTGTCCATGGGGCAATCTATAGCTACTGACCCAAAATCCTGTGCTGATTTATTCTCATTGGCTGTGTTCACACACAGGGGGTTATTTCAATACGGTTGTTTTGAAACAACTTGTATCGAAATAACGCCTTATTTCGAAATGACTTATTTTGAATTAGCAAAAAAAGTCACTTCAAAATAAGGAGAAAAGCCGGAAGCAAAATAGCAATTCCGGACAACAGTTGTTTCTAAACGACTCACCGTCATATTGAAACAACATGTTCAGATGACGGTTGTTTCGAAACAAGTTGTTTTGAAACCGCCGTTGTTTCGAAACAACACATTCGCACGGCGTTGTTTCGAAACAACCATTGTGAAACAACGTTATTTCGCCCACAGACTAGGTTTAACTTGTTTCGAAACAACCGTGCGTCGTGTGAACAGCCAAAACCTTATTTTGAAACAACCTCAGTTGTTTCAAAATAAGGAGGCTGTGTGAACACAGCCATTGAGTGCCAATAATATGAAATCAATATTATTGCTTGGGGTTGAAGCCAAGCATTGAGCTTCTGATTCCATAGAAAGGAAACAGCTCATTCTGACCATTGGATGGCACTTGCTGTGGAAGAGTCCAGGGTCAATATGGAACAATGATGAATAAATCCTGTCAATTTCCAAAAGGATAGCCGTGTTAGTCTAGTCCAGCAAAAAAAACCAAGGAGTCATGTGGCATGTTAAGACTAACATATTTATTTTTCTCATGAGCTTTCATGGGAGAAAATCCCACTTCGTCAGATGCTTTGAAGATGGGTGAACTTACAGAATGTAATGAAAATAAATGCAAGGGGGTATAAAACATAGGATCAGGTCATACTGCTGGTCGGTAAGTCTCTATTGTTACAAATCAGTTTTTACTGATGGAGCTACGGGGCACAGAGATCTTATGCCAAGCCACACAAGAGGCCCATGTACTTCCAGAGAAGTGAGTCATAGTCTCTTGCCTCACATTCTTGCTTCTTAAGCAGAAGACCCTCTAGTATGAAATGTCATTATCCTAGTATATGCTGCGATTTCAGTGTAATCAAGTCTTGTACAATCAAGTAACCTAATACTTTGGGGAGAATACTTTTAGAAGCAACCGGTAGAAATCAGTTAATGATTGTAGTAGTTCCTATTTCAAAGGATTTGGTTTAAAAGTCTTCATTTCAGCTGTTGCTTTTCCATTCTGTGCTGAAAGGAATGTTAGATTGTATTTCTTCCTATGTTGTTCTGTGTGTGCAAGACTCTTGCATGAATGAAAAGACGACCTTGGTAATGAAGTGAAGGAAAGAGTGCACGTGCGTGCACACACACAACTGGATGATCTATAAACACATACTGTGCCAAATACAATAGTCCTGCTCTTTCTCATTGAGTTGAGATACTGTAAATTTATTCTGAACCTGGGGGGGGGGAGGAGAGCTTGCCTTTCTTATGCCTTGATAAATTGGAGGGACAAAATGATTCATAGTAATTCATAAATCCATTATTAATACATTGGTGGGCCTTTACATTTTTAATGGACTTGAAATACTTATTTCCTGAGGCATAGTTTGGCTGTAATAATGAAAGCTGCCTGCTGGCCTTTTCCATGCCTGTCATAAAGACAGAATTTAGTGTGTTTTATATCCTTCTAAGGTTCACAAGTGCCAAAGAGGTCATGCTAGGAAATAGCTACTATCTCATAGCAAATAGGGTATAATGGTGGAACTAAAGTAGAAGAGTTCATCGTGTGGCTTTTTCTTTCTATTAACAAAGATTCCTGGAGCATCCCGTTCCGTTGAATAGATATACAGTTTCAGATTTTATTATCTGGTGAACATATTTGAGGAAACTTATTCCAGTAGTTAGAACAGGGCTTTGAAAGTGAAAAATCTTGGGCTATGTTCCCTGCCCTTTTACATAGATTCACAAATTTAAGTGCCTCAAATCCTGATTTTGAATATTTGAAAGCCTCTTGGGCTATGTCTGCACTGGGGGGTTCTTTTAAGTCGACTGAAGGGTATATCTACACACTCTCCAGTGTAGACCTACCCTGCCCCTGGTCCAGATCCAACTCCAGGGGCCTGATCTGGCTCCAGGTGCTGCCAGCAGGGGGCTGGTTGCTGGATCTGGCCTCAAGCCACCTGCTGCACACAGCTCAGGCTCCAAGCCATTTGCTGCTTGTGGCAAGTGGCTCAGGGCTGGATCGGGCTCCAAGCCACCTGCCAGCGATGGCAGGAGCCAGCTCCAAGCACCTTGCCACTTGCGGCAAGTGGCAAGGGGCTGGACCAGGCCCCCAGAGTCAGATTGGACCTCCAGAGCCAGATTTGAACCTGGGGCAAGGGGGGATGGCAGGACCCAGGCTTGGGCCCTGACCCTTCCTGCCCTCTAAAGTCGACTCAACCCTTAAGTTAACTTTCAGGGCAGGTGTTATTAAGCACTTGCTTAAGTCGACTTAATACATTTTAAATGTGGCCAGGGAGTTCCTTAGGTCGAATTAAGCAGGTTAAGTTGACCTAAACATACCCTTTGAGGACCTGAATTGGAATTTGTCCCTATTTTCTGTAGAGGATAAATTTACCTGTTTGCTGTTATCAGAAGAGAGAAGCTGTGTAACTGTAAAATATTTAGGCCAAAAGCTGCCAGTCTTGCATGAAACACTATCTTCCTCTGCCAGTAGCCCAGTTGTCTTCACATGGCCCAGTAGCCACTTCATGCTTGCCAAAAGGGGAATAGTCTAGTTCTGATGAACCAAGAAAAAGAAAATACTGATACATTGTTTAATATTTTAGTAGTGCTTATACCACTTTTGTCTACTGGCATTTCCATAGAAAAATCTCCATCTCAGGAGTAATTCCCTCTCTCTAAAACTGTTATATGGCTTGATACCAAGTAGGAAATTATTTGAGTATTAAAATGATGTTTTAACAAGTTTGTCTACCTTTGTATGCCAGGATGAACTCTGATTACTGAATAGGATTTTTTTTTTTAAGTTTAAATGTTGAATATTTAACAGAAATTCTTACTTAAAGTTTAACTTTCAGGATGTGACAATCTGCTTCTGAGTCTTCTTATTTTAAATTAAGTGAGCTAGGTTATTTAATCAACAAAAAGCAATCATTTATTGGTATGCATTTCTGGCAATTATTTCCCATCACAATTTAATACCCAGACTTTTTCTGCATGTATATGTCTAGATAGGACAGAAGGAGTAGGTTTTAATGCATCTGAAAAATGCTGACATGCTTAATTTAAATATTTTTTTTATGAATAGGTGCATTTTTTATGAGCAAAATTCACTTTTTTTGCAAAAGGGCCCACACAAGCCATATCTGGTCCAGACTCCTCTGTTAATATATATGAGAGCTCATGAGGGACCTAAGTGATGTATAGATTTTGTTCTGGACCACTGCACGGAGTGAAATTCACTCTCTCTGGCCAGCCATAATGATAGGATCCTTAAATAAAGCACATATTGACACTGCTAGGTACAATTAAGGTACTTCTCATACCATTGTGATGATCCATGAACCAAGTATTCCCAAAGCCATAATAATTCAATACTGAACAGGTTTCTGTTGAAATAATAAGTCTTATGGTGTCAATTAAATTGGCAGGGAGTGTTTCTTTTTCCGTTCTCAGAAAGCCATGAATCTTAGTCACCACTAAGAACTATAAAAGTATCTCTTAAAGGTCCATACAGGTCACTTTTCATTGGCTGTAGAGGTAGCTGATGTCCAAGGCTCGACTCTCCCTCTTCGCCACTAGCAGCCTTGATAGATAATGGTGTTGGACTGAGAAATCAAACCTTGTTTTCTAACTAAAAGGATAGAAAACCACACTCCTAAGCCATCTGTTTCAGATACTTTCATTATTCTTGATAAGTTCCTTTTAATTTTAAAATAGATGAATTATATTGTTTTACTGGATATATAGCAATGGATCTCCACAGGAACTCTTCCCACGCTTCAGTGACATTACATCTTCTATCAGAGAATTGTAACAATTCTATCGCTGGTATCAACATGTCCTGAGGACAAAGTAAAAATCATGCAGACACAGCACTTCGACTCTGGGCGTTCTTGCATTGAACCAGCCAGGGCAGACCCTCTGCATTCAAGCTCACTCTCATAATAATCTTCATTAAAGGAACTAAAATCAGGCGGCTTTCTGAAGCAATCAGCTGTGCTGAGCAATATAGGTAAGTACTTCCCATGCCATATTCCAGGGAGTATGCAATAAATCCACATCTCTCAACATTTCAGTACCTCCATATGGCTTACATCTTAAATATACAAAACAGAAAACACTAATCTACATTGATGAAAATCCTCTGCCATTTGAACTTCTCACCTATCAAATTACTAAAATAAAGTTATGGATAAGTAAAACAAACAAGGAGTCCTGTGGCACTTGAAAACTAACAAATGTGTTTATTGCATGAGCTTTCATGGGAGAAAATCCCACTTTCCCAGATGATTTGAAGATGGGGGAACTTACAGAATGTGAGGAAATGAATGCTGGGAAGTATAACTCATGGGATCAGGATGAAAGAAGAGTAACACATATCAGATAGATCTTTAAAATACTTGTACAATTTATGATAATCCAAATTAATTGTATCCCCTCAAGAAAGATGCCATTTCAGACTATGAAAGCCTTTGGCTAGTGTCCAGCAGCAGCCAAAAAGCAAACAAAATGTTAGAAAGCATAAGGAATAGAATGGATATTTATGATGCCTTTAGAGAGATTACTGGTGTAGCCTCATCTGGAATACTATTTACTACATTAGCCCTAGTCTACACTTAGGGATTTTTCGGTAGGAGTTGACAACCGTTTACACAAGGAATGTAAAATTCTTTGCATAAACGGCAGCGGTTTTTTAGCCACCTTTATAAATTAGGGGAAAAGTCAACCACAAATTGCTTGTGGTCAGCTTTCCCCTAAGTCACCTGACTCCCAGGACTTCCGGGGTCAGTTTCCAGGAGCAGAATGGCGAGCTCATACTCACTGCAATCCACTCTTGGAAGCCAGAACTGATAGCGGCTAATCTGCCAGCATCAGTACGTTCATATCCTTAGTCTTCTCATCTCATGAATACTGGAAAAATAGAGGGAATTCACAGAAAGGCAAAAAGAATGAGCAAGGATACAGAAAAACTCTCCTGTGAAGAAAGTTTGAAAGAAGTCCAATCAGTGGGGATATAATAAAATATATATAAAATAATGAATGATCTAGAAATAGTTGGGCTCTTCTTTCTGCTTGTCTCATAAAGCAAGAACCAGGAAACAGCTAATAAAATCAAAAGTTGGGAAACTCAAAATTGTAATAAGAAATACTTTTTTCACAGAACATGTAATTAAGCTGTGAAACTCATTGCCACAGGAAGTCATTGATATCAAGAACTTAGCAAGTGGCAAAAGGCACTAGATATTTAAATGATTATCAGGAATATTGAGTTCTCATAATTAAAGATAACAAGTTTTGTGGATGGTCCCTTATGCTTCAGGAACTAAGCTTATCCCTATTAGAAATCAGGATGAGTCCTCTGTGGGGGAATGACTGGATCGATGAGCCCACATCTACCTACTGCAGGGTTCTTACACTTTCCTTTGAAGTTTCTGGTACCAGCTATTGCCTGTGACAAAATACGGAGCTGTATGCACTTTGTCTCTGATCCACCATGGCAGTTTCTGTGTTCCTAGCATTTATGTCTCATCACTATCCAGTGCTGAGAATGGCTTTTTATTTCCCTGACCAGACTCTTAGGGCACATCTTTGTGGTGCTATGTGCAAATTGTTAGCTGCGTTCTAAATTTCTCAATGACAGCAGGGAACATAAACTCTAGTGTTGTTCATTATCCTCCATTATCTTCCCAGAAATCTGAAGGAACCATTATCTTCACTGATATCCATCTTACTGTTGATCTTATTGCAAATGAGCATAAGCTATCCACAATCAATAAAGAGAATAGCTAATTATCATTGAGACTTTTACATATATAGTATTCATTAGAGCATGCATAAATTGCTTTTTTCCCCCTAACTCATCCAGGAGATAAGAACTTCTTTCACAGCAAAAGGATGAACAGACCTAAAATAATAATAATTATGACCTGCCGCATGACTGTTTGGAACTATTTAATAGCCAGTGAGCTATCATTTCCTTCTCTCATCAATGCATTTGAAAATGTTATAGTATCACCTTGCTCAACCTCCACCATAAAACTGATTACTTTTGAATAGACCACATTTAATTGTTCATAACATTGCTCTGACTTTCTGGCTTTTATGGCAACCAGTATGCCATCAAGAAAAATGCCTGGATTAAATAAAACTTCTTTTTCCCTTGTCTGATGAGATGACAGAATGAAAGGTATGCGGGTGTTCTGATGTTGCTGGGCTGGCAGTACGTCCCTCCAGAATGCCAGCGTACCTCGATGGACACAATGCACTTTTAACATTTTGCTTTTCAGAAGAGAAAATATGTGCAGCTAGCAAATCAGTACTTCTGACAGTGTAATTTGATCTCCAAGGAACCATCCATGGAATGGTCATATTTTGAGATCAGTGATGCCAAGAAAATTGGTGGCATCCTCATGGGTAAATCAAACAAGGAATCTGGTGACTAACAAATTGTTAGTCCTTAAAAATGCTACTAGACTCCTTGTTTGTTTTGCTGACGTTGGCTAACATGGCTACCCCCTCTGGAATGTGTCATGGGTGAATCGAGATGCACAGAGGTGGACATCCATATTACATAGATTTGTACATATTAGAAAAGGAAATCACTTATGAAGTTTTATAGTTAATCCTTTGGCCATTGCAAGATAGGTCCCTATATTACAGTTTTTGCTCCAGTGACTTGTCATCCTTGTTTTAAAAGACTCGGAAGATGGGGCTCCTGAAACTAGTGAAGCTAGATCATAGTCTAGCACCATTCACTTCTGGGAAATTGAATGCTGGTGTTTAGCCAGAATTCACCTTTCCTTAATTTCATCTCCTTTACTTCTTTGATTCAGTTCTTTTTTTCTTTCCTCCACGATATTGTCTTCTACCATGATGTCATCATCTTTGTGTACTTAGGGATGTATCTGGCTGAATCCATCCTCAAGGTAATGCCTGTAATAGCTTTTCAACAGATATTTCAAAACATGCTTGGCTTCTATAACGGATGTGCACAATGTAAGATCAGCCAAACATAGAATGAGAAACAGACAAGAGGTAGCCCCTGGAAAGTTTTCACACTACTAGAGTAATTAAACAAAAATGATAATTGAAAGATAGCTTTCCCTGTCAAATCTTGAGGTGTAAATATGATTTGTATTAATTTTGATGAAGCAGTAGTGCCTGCTTGTGAAAACACAGGGATCTGAATGTGGCTAAGAGAAATAAAATTCCTCATCAGTGTTTCCAGTTCTGACACTAATTGCTTTCTGACTTTGGGCAAGTTACTGAGGCTTTGAGTCATCAAGACACTTAACTTTAAGTAAGTAGAGAGCCCTTTTGAAGTTTGAAACTGGGCTTCTTTTTTTCCCCTGTGTTATATGAGTATAACCATTGTTTTTATTATTAAAAAAAAGTGCCAACAGTCTCCTTTTTCCCTGCTGACTCCACTGCCACCCCCAATGTGGGCAGTGGGGTTGGCAAAAAAAAGTTCCAATACTCTATACCCTATGTACTGTCACAATCATAGGATATCAGTCATGTAGGATGCTTTACATTCAAACCTATTGTGTCTTGTTCATTTTATATTTGTTACATTTCCATTGTTTTCCCAATTTCTCCCCTTGCTCATATAGAAAAGGGTGAACTGTAGCCCCTGATGGACCTTTTCTATACACTTCATTCTCTATATTCTAGGTCTCTGCATCTCATTTTTAATCCTTTTCTTTCCTTCTGATATAATCTTGTTTTATTAAATCTCTCATTAATGTTTCATAATGGATTTTGTTACTCTTCAATGGAATTTCTTGGTTTGGTCTCTGGCCCTTTGGAAATAAAGTGCCCAGACTCGCACACAGAATTAAAGGTGAGGGTGATCCACTGGTGTCTATGATCGTGTAACAATATTTCTGTAAAAGAAACAAGGAGTCCTGTGGCACTTTTAAAGACTAGCAAATATATTTATTGCATGAGCTTTCGTGGGAGAAAATTGGAAGTGGGGTCTCTCCCATGAAAGCTAATGAGATAAATACTTTTGTTAGTCTTTAAAAGTCTCACAGGACTCCTTGTTTGTTTTGCTGAAATTGGCTAACACAACTACCTTTTGGAATATTTCTATATTATCTTTTATTTCCTGCTTATTGCAGTCTAACTGCGTAATAGATATAGGATGCCTGATTTCCAGGGATGTTGAGCACTGGCAGTTCCCAGATGACTTGTAGGTGATCAGCACACCTAAAAATCTAGGGACAGATTCTCAGTTGGTATAAATTGATGTATTCCAGTAAAGTCAATGGAGCATTGTCAGCATACCTTAGCTGAGAAGCTAACCTCACCGCCACCCTTAATCTCTAGGGTACGTTATCATTCCATTAGACCAGTGGTCGCCAGACTTATGGAACTCAAGAGCCACACAAGTTAATTATTAAGCCTACGAGAGCCACACTCAGGCCCTGATTTCTGCTTCTCTGCTCAGGCCTTGGCTTCTGTCTTTCTGCTCCAACCCAACCCAAACACAATCCCTCCTCCCTCCCTTTAACACAATGGTGCCCAACATTTTCTCTCCTGTGGCATACCTTGCTACCTATAATTAATTTGAGGCACACCACCATATCATTTCCAAATGAATTCATGAATATTCATGAGCCAATGAGCCAATCCAGAACTCTTTGAGTAGGTTTTCAAAAAATTGTGTGGCAAACCTGCTCAGAACTGATGGCCACACCTGTGTGCCATGGCAAACTGTTTGGGAAACACTGCTCTAACAGCTCTTCAGCCCCCACTGCCTGCTTCCCTGGTGTGATCCCTTTAACCCCAGGATCTCAAACTCAAATCACCGCAAGGGCTGCATGAAGGCTAGGACATTGGCCCGAGGGCTGCATCACTGAAAACTTTTCATACAACAGTTTTTAAAACGCTGAAGTGTCACCACTTTATTTAATTAAAAATTAATTAATAGAGTTCAAGTGATTGCATATAAAATAATTAATGAGTTTTAATTAAAGTTAAATATTTTAAAGTTTTTTTTTTTAAAGAAAGAAAGAAAGAAAGAAAGAAAGAAAGAAAGAAAGAAAGAATTGAGAAGGAAGAGAAAGAATGAAAGACAGCAAAGGAAGGAAAGAGAAGGAATAGAAAGAACGAAAAAGAAAGAGAAGGAAGGAAGAGAAAAGGGAAAAAAAACAAGAGACAAGAAAGAGAAAGGAAGAGAAAAGAGAAAACGAGGTAGGAGGTAGAGAAATTAAAAAAGAAAACAAGAGAGATGGAAGAGAAAGAAAGAAAAAGGAAAAATAGATATAGAAGAAAGGAAAAGAAAGCAAGAGACGGAAGAAAGAAAGAAAAAATAAGAATAAAAAAGAGAAAAAGAAGGAAGAAGGAAAAAGTAAGAAAGAAGAAAAAAGGGGAGGATGAGAAAGAAAGAAAGAAAGAAAGAAAGAAAGAAAGAAAGAAAGAAAAAGAAAGGTGGCTCAGGGGAAGGCGATGGCCCTGTACCCCTGGCAGCATGGCTTCAGTCGGGGCCATCTCCCTGTCCCAGGAGGATGAGCGGGGTCCCTCAGGCACAGAGCAGGCTGGCCCACCACACTTCCCTCCAGCTTGGGGAGACATGGAGGCCCCACATAGGCCTGCCCCCTCAAGGGATGGCCCTGCAGGGCTCTGCCTGCCCCACGACCCTTAGACATGACTGGCTCTGTCTCCTACCAGGCTGCCAAGCAAGGCAGTTGCCAGTGCTGAGGCTGGGGATGGGCGCAGAGGCAACATAACGTGGTGGGCAGTAGGACCCTAGGAGAAAGGCAGGCAGCTGCCAGCTCCCCACCAGCGGGGGTGCAGTGAGTCACTTCAAAAGCTGGCCAGGGGTACTGAACCCCTCAATTCTAGATCTTCTGGGGCCCACAGGAGGGAACGTTGCACGAGCCGCACTTTTCCTTTCAAGAGCCCCATGCGACTCCCAAGCTGCAGTTTGGCCACACCTACAATATAACATGGAGATTTAGCTCATGAGGCTACAGAGCTCTTGATGTGCTCACTGACTATGAAAACTAACAATATGATCTGAGGTTGGTTTTTTACTTGCCTCAGTAGTAGGTTGCACACATCTTCCTACTCCTTTTCCCATGGGGTTCTATCAGACAGCCGGGAAAGGAAGGCCTTCACCTCACACATTCACACTAATCCTACTTCTGTATTAGGCCACATGGCCTTATAAAGAAATCCCTCCAGGTCCTAAACAGAGCACAGGCTAAAAAGAAGTGGAAAGAGACTAGCAGGAGCCCAGTGAGAGGGGAGAGCCTGAAGATAGGGGCTAGATGGGGGTTGCTTTATAGAATAAGCACTTTATGTTTTATCACTTAAGAGAACAGTAGGTCCCAATGCTGAAAAGAGATTAAGGTAAAACAATAGCCTTTTATATGCTGCAGGCCCATACGTCAAGGATATGAAAAGCTAAGAAGTTGCATAAGGGTAACGTTTGTTTACTGCTCACCTGCACTTCCTTGAATTGTCTATACAGCACAACACTTTTCAAGACACGCATGTGTATTTCCTAGCTACACTTCTTGGTGACAGTGACTGTCTACACCTAACCCTCCATTATAATAAGATGTATAGAAAGCAGGAAAGATAACAACCAAATGGAGCACTGTGACTTAAGAAAACACAAATTCTTGGAGAATTAAATAGCCAGTAATAGTAAAGGTTCTTTCATACAAAATGAAGGACCAAAGCTTTAGCTGAAGGGCAGTTCCTAGTCAAACAAAATTCCATAGACAGCACTAGAAAACAGGCTTGATTTGAAAATTAGTATTTGTGCCATGCTATATAAAATTTTAAGAACATAAGAACAGCTGTACTACAACAGACCAATGGTCTATCTAGCCTAGTATGCTGTCTTCTCCTAGTGGCCAAAGCCAAAAGCTTCAGAGGGAATGAATGAAAGAGAGCAATTATTGCATGATCCATCCTCTGTCATCCAGTCCCAGCAACACAAGCTTACATTAAAGGTTAATTAATATTCCTAATATAATACTTCATAAGAATGCAAATTAGTTAATTTACCATGTTGAGGGACTGAACAAAGTGCAAAGCTCCATAGAGGCAAGATGCTCAAGCGCATGCGGTAAAGGCTGGAATTAAACAGAAATTAATTATTTTTCCAGTTTGTCTGTAACCTGTTCTGTGACACTGAAGGAGCCATCTCCCCTGACCCCCACCTCCATGCTGTTCTTTTCCTTCTCCTACTTTGTCTGTCTTCTCTATTTAGAGCCAAAGTATCAGGGACTTATCATGGCCAATTAATGATAGATTCCCAAAAGTCATTAGGAACTGAATCATAGACAATTAAGAAGGAATGGAAGGGACCTCAGGCAGTCATCTAGTCGAAACACCAGCTCAAAGCAGGACTGGCTTAATCATCCCAGTCAGGGTTTTGCAAAGCCTGACCTTTAAAAATTCAAAGCATGGATTTTCCACCACCTCCCAAGGTAATCAATTCCAGAGCTTCACCACCCTCCCAATGAAAATATTGTTCCTAATATCCAACTAGATCTGTCCTTTAAACCATTGCAACTTGAGAACATTGCTCTTTCTTCTGACATCTGCCGCCACTGAGAACAACCTAGTTTCATCCTCCCTGGAGCCCTACTTCAGGTAGTTGAAGGTTGCTATTAAATCCCCCATCACTCTTCTCTTCTCAGTTTCTACAGCTGTTCCTAATAAGTCACATGCCCCAGCCCCTAATCATTTCCACTGCTCTATGCTGGAATCTCTCCAATTTGTTCACATTCTTCCTATATGGTGTGTTCACACAGCATTCTTATTTCGAAACAACGAGGTTGTTTCGAAATAAGAATTGCCATGGCCACATGACGCACGGCCATTTCTTCAAAACGGCTTAAACCTGGTTTCCCGTCGAAACAGCATTGTTTCGAAATGGCTCATTTAGAAACAATGCCAACAGGACATGCTGTTTCGAAACAATGGCTGTTTCAAAACAGCATTTGACCCTTCCTCCTAGGGTGCTAAGCACCCTGGGGGGAAGAGCTGCCCCTCAGCACCCTGGCCAGGGTGCTGAGGGGTGTCCCCGGCCCGCAGAGGGGGGCTGCAGGCACCCGCAGGGTGAGGCGCCGCTCTGCTTCACCCCACGGGTGTCTGCAGTCCCCTCCGCAAGCAAAATAGCATGTCCACACTGTGGACATGCTATTTCGCTCCCTTATTTCCAAGACACCTTTTTTGTCTTTGGAAATAAGGTGTTTCAAAATAACCATTTATTTCGAAACAGCTTGTTTCAAAACGTCTTGTTTCGAAACAAGCCCTCTGTGTGTGAACACAGCCATAGTGTGTCTGTGTGGGGAACTGGATGCAATGCTCCAGATGTGGCCTCACAAATGCCAAGTATAGGGGAATAATCACTTCCCTCAGTCTTCTGCCAATGTTCCTACTAATGGAGCTTAACATCCCATTAGTCTTCTTGGCAACAAGAGCACACTGTTGACTCCTAGGTCAGGCAAGGTCTCAAGAAATTCAGCATTTCAACTGATAATTGGAAGAACCCTTCCCACAGTTTCTCAGTCTGGAAAAGCGAGGTTGGTGCAATCACTATAGAGAACCATCAGGGAGTCCAGGCTGAGGTCTCCACGTGAACCAATTCCATGTGTGTTCAGTGGAACTGAGGCCACTGTAGAAAGGTCTTCATCTCATGCATTGTGCTCTTCTTTCACACTATCGTTAAGCTCCATTGGCTGACTTTTTCATGTTTTCTTTTGTCTGTAATGATGTTGGATGGCCATATGAAGAAGGAATCATGTGAAGTTGGTTCTGTTCTTAACATGGTCTGTGTAGCTTTGGACAAGTTACTTAACTGCTTTGATATTTTACTTCCTCCTCCTGGGTAAAGCAAGGATGCTCAGCTAGTTCACAAAGGTGCTGTGAGATTGATTTGTCAATGTTTATAACATAGAAAAGCCAATCCTCTTTCAGATCCAGGAACAAATTTTCCCAAACCCCTTAAAATTTTGGAGGGGAGTGGTTGGATGCATGGAGCCTTAATGCACCTTTGCCTTAACTAGTTGGCTCCATTTCATTATAGTGACACCAGCTTTCCAGCAACTTAAATGATTTGGTTTACCTGGGTTCTCCCTTTTAACCTACTTTTAATTTTCACCTATAGACATTAGGCCTGACTGACCTAAATTATTCTGGTTTATTGGTGTTGCTCCTGATTTACTCTGATATAAGATCTGAATCCATGTCAGCTGTAGCTTAGAAATGAACAGTTAAGTCCCTCAAAGCTGTAAGGCACTAAATAAATACAATATCATTATTATGCAGCTAAGAAGAATGTAATTTTGTCATTCCTTTTGCAGCTGAATATGCATTTGTAAGCATTTGTAGCTTTATAAGCAAAATTCTTTCCAGTTTCATAGACTCTTGTTCCATAACTAAAGGTCATAGGTTTGGAAGGCTCAGTGTCCGCTTGTGCCTCTTCACAGGACTATATGACTAAGGTATAAACTATAATGTTCTAAGTTCAAAAGGGGCAGCTATGTTAGTCTAATTCAGCAAAACACACTAAGAGTCCTTTGGCACCTTTAAAAACTAACAACTTTATATGTTTTAGTTACTCATAGCTTAATTATTGCATGTTGCCTTTCTTGCAGACTGACTGTTCATTGGGTTTCTCACTGTAGCTCTCCTACCCTGAGTTTGTATCAGATTAACATTCACCGGATTTTAGCAGGTTTTTATATGTTTTGGATGTTGCATGATAGTTTCTTTTAATAACTGATCCTTTAAATTTAAATTGTAAAGGAATTTTACTGCCAGGATCCTTATGCAGGAGGTTGGCTTTTCTTATTGACCACTGAGGATGATCCAGGGATACACGTTTTAAGAAAATAAACAACCCTAAGGCTGAATATGTTTGCTATTATTTACTCTCAACTTTGTTATTTACAAAACCCACAAATCTAATAAACAGATGCATGCACAGTACTACAAGAGAGGAAACGAGATGTTTCCCATCATGCAAAATACATTAAGAAAAAAAGGAAAGAAGGAAAGAAAAAAGCAAACAATACATTCACTGAATAAAGAACTTGGCATGATTGTCATTTTCAGTATCAATAAATGAGCAATATTAAATTTAGAGACGGGTAGAATTTTATTTTTCCCAAGGCAATTATTGACTTTTTGGTTAAAAAAAAAATCAAATGTGGTAAACTTTGGCTGTGATTTTTTTTTTTTAAATTAAAAACATCACTGTGGTGTCTCCTAGGAGAAAAATTTCAATGACCTCATGTACCCATTCTTTTCTAGGGACCTGGCTCTTTGGCCAGCTTACATCTCCATTGGTGCACTGAAGTCTCCTTCTGGCTGAGTCACCATGATGCATAATAGGAGTTTACCAGGAAAAACCAACAAACAAAACAAAACAAAACAAAAAACAAAAACAAAAACAAAAAAACAAAACCAAGGAGACCTGTGATACTTAAAGACTAAGAAATTTATTTATCACATGAGATTTTGTGGGAGAAAATCCTACTTTGTCAGATAGGGGAACTTACAGAATGCGAGGAAAATAAATGAAGGGAAGTGTAAGTCATGGGAATCATGTCACACCGTAACAGCAAATCAAAACAGTTGTTTGAATCTTAACACTGGGAAACAGCATGTAGAGAGAGGTGACGTCAAATCACCTGTTGTAATGGAAAAGAATACATGGTAAAGATTTAATCCTGCTTTCACACAATCAAATTTACACATCAGTTCCAATTCTGCAGTTTCTCTTTGAACTCTGATCCCTCAGAGAGAGACAGACACCTTTAGGATCCCTGTCAAGCATTCTTAAAACTATAATACTTGCCTGTGGAAATAAAGAAAGAGATTGACAAAGTGAGGCAGGTACCCTCACGTCACTTACTACAGGAGAAGCCTAAGAAAGAAAACAACAGAACGCTGATCATCACATACAACCCCCAAGTCAGACCTCTACAGCATATCATTAAGGACCTACAGCCTATTCTGCAAGATGACCCCTCACTCTCAAACCCTGGGAGAGAGACCTTACCTACAGCCAGCCCCCTAACCTTAAAAAGATACTCACCAGCAACTACTGACCTAACAACAGAAACATTAAAGCAGGCACATATCCCTGCAACAAACCATGTTGCCAACTTTGCCCACATATTTGCACAAAAGACACCATCATAGGACTTAATCAAAACAAACAGGATAATCTCTGCACAAAAGAATAAATGGCCACAAATTGGATGTCAGAAGTCACAACATTCAAAGACCAGCACTTCAATCTTACTCTGCTGATTATTTGTTAATAGCTGTGCTCTAGCAAATAGGTAACACTCAAGATGTCTAAGAGAAACTGCAAAATTGGTACTGATACACACATTTGATTTTCTGAAAGCAGAATTAAATCTTGACTGTGGATTGTTTTCCATTACAACAGGTGATTTGACCTCACTTTCCTCTACATGCTAATTTCCAGAGGGGTAGCTGTGTTAGTCGCGTACAGCAAAAACATTGAGAGTCCTGTGGCACCCTATAGACTAACAGATTTCTTTGAGCAAAAAAATCTATTAGTCTATAAGATGCCACAGAAGTCTCATTGTTTCCTCTATGTGCTCTTTCCCAGTGTTTGAATCTTAACAAGTACTTTGATTTGCTGTTACAGTATGACCTGATCCCATGATTTACACTACCCTGTGTTTATTTTACTCTCATTCTGTAAGTTTCCCATTCTTCAAAGTGTCTGACAAAGTGGGATTTTCTTCCATGAAAGCTCATGTGATGAACAAAGTTGTTAGTGTCTAAGTGCCACAGGACTCCTTGCTTGTTTTGGTGAAATAGGGTAACATGGCTACTACCCCTTTGGAAACAGGAGTTTTGTCCACCTGGGGACACTACCTCATAGAATATAAAGGGGGAATGAAACACATGATTTAAAAATTCTTTGAAGCAACATTTAATTTTTTTTTTTTTTTAGTTTTCAGTCAAAACTCCAGAACTTTTGCCAGTTGCTCAGTTTTTGGTTGAGAAATTAAAATTTTCAATGGAAAGAAGACAGGCTTCATGAAAATAATTGTGTGGCTAACTCTTCTCCCTCATTTTCTATTAGAAATCGTGCACATAAATTTGCAATCTGTACTATTTAAGTAACACGTAGGCAAAATTCTGGCTCCACTGAAATCAAAAGCAAAAATCCCATTGACTTCAGGAGGCCTACAATTTCACCAGTGGAATTCAATACATTAATTGATCCTTCCACCCATTGTACTTCTTTGTAGAGACAAAGAAAA